>JAOQMR010000213.1:5909381-5921672 GCA_027563865.1 Erythroxylum pelleterianum
TAATACCATTCATGGAATGTAAATCACATTACATAAACTAAATACATGCATATATGAAAGGAATACCTCATAATATAATATTAACAAATCATAATGTTAATATATGAATCACAAATGTTCATTGGCCTAGGGCACACTACTAACAATAACACCTCTCTGGGTAACTAATCACATCCTAATGCCCTTCTACTCTTCATCTTCCTCAAAGCTCCTCTAATTTCTTCTCTTATGATACGTTGATAATAAGTAAAGCTACGATATTGCTCAGAAGTTCTAAGATTGCCCAAGGAAATGTTGTGCTAAGATTGCCTAAGGAAATGTTATTATCTCCACCTTTATTAAAAGGCCTATAAATGTAGATTTATCATCTTATATATTGACAGACCTTTTTGTATGTTAAGTATAAAATATTAAAGAGAATGTGGTTACTAAAGCATCATCTTAAAGAAAAATTATTCTTACTTATTGAATGCAAAGTTGCCAAGATTGGAATATATGAAGGAATTATAATTTAATGATAATGAAGTTGGTAATATATATTTGACATGTGAAAAAGGGGCATTTAGTAACTTTTATAAGCATAATTGTTGTTTGTTTTGTGAAAATAAATTATATGTGCCTATTTATTATATGTTTGAGTCATATGGAGGTATAATATGTCAATTTGGCGTTAGAAAGAAATTAGAAATGTTATATGATTATTTTTATTAGCCTAAGATGAGACATGATGTAAAGAAAGTGTATAGTATATTACTTGTAGAAAGGTTAAACATAGGATTCTACCATATAGACTATGTACACATTTACCTATACTTTATTAAAAAACAATAAGCATTTGAAGAGTAAATATGACTTTGACATTTTCATTTCACAATGTAATTTCAAGGAAATTAAATAATTGTGATGATTGCTTACCGTTTGTTGAGTTTACATTTAGTAGGAGTGTGCATTAATCTACTGTTCATTCACCATTTTAGACTGTTTATAGTTTTAGTCTAGTATCTCTTTTAGATTTATTCCCTTCTAAAAATTAATGCAAGATTTAGTTAAGATGGAAAGATGAAAGTTAAGCTAGTGAAACAAGTTCATGCACATGTAATGCATTAAATAGAAAGGAAGAATGAGAAATATGCAACTGAAGCTAACAAGGATAGAAAAAGAGTTAAAATTTTGAACTTGGTGATTATATTTGAGTTCATATAAGGAAGAAAAATATTCTTTTGTAGAGTCATTCTGAGCTACAACTAAGAGTGGATGGTCCATTTCAAGTCTTTAAGAGGTTCAATCATAATGGTTACAAGCTAGAGATTTTTGGTAAGTATAATATTACTGTTACATTTAATGTTTCTAATTTTTCTTCTTTTGATATAGGTAACTAGTCGAGGTCAAATCCTTTTGAGAAGAAGAGAATTATATGAGTGAAATTAGCTAAGAAAAAGATCTATTACATATGTATAATTGGCCAATCACAAGATTTAGAAGTAAGAAAGTTCGAGAGGTATTGAATGGAATGATTCAAGATTTATGCCTAAAACTATTTTAAGCGACTTATTAAATCCAAAGATCAAGCACTAGTTAACATGATCTAAGCTAAGGTTAGCAAAAATTTGGATGCATAAGATTTATCATTGGCTAAATATAGCCTCATACATGTTTTGTTGTAGCCTATATTCTTCATTAGATATGAGAAGATAAAGAGCAAGTTAAACATAACTTTACATGCAAGAATATGCGAGGTCATGTTACGCTTTGACCGCGCATCGTAACGCTAATCAAAATTAAAATAACTAGACTACTACTGTAGCAATGACGAGTCTAGGTCGATCCCACAGAGAGTGTGTGTAAAGTTTAAGAAATAAAATTAACCGATGTTTACACTAAATGGGGGGGTTTTGGATTTTTAGAATAAGAAAAATAAAATAAAACTAACTAATAAAAACAAATTAAAAAAACATGTAATAAAATGAAAAATGTGGAAAATTTGGTAGGGACCCAATTCTTCGGTTCAATCTCGGCCTAAATCCTAATTAAGCATATTTAATTAATTTGTGGTTCTTTAACCTCTCCTATAAACTATTAATTGTGAGTTAAAAATTAACCCGATTTTTCCCTTAGGTTTTGTCTAATCAAGATACAATCGTTGATTAAACCTAACCACCGAACAACCTAAGATACGATCTTTAGATTTAATTAGGCAGTAGCATTACAGATTAGGAAAATCGATTAATCAAAGAAACAACCACATACGATGCGTCCTTCAACCTAGGTCATGTTATCCCTAATGATTACGAATCATTAGTCGCTACACGTGAATTTCAACATAACAATTACTGATTATATCAAAATTTTAGCAATGGATTTGAAATTAACAATTCAATGAACGCATTAAAATCATCAATCACAATACCCAATAGGTTCATACACAAATAACTGAATAATAACGAAAATCTGGTTATCCATACACAAAACCCAAATTAATTAAAATAGGATAACACAATCAATTCTTAATGAGAGAGAAATAACAAAATAATTAAAATAATACTTAACTCGAGTCGTCGGCGTCAATTTTACCTCCGAACTGGCATCGGAACGTTTAACCCTTCATAGGTATTTTTCAAAAAAAATATTTGAGCCCCATTCTAAATACTAGCTAAAAACTCCCTTGACTATTTCTCACTATCGCAAGCTTTATTGAAGACGCAACTGCTGCCTCCTTGTTCAACGACAAGACAAATAAGGGTCCTTGCTAACTTAAAACATTTGTTCTGTTGTGCGTCTCCTTGTGCGCCAGTTACATGTTTGTCTCCTGTGCGTGTTGCGCTCTCTGCTAGCGCGCTGCTCCCAGTGCTACTGCACCTCTAGTCCCTTCAAAACGCCGCACCCCCTAGCTGATTTTTAAGTATTGTGTCTCCTGTTGATTTATTGTTGTGCCTCCCACACGTGCATGTTGCGTGACCTGCATTTCTACCTTGCGCTTGTTCCGTTCTGTCCGTTTAAAACGCTACGTCCCTTTAATTTGTTGCCTCCCTGATTTATTTCTGTCTCCTCGTTGTAGCTAATTTAATTTGCTCCTGTGCCTTGAAAAGCTGTGTTGCGCCTTGATTTATTTGCTATCTGTATGTGTTGCCTCTGTTGATTTAATTTTTGCTCCTCACACATGTCTCTGCTTGTGTGTCTTGAGCCAAAACGTTGCGTCCCACTCTCGCGTGTTATCCTCTTACACGCTGATTTAATTTCCTCTTGTAATTACTTCTGCTGCTTTGCTTTTTGTTCCATGTGATGGGACCATTTTGAGCTCTCTTGTTCACCTTACTCTCTAACGTGTGCCACGGATTTATTGTTTGTTGCTGCTGGGTCCCTTTCAGCTTGCGTGATTGCTGTCCCTCATTTAATTTTTGTCTCCCTCTAGCTAATTGTTTTGACCATCACTGCTGCGTTGATTCCTTAGCAGTTGAATCCCCTTTCTATGCTTTGCAAATTTAATTTGCTCTCCCTTGTTGCTGATTCCAATTAAAATGCCACCTTTTTAAACTTGCTGCTCCATGCTTACTTATGCTCTCTTCAAGCTTCAATTATGTTGCTAATAATTCACATAATTACATGCAAACTTCATGCACACGAGTGATGATTTCCAGCAGCCCTATTCCATGAATTTTATGTTTCATTTTGTCTTCTCTTGCTCCAATATTTATCATTTTTGTTCGATGAAAACAAGTGAATATGAATCTTCAGAAAATAACCCAAACGTAGCACTTTCGACTCACTTTAATTTGTTTGCTCCAAAATTGTACCTAAAATAATATATGAATTAAAGTGAGTATCTTAAGCATTTTTATGTTAATAATCTCTAAGTGTAAATGACTAAAAATATCAACAATTAAACACATATCAATTTCCCCCACACTTAGCTTTTGACCGTCCTCGGGCAAAACATTAAAATTAAGCTCATTGACTAAAAAAATCAACTCAATTTCCATAGTTTCCAAAGACTATATAATCATAAACAAAGATGAACAAAAATCATAGCAAGAAATCAACATTCCAAGCTTTTACTCATGATCAATCAACAAGTATCATCTTCAGAAACTGAGCAATCTAATGGTAGACTTGGAAAATATGTTTAACTAAAATATATCTACAGGTACACTCAACACCATTTATAATCACGACAATCCATAACTTTGCATATCATTTCATTTCTCCACCACTAATGTTCACATGCAAAATCATGAATCAAAGGACTTTTCAAGGTTGTAACGTGGGTAAGGATAAGGTGAGGTATACTTGGGTCAAGTAGCATAAAAGCTATCAAAGCTAGTAAAACAAAAGTAACACTCAATCAAAAACTGGGTACCGTCAGTTATGACAAATGCAACAATTACATTTCACAACCCCATTCAGCTCTCACACACAACCCATATGAAGCACATACCAATCCGAAGGAATCACTCATACAATTTATCTCAATGAAATCACAAAAGTGAACCTTTCAAGCAAACCTCTACCTCATATTCAATATACTCAGATCACTCAACCATTACAACTCTAGGAAGATGCATGAATCATAAACAACTTTTAAATGTATATGCAATTCTTCCTTGATAAATTTATTTTAAACAATTGTTTTTTCTTCTTTCTTTTTTTCATTTTCTTTTCTTTTCTTTTCTTTTTCTTTTTCTTTTTCTTTTTTTCTTTCTTTTTCTTATAAAGTTGAAATAAACTACATCAACATGGGAATTTCAATGATAAGACACAAAATGACATCCCAACATTATAACCAACCCTCACATATGTATAACCACACACTTAGAATTTTGTATATGCACAACTCAACAATCACAAATGTTCCACTAGCTTTATGACTTGGGTAGAACATTTGGTTACGTTTAAAAGCATAAAATGGAGTTTATACAAAAAGAAAGGTATAAAGCTCAAAGGGATTTATCAAGGGAAAAATCATGTCAATAGGGTAGGTTATTTAGCCAATGTAGCTTATGAAAAACAAAGAATGCCTAATCATATCCATGTTAATGCATGTGATAAAAATGTGGTATCGAATAGAAATTCAACGCAAAATTAGGATGTACATGTCATGAAGGTCACACATTATCAAAAAGCAATGAGACTGATATGGATGTGTCAGTCAAATACGGCTCAAAATCTCACCGACTTTGTTTACCATTAGTCACTACTCTTCCAAAGATAATGTATATCAACCAATCACAAGAGCAAAAGTACATGCTAAAGTTGCTATGAAATTATCTAGTCAATTCACACTCTAATCATGATGATATAATCCCAGAAGCAATAGAAAATGAGAAAATGTTCGTTTCATTTGTTTTATTCTTTCTCTCATTTTGATTGAAAACTTAAAAACAAGTAAAACAAACAAGTTCAAAAACACACATGCATATAAAAGTAATGCGAAAATGTAAAGGAAAAGAAATTTACTTCCCTTAGGTTGCCTCCCAAGAAGCGCCTTTGTTTAGGGTCACTGGCTCAACTCCTTCTTCTCCTCACGTGACAAAATTGTGATCTTCGGGTATCACAAGTGGCTCCTCTACGTGAGATAGTTCCGGATAGGGCCTTAGTCGATCATCATGCTCCTTTAGTATCTTCCCTATCCTTAGCTTCTCAATTTTGACTGAGTCCATACATTCTGGAAATATTTCGAACATCTCTTCACCTTTTTCTTCATCCTTCAATTCCTCCAATCTATAATGTAAAGATAAAGAGTTAGTTTCAAAAATAATTATAGACTCAGTACTTACCTTCGAGCTAAAAGATGTGTCCTTTTTGGCTTCGAGCTCCTTCTCTACTTCTTCGACATAAACAATTCGTTGAGGATTGACCTCAAAATTCTCAAGCTCTTCATCACTTTGCAAATTTTCCGCACAAACGTCAATTGGGTACACCTCGGGTTGATACGGCTGCTCCTCTTCGCTTTACGATTCTAGGCGATCAAGACGCATTGCCATGTGACCCATTAGGTGTTCCATCCTCTGTTGGTGTTGTCGGAATTCTTGCATTTCCTGCTGCATATCCTGTTGAAATTACTGCATATCCTGTAGAAATTGTAAATTGTTAGCAGCCATAGTATTAATCAGTTCTTCTAAATATGCAAGTGAATTATGTTGGCTCTCAGGATCTTGGGCGCTAGTATATGTGTCTTCTGGAAATTGCCCTCCATCCTTATGAAATTGTAAAGTATTCTCCTGCAATTGCAACATCAACTCTTCCACAAATGGTCCGGAGTTGTGATAGGAAGCTTCTGGTCTGTAACAGAATTGTTGTGTGTCCTGAAAACTATCATGGAAGTAATTCTGCTGATTATTCCATCCATAATAGAAGTTAGGTTAATCAGTCCAAACATTGTTATAGGATTGAGAATATGAAATATAAAAGAAATTACTTCCATCCATAACAATTTTTTTTTCAAACACAAAACAAAAAATGAAAAGATCACCAGATAACATAAAAGAAATTAATCACGAACAAATATATACAAAACACCAATTAAATCATAAACAAAAACTAAAACACCACACTCCCCAGCAACGACGCCAAATTTGACCGCGCGTCATAATGCTAATCAAAATTAAAATAACTAGACTACAACTATAGCAGTGGCGAGTCTAGGTCGATCCCACAGAGAGAGTGTGTAAAGTTTAAGAAATGAAATTAACTGGAGTTTAAACTAAATGGGGGGTTTTTGATTTTTGGAATAAGAAAAATAGAATAAAACTAACTAATAAAAACAAATTAAAGAAAACATGTAATAAAATGAAAAATGTGGGGAATTTGGTAAGGACCTGGTTCTTCGGTTCCATCTTAGCCTAAATCCTAATTAAGCATATTTCCTTAATTTGTTGTTCTTTAACCTGTCCTAGAAACTATTAATCGTGAATTAAAAATTAACTCGAGTTTTTCCTTAGGTTTTATCTAATCAAGATACGATCGTTGATTAAACCTAACCACCGAACAACCTAGGATACGATCTCTAGATTTAATTAGGTAATAGCATTACGGATTAGGAAAACCGATTAATCAAAGCAACAACCACATACGATGCATCATTTAACCTAGGTCATGTTGTCCCTAATGATTATGAATCATTAGTCGCTACACGTGAATTTCAACATAATAATTACGGATTATATCGAAATTCTAGCAATGAGTTTGAAATTAACAATTCAATGAACGCATGAAAATCATCAATCACAATACCCAATAGGTTCATACACAAATAACCGAATAATAACGAGAATCTGATTATCCATACAAAAAACCTAAATTAATTAAAATAGGATAACACAATCAATTCCTAATGAGAGAAAGAAACAACAAAATAATTAAAATAATACTTAACCCGGGTCATCGGCGTCGATTTTACCTCCGAACTGGCGTTGAAATGTTTAACCCTTCATAGGTATTTTCTGAAAAAAAAATATTTGAACCCCATTCTAAATACCAACCGAAAACTCCCTTGACTATTTCTCACTATCGCAAGCTTTATTGAAGACGCAGCTACTGCCTCCTTGTTCAACGACAAGACAAATAAGGGTCCTTGCCAACTTAAAACATTTGCTCTGTTGTGCGTCTCCTTGTGCGCCAATTACGTGTTTGTCTCCTGTGCGTGTTGCGCTCTCTGCCTGCGCGTTTCTCCCAGTGCTACTGCGCCTCCAGTCCCTTCAAAACGCCGCACCCCCTAGCTGATTTTTAAGTCTTGTGTCTCCTGTTGATTTATTGCTGTGCCTCCCACACGAGCATGTTGCGTGACCTACATTTCTACCTTGCGCTTGTTACGTTCTGTCCGTTTAAAACGCTACGTCCCTTTAATTTGCTGCCTCCCTGATTTATTTCTGTCTCCTCATTGTAGCTAATTTAATTTGCTCCTGTGCCTTGAAAAGCTGTGTTGCGCCTTGATTATTTGCTGTCTGTATGTGTTGCCTCTGCTGATTTAATTTTTGCTCCTCACGCGTGTCTCTGCTTGTGCATCTTGAGCCAAAACGCTGCATCCCACTCTCGCGTGTTATCCTCTTGTACGCTGATTTAATTTCCTCTTGTAATTCCTTCTGCTGCTTTGCTTTTTGCGCCATGTGATGGGGCCATTTTGAGCTCTCTTGTTCACCTTACTCTCTAATGTGTGCCACGGATTTATTGCTTGTTGCTGCTGGGTCCCTTTCGGCTTGCATGATTGCTGTCCCTCATTTAATTTTTGTTACCCTCTAGCTAATTGTTTTGACTATCACTGCTGCGTTGATTCCTTAGCAATTGAATCCCCTTTCTATGCTTTGCAAATTTAATTTGCTCTCCCTTGTTGCTTATTTCTCCAATTAAAATGCTACCTTTTTAATTTGCTCTCCCTTGTTGCTGATTTCACCAATTTACTTTTATTCAAAATATATTTATTAAATAATTATCAGATTTAATAATATTATTAAAAAATAAAACTTAAAATTAAAATAAATTAGATAATTAAACTATAATAACATAATTATTAATAGTAAGTAATAGTAACTAATTAAATTGTATTAATTAATGATAAATTAGATTATGAGAAAAAATTAAAAACAAATCTAATTTGTTATGGCTCAATAGGTCATGGGAATTAGAAGAAACTAAAAACAGAAATTAGAAATTCAACCAAACCTACTCTTTCTTCAATTTGGAAGAGAAAATACTACAGTAATTATTGCTCCCCTTCCTTCTTTTTTTTATAGAGTTCGTTGACAGGAAGAAAAACAAATGTAAAAGGCAAAAGAAGCATTACAAAAAGAAGGAAAAGAGGAGTTTATATATAATAACCAAGGAAACATATAAGACAGGGCAATGAATTAGGCAATTAAAGGAAGAACGTGTAGAGTGAGGGATTTAAATATTCTATATATCCTATATGTTTGTTTGTTCTTCTTTCTCCTTTAAAGTTTTGAAATTTTCATCTCAAACTAGTATACTTTCGGATTTACTTGTTTATGACTCTGTGCTAGTCTCTTTTACTTCTTCACGTACGTTCTATATGAAACTTCATTCTTTTTTCAGCTTCTCATCACTCTTGCGCCATTGTTTTTTAAGTAAATACTCCTCCTCACCTTTTAACTACCTCCATTCACGATCACTTTACTCGTTTTATATTTCTTAATTTATTTTTTAGGATTCAAGGAAGCAAGAAATATTTTACATTTGTTTGACGCTCATTTTTAGTTCTTGCTCTTTGCGATCTCTATGAAATTTTCCAAATTCTTGAGATAATAAATCAGTTTTTTGTGTTTAATGTGATAATACTTTTAGGTTGAGGAAATGATAATAAATTAACATATTATTGTTTATTTCTTGTGTAAGATCACCAAAGAATGGTTGATCTTACAATCCTCTTACTTTTTAGTACTTTGCTATTTTTGAAGATTTCAGTCAATTTATTTTCTATTTTGGCTAGAATACTTGCCTAGGTTAGCTTCTACTCTGTATTCTTTTGGGGCAAATCAAAGATGAGGATTGTGAATTAGGGTTTATTTGATCAAGTTGTGAATTGAACTTCTCTCTTTTCTTGTTGCCTGACCAAGATCGTTTATTTTCTTAGTGTCATTATTAAAGATATGAGGGTCTAATTCTAATTGGGTTTCGATTAGTTCAATAAATTCAATTTTCTTTTTAGATGTTCAAGAAGCAGAAATTTTGGATCTTTGACTTTGTTTGATCATACACATTGGTTTATTTTTTAATTTAATGAAGTAATTAATATGCTTGGTTGATGTGTTGATTCCTAGAGAAATGTTTTCTCCACTTATATGCATTTTGGTTTCTTGATCTATCATAGATATAATTCCCAAGTTAATATGTTTATATAAAATTCTAACATACACATATCTTGGAAATTTTGTAAGTTTGATATATATTGGTTAAACCTTGTCGTCCATATTTGAAACTAACCATATATTTAATTGCATGATTAAGGTTCTGCTAACTTGACTTATCTTATAGGAAAAATCTAAATCTAGAGGAGTTTGCTTGTAATGTTCTATGTAAAGGAAGTTTTGAAGGTCTTATTGATACAAAAACAAGCAAATTTGTTGATTAGAGAGTTGGTATATCCATATTACAAAATCTAAATGTTAATGTTTATTGTTACTTAGTAGAGGTTAAGGAAGAGGCTTTAGCTAAAATTGAGCTCTTAGTGTAGTAACTTGAAAATTCTCAAATGTTTGGCTTTTAAGAGTATTCGCTTGCGATATCTATAGTTCTAGCTAGTTTTAACCACTATGGAAATCCTTTGGCTTGAATATTTGTTAAAGCTGATGGAGTGGAGATTGGAGTACCATTCCACGATAGTTGGAAAAAAGAAGAAGAATATCATTAGTTTTTTTAAAAGCAATTACTAAATTTATGCTAATTATAAGGTAGTATTTTATTCCTGTATCATTAAAGATGCAGGCAAAAAAGCAATTATGCATTTTTGTTGGAAAAAATAATTGTAGGCTTCAATATTTGCATAATAGTTGAATTAATAAATAATTCAAAAAACCTTTTCACCAACAAAGTTACACACAATAAAGCAATAAAACAAAGTAATTAAAAAAATTACATTAAAAACCAAGCGTAACAATGCCATAATTGTTACATTAAAAATCCTTTAATATGAAGGAAAAAGCACAAAAGATCCACTAATTACTGAGAAGAAAATTACACCAAGTGTTTCTTAGTCATAAATTAATGGTAAATATCTCAACACAACCCAATAATAACATATTCATAAACTATAAACATAATTATGACCATTATCCATATTGGTGCAAATCAAACATAGAAGAAAAGTAGAAAAACTCACTGATTTAGGCCTAGCAAGAACTAAACCAAAAAAAAAGTGCCATTACCTTTTTGTGAAATCCCATAAACTCAAGAATGGGGGTGGCGAGTGATAGGTGTGTTTTATAGTGTGTTCTAAGGTATTTTTGAGTGATAATTATATGTTTAGGACTGAAATTTATGTCTTTGTTAGTGTTTTTTTGTGTGTTTGTTTAATTATTGTTGAATATGACAAGACTTTGATCTTAATGCATATTTTGGGGATGTTTAATATGTTTCAATGACAAGTTAAGGTAGGAAACTTGAAGAAAAGTCAAAGGAAAAGATCTATCACAATCGTGCAAGATGGAAGCTAAAGTAGCTAGAAACTCCTAGTCATAATTTTTCTAGATTTTTTCAAGTTGCAATATTTTTGTACTTTCAATGATTTAAGGCTATTTTTGAAATATAAATAAGTAAATCCCAAAAAGAGCCCTAAGAGGATTATGAAGTGTGAAAGAAAAAATTCTAGAAGAACAAAATTTTGGAAGAACAAAGTTGCAAAATTTTCCAACTCATGGACAAGAAAAATAAGACATCTAGAATTCAAACTTCTATTCTATTCTTTTTTTTTCCTTGTTATTAAATGTTGATTATGATCAATTTGAGATATATTTTGACTATGGAATTGTAAATTTATTTTAGAGATTACTCTTGAATTTTTTTTTCTTCTGGGTCATTCAGAAACAACCTCTCCAATAGTTAGGGGTAAGATTGCGTATATTAGACCTCCTCAGATCCTGCATTTAGCGAGATTTATACTAAGTTGTTATTGTTGGTATTATTTACTCTTGAATTATTTTGTTAAACTTTTGTGCTCTTGATTAAATATAAATATACTTCATAATCTTTATTATTTTATATTTGAACTGAATTGAGAGATTAGGTTGAATTATCTGTGTTATATTACAGAGTAAGATTTGGTACTATAATAGACCTATAATGTTGGGCCCCGATTTCCTTTTCTTTAGTAAATAAGTTGTTGAATTTTTTATTTTGAGGTTTAGTTTGATAATTTTTATTTTGGTTGGCGTAAATTGAGGGTTTTATTGCTTAGGTTATGATTTTTTTTAAATGAAGGAATGTAGTTAAATTAGAGTTTTGATGAATTGTTAGTATTAAAAAGAATAATATGAATTGAGGGTAAATTAGGAAGTTTACTGATGTGTTTAAGGCTTAAGGCTTTTAAGGAAGGACTTTTTAGTCTTTTTAATTGAAATTAAAAGAAGAATGAAAGGGAGAAAAGCCTTGTTGCCGTGAATGAAGAGTAAAGCTACGAAATTGACCAGGAAAAAGAAGAAAGAAAGAAGCATTGTCGTTGGATGAGAGAAGACTTATCAAAATTGCAAATAAAAAGAAAAGAAGGGAGTGCAGTGTAGCCGTATAAATGAGTGAAGAGACAAATTGCTAAGGCTTGTAAAGGAAGCTACGAAATATTAAAGGAAAAGA
>JAOQMR010000213.1:5965065-5982569 GCA_027563865.1 Erythroxylum pelleterianum
AAGTAACGAAAGTTTTTCAAAGAATCTTTTACTTGCAAAAAGTTTTCTGAATTGAATAAATTTTTAAGAAGGGTTTTTAAGAAAAAAAAGATAACACAATTCAACCCCCCTTCTTGTGTGTTGATTATCGTATTACTAACGTGTGATTCAACTTCACTTTGTATTGTTGTTTTGTCCCTTTTGTGTTGTTGTTTTCTCTCTACTCTTTTCTGGTTTTCTTCTTGCATTATACGTTGCAAGATTTTAGCTAATCACTTATGGCTGCCATGTCATTGTGGCTTCTTAAATTCCTCGTACAATTCTTCTCCAATTTAGCCAATTTTAGCTTCTTTTCTCCAAAACGACTCCACATCTCCTAACCTCCAGAAACAATATAAAAACACCATTATCAGGACAGTATCAATCCAATATGCTCCAAAAATACCCAAATTGATATGTAAATTAATAATCTATCAAACTCCCCTATACCTAAACAATGCTTGTCCACAAGCATTCAAAATACTTGAAAATAAAACAAAACAAATCTAAACAAATATATTTACAACTCTTTTGAAAAATTTAGCCAACATGCATTATCTTACCGAACCAAACTCACAATCAAGCCACAAGCATTTCATAGGATTCATTTCTAGAACATCCATCACAATTCCCAATGACCTTTCCAAACTCAAAATGCACTAGATTTGATCTCACATGAAGATTCACTCAATGCAATCAAAAAATTGTTTATATGACATTTCACTCATATTCGCCACAATAGAATGACATTACCATATGTTTGCAAATATATCACATCACAACCACTTATGAATTTTGTGCAAAAATAAAAAGGTCTTTTATTTGGTTGTAATGGGGCTAAGGACAAGGGCAGGATTAAAAAGTTATTTAGGCTATAGTTATCAAAGGTAATATATATTACATTGTTCAACTTCCACCTACACTCCAATAATGAGCCCATTAATGACAACAATGATGTTCTAGTATCAAAATTTAGAAATGTAAGGCCCCAAATTACACCCTAGTAGGAATGTTACATGTTCATGAAAGTATATGAGTTAGGTGTTAAAATTGTATTATGATTGTGAATTGCATCTTGGTTTGATGAACCATAATTAGGAACTTGGAATTAATTGTTACCATTGGAAATTGATTAATGAAAATGTACATTTGGATTAGGAAAATTGTCAAGTGACAAGACAAGTTGATACATGAAAATTAGGATAATTAAGCCTATATATTTAGTGACATTTGGCATTAGTAATTAAGTGACAAATGGCCTAATAGAATCGTGACATTTGGCAGCCATACGTGGAGACATGTAGATGACTTCACTGAAGGACAAGTAGCTTACCTTCACATGTGACATGTGGCCATTGTAAACCAGCACACCTTACATCCAAAGAGTTAGGCAAGTGATGAATCATCTTTCACTTTTGATGTTTCTACCTTCTCTCTATCCTTTGCTCCTCTCCACCAAAATCTCTCCCTCTCTCACAACTTTTGGGATTTTTTCTTCAATTTGCATCATTGTCACTTGAAAACTTTGCAAGATGTTGAATTAAGGAAGCTAGATCTTGTTATCTTTTATGTTGTTTTCTTGGTGCTAAGATTTGCACCTTGATCTTGGATATATGCTGGTTGCTTGGAAAGTTAGATTAGCTGGTTCTTCGGAGTTGAAAATCGAAGTTAAATAGGTAAGGGAATTCTAAACTTGATAGCATGTATTAATACAAGTTCTATGATGATTGAATTGACATATAATATGTGTTGTGATGTTGATAAATGAGTGCTGGAAAAGTGAGCTTTGTATGACAAATTCTGTTTTGATTATGATGCATGAAAGACTATGATTTGTGAACTGCCTAATTAATATTTTTGAATTGGATTTGGACATGAATTCGATGAGGAATTGAAGCATAAGTAAGGTAGAATTGAGGTGAAATGAATAGACATTGATGAAGGTGTGCTGAATAGATTATGAAGGAGTTGCAATTTAGAGACAAATTGAAGGCTATGGGTGAGTGAACATTCGATTCACTCATCCCACGATCGTGGGATTTATATGGCCCCTTCCCACGGTCGTGGGAAATGCTTAAGAATGAGAAAAGGTTGGTTTATGCAAGTGTTGAACTATATAAGGTTAAGACTCTTTATAATAATATAATTGGACTTAGTTACGGTGTGAAATGAACCTAGTTCAATATGGAATTAGTCAATTAAAGATTGAATAAGGTTTGTATTATTAATTGAGGTAATAACTTAAGGAAGTTGTTATTTGATATCGAAGTGTCTAATTTTGAAACTTATGAGTTAAAGGAATTAAGTATACTTAGAATGCTAATATGATTTAAAGAATAAGAATAATGTGTTAGTTGTTTATGTGTGTGAATTGGGAACTTGTGCAAAAACATGTAATGTGTTATTACTTAATGTATTCATTGGTGCATTATTGCAACTGGTTATGTTTGTTAGGCATGTTAAGTTTGATCAAATGTGAATGAATATGTTCAATTTGAGGAAAATGGAATAAAGTCATATGTTATCCACTACATCATCTACATGTGATTTTGAAATCTGAAATGTTTTCTTTTAAAACTGCCAAGTCCTAATCATGGGTAAATAGGCATGCCTAGAAGGGTCTGTAGCTGCTTCTGTTACATTAAGGTGTCTTCTGTACTTGACACTATGGTGTCTTCTGTACTTGACACTACGGTGTCTTCTGTACTTGACACTACGGTGTCTTCTGATACTGAGACATAAATCTCTTTTGTTATGTGATGCCAATCATAGGTATGTTCTATTTTGGTCCTGTTATCCAATTCTGTATAAAGGACTAGCATACTAATTTGTTTTGTGTTTTGATATATGTTCAGTTCTACAACAAGCTAAGTTCTGATTTGATACAAAATAAATTCTGATTTGCTACAAGTGCTGTTCTGTACTAACACAATTATATCCTGTTTTGAAACTTTTAAGTTTTGTTCAAAAGTAATGTTGTTCTATTATGATATTTATATGATTTCCTCTGATGCATGTATATTCTGTTTTGATGAATTATATTATATTCTGATGCTTTTAATGATCTGATCACTCTTTAATTTGAATAATTAAAGATTTCTTATGATATGATCTAATTAAGTACATGTGAATGCTAGACGACTGCTATAAATAGTCTCCATTTTATGTCTTGTTTAGTTATTTCCCCATTAAATAATATGCTTAGCACAGTAGTTTTGCCTCCGTGTAGGTTTTGATAAGAAGATTTAAGGCTGGGACAATCGCAGTAGCTAATGAAGGATGTGATGTAATTTGGAAAATGTTTGTTTGTGTTCTTTTTGATCTGTAATCAATGTATAAGACATATTTGTATTTTGATATAAATGGTTTGTAGTAACTTTAATACAGGATGGATTTGAATTTAAAGCATGTTTATGACAAGTACAATGTGTATAATGTATTCTGTTTATTTAGTCAACATTCAATGAATGTGAAGCTTGTTGCCTTGTTTTAAAGAAATTTCTGGAATGTCTTGTTTTGTTTAGATATGTATTGGGTGACATTCTTACATCCTCTTAAGGGTTATGTAGGTGTTTCAAGAAATCTTAAGGATCATTATTACAAAAGATAACAAATAAGAACATTTATGATCCAAAACATAGGTAACCTATGATTGCTTAAAGGATATTTGAGGACTTGTAATTTGTGGTTAAACTTGCTTTTATTTATTTATTTCTTTCTTTCTTTTCTTTTGTTTTGTTTTTTAACACTTCTGCCTCTTTTCTTTTTCTTTTCCTTTTTTGGGCATTTCACAACTTAATTTTTTTTACATTTGTAGAGCATCAAAACATGAGATTTAAATATAACCATACATGTTTCCATTACATGTCAACCTCAATCCATAAACTAATAAGTTAAAGTAACTAGTTTTCCATTCCTTTAATAACGGGTTGAAAATGAAGGTCAAAATACAAGGCTTGGGCTAAAATTTGTGGTTTTATGTCAAAGAAAGAAGTTAAGGCTTCAATTTGGCTAACTAGGGGAAATAACATATGGTCTGGGTTTTAGAAAACCAAAATAGTTTAATCTTAGATGCCTTTTATCACTTTAATGCGCCAAATTAACTAGTGGTCTCAACATGCATAATAGAGCAAGTTCTAGAATGATTAATCTATGTGCGACAACACTCAACACGAAAATAATTTGAGCACAAAGAATATAATTGCTCATTAAAGGCTCAATTCTCACTTATTTAAGTAGGCTTTTATCAAATCTTGCACACTTTTTATTCAAATCAACCATTAGGGAAAAAAAGTTGTCATTCTATCACCAAATCGCTATTCATGTTTGCAATCCATCATGTTTTCCTAATTCAAAGAAATAATGCACATTAACTTACAAAACCAAAACAATTTTTTTTTATTGTTTTCAACAAATTTAAGAAATCCTTCTCCCTTACCTAAAATCTACATTGTCCTCAATGTCGAAAAACAAAAGCACAGAAACACAAAAAGGAAAGAAAATGTAATAATAATATAGCACAAATCACAATGAACACCAAAAATTAACGAAGGAGAGAAGACAATAGAAAACAGAAGATAAATAAAGAAAAGAAACTTCCCCGGACAAGCTATGGTGGAAGACTTGAGTGTGGCATGGTTGTTGTCTGCATTGTGGGTGTTTGGATTTTTCTAAAATAAGAATTCAAACAAAAATCATTGGGTTCCCTCCCAATCAACGCTTTTCTTTATTGTCTTTGGCTAAACACAACTTTTGTACATCAAATTGATTCATAAACTAGTTGAGTAAAATGAATCCCCTCTATAAAAGAGACATCAAACTTGACAATGAAAGGTTTAAGTCTATGACCATTTACCTTAAATATTTTCTTAGTTTCTAAACTTTGAATCTCAATAACACCGTGAGGAGAAATATTTCTGACAAGATATGGTTCAATCCACTTAGACCATAACTTACCAGCCATGAGTTTCGATTGTGAATTATAAAGTAAGACTTTTTGGCCTACCAGAAATTGTTTTCGATGTAAGAATTTGTTATGTAGGTATTTGATCTTCTCTTTACACATCTGAGCATTGTCATATGCTTCCAACCGTATTTCTTCTAATTTTTGGAGTTGTAACTTTCGCTCCTCTCCCACTGCTTGAACCTCAAAGTTGCATTGCTTAACTTCCCAAAAAGCACGATGTTCAATATCAAAAAGTAAATGACACATCTTACCAAAAACCAACCAATAAGGCGACATTTGAAGGGGTGTTTTGTAAGCAGTTCGATAGGCCCATAATACATCGTCTAAACGCTAGCTCCAATCTTTATGGTTGGGATTAACGGTTCTCTCTAAGATACTCTTTATTTCCTAGTTGGAGACTTCAGTTTGTCCATTTTTTGTGGGTGATAGGTGGTTGCTGCACGGTGATGGACTCCATATTTGCGCATTAAAGCTTCCACTGTGTGGTTGAAACATACCTTGATCACTAATGATTGCTCTAGGTATCCCAAATCTACTAAAGATATGATATTTAAGAAATCCTAAAACAAATTTATAATCATTAGTGCGGGTAGCTTTAGCTTCTACCTACTTTGAGACATAATCAATAGTAAGTAACATATACAAAAAACCAAAAGAGCTACGAAAAGGTCTCATAAAATCCATGCCCCACATATCAAATAAATCACAAGTTAAAATAGTAGTTTGAGGCATTTCATCCCTTACAGATATATTTCCATCTCTTTGACATTTTTCACAACCTTTGCAAAACAAGTATGCATCATTCAAGAGAGTCTTCCAATAGAATCTACTATCTAGAATTTTCTTAGCTATTCTTTTTGGACCAAAATGTCTGCCATATGAATGCTTATGACAAAAAGTAAGAATGGAATGAATTTCATCATCAGGCACACACCTACGAATAATCTGATTTGAACCTATTTTTCATAAGTATGGCTCATCCCATATATAACACTTATAGTCACTTTCAAATTTTTTTTGCAAAATTATTCAAATCATGTGGAAGCACACCAGTGACTAGGAAATTTATTATATCAATAAACCATAGTTCCTTACCTTGTTTACCTTAAACAAACCACAATTGCTCATCTGGGAAGGACTCTGAATTAGCAAGGGATCTTCTTCATGCACTATTCTGCTTAGATGATCAGCAACAAAGTTGTTAACTCCCTTACGGTCTTTGATCTCCTAGTCAAATTCTTGTGGCAAAAGGATCCATCGTATCAACCTAGGCTTCGACTCTTTCTTTTCCATGAGTTATTTAAGAGCTACATGATTTGAATACACCATAATTTTAGATCCTAATAAATAAGACCTAAATTTCTCAAAAGCAAATACAATAGCTAAAAGCTCCTTTTTGGTAGTGGTATAGTTGCATTGCATAGGATTCAATGTTCTTGATGCGTAGTAGATAACATGGCTATTTCTCCCAACTTTTTGCCCAAGTACATCATAGTGACTCGCATCACACGAGTTCAAATGGCAAATCCCAATTCGGAGGTGTATGATTGGAGCAGATGTGAGCAATGCCTTCAATATCTTAAAAGCACTTTGACACTATTCACCAAATGCAAAAGTCACATCATTTTGCAGAAATATGGACAATAGTTGAGCAATCTTGGAAAATCTTTTATGAATCTTTGGTAGAAACTTGCATGACCAAGAAAACCATAAACCTCCCTAACATTAGTAGGATATGGTAAATTTGCAATTAAATCAACCTTGACTTTATCTACCTCAATACCCTTTGCTGAAACTACATGACCCAAAAATAGTCCTTCTTTAACCATAAAATGACATTTTTCATAATTAAGAACAAGGTTGGTGTTAATGCAATGTTGCAAAACCTTAGATAAGTTATCAAGACAATGATTGAAAGAATCTCCATAAACAATAAAGTCATCCATAAAAATTTCAATACAACTTTCAATCAGATTAGAGAAAAGACTCATCATGCATCTTTGAAAAGTTCCAGGAGCATTGCATAAACCAAAAGGCATACGTCGATACGCAAAAGTACCAAATGGATAAGTAAAGGTTGTTTTTTTGTTTGATCTTCCGGAGCTACAATAATTTGATAATAACCAGAGTATCCATCCAAGAAACAGAAAAATAGTTTACCTGCCAATTTTTTAAGCATTTGATCAATGAAAGGTAGTGAAAAATAATCATTTCTTGTGGCGGTATTTAACTTAAGAAAGTCAATACACTTCCGCCATCCAGTTTTCAATCTCATAGACACCAATTCATTACTTTCATTTTTAACCAATATAAAACCAGAGTTTTTTGGAACCACATACACTGGACTTATCCATTGATTATTAGAAATAGGGAGGATAATCCCTAAGTTTAATAGTTTTAGAATTCTCTTCATCACCACATCTTTCATTGCTGGATTCAACTTGCGCTGAGGGTCTCTCACAAGTTTGGAGTTAGTTCGAGGAGGATGCGATGCATATATACTGAAGGGCTGATCCCTTTTATATCCGCCAAGGTCTAACCAGTGGCTTGTTTATAATCTTTCAGAACTCGTATCAAATTCTCCTCTTACACTATGGTGAAATCATTAGCAATAGTGACTGGTAGGGTCTCACCTTCTCCCAAATATATGTACTTGAGATGTGTAGATAATGGTTTTAACTCGAGCTTAAAAGCCTGTTCAACAGAAGGAAGAATTCATTCAGAAATAGTAAGTAACTGAATATAACTATTCATTGACTTGCATTTTTATCTTTGGTATGGATGAAAGTGCCATAATAGTATGTTTAAGCTCAATCTCACTTTTCTATTTGGCATCCGTACCTATCAGATTGTTCCTTAAAATGACCTCAAACATATCCTGCACCAAATCACTTTCAAAATGCTCTCGCACTATGGCATCAATCATGCTAATATGAATAACAAAATCATGGTCATCTGGGTGTTTCATGGCATCTGATATATTAAAAGTGACAACATTACCATCAAATTCAAAAGTTAAAGTACCCAAATCAACATCAATCTTAGTTTTTGTTGTTTTCATGAATGACCTTCCTAGTAAAATAATAGTAGCATTAGGAGATACATCATTACCTATATCCACAATGTAGAAATCAACAGGAAAAATAAGCTCATATGCTTTAACTAAAATATGTTCAATCATGCCTTCAAGATAAATTACAGATCTATTAGCTAATTAAATTACTACATTGGTTACCTTCATTGGTCCTAAATTCAACAAGCTATAAACTGACAATGGCATGACATTAATTGAAGATCCTAGATCAAACATGGCTTTTTAGATTTTAATTGTGCCAATAATATACGATATGGCAAACATACCTAGATCTCCATGCTTTGGTGGCACTTTCTTTACACAACGGCCTGAGAAAGAGTAAAAGTGTATATCAATTTGGAGGCCTAAAATGTGTTTGTGCATTTTACACGTTCTGATTAACTACAATTTTTCTCTCATTCTCATGCCTTTTTTTAGAACTCGTGTCCTTAAGAAATCTTACATACCTTGGTATTTGATCAATAGTATCTAATAAAGGAATGTTGATTTCAACTTTGCGAGAAGTCTCCAAAATTTCCTTTTCCTTCTCTTCTTTCGTTGGTTTTGCCAACCTACCAGGAAAAGCATGGGGAATCACAATTTTAGGTTTAGTGTTAACCGTCTCATTAGTTACCTCTTTTGTTGATTCATTTGAAGGAGTATTGTTCTCTTTAATTTAAGGCTCTTTAGCTGCTTGCTCTTTAGGTATAGGGCTTTTCACCTCCTTTCCACTTCGAAGTGTCATGGCACTAATGTTTTCCCTTGGATTAATTTCTACCTAGTTCGGTAGCTTACCCTTCCCAGCTTTCATTTTACTTATGGCTGTGGCTAATTGGGACACTTGCTTTTCCAAATTTTGGATGCTTGCTAGCGTTTCCTATTGAAAAGTTTGAGTGTTAGTAGCCATACTTTTCATAATATCTTCCAAAGACATACCTAGCTTAGAAGATGATGATGCTTGAGGTGGTGGAATTGGTAGTTTCATTTGAGGTGGATGTGGCTGAAATCCTGGTGGCTTATTACCATAATTGAAATTTGGCTGATCTCACCAGCCTTGATTGTAGTGATTCGAGGAGGGATCACATCTCCTTTGCAATGGTCCTAGAAAGTCTCCTACCACAATTACTTTCTCATTGGAGTCTTATTACAGAGTTGGACACATGTCTGTCGCATGACCCATTATGGAGCAAATACTACATGCTTTCACCTATTGAATTTGTCCTACAACTAATTTTTCCACCAAAGAAGTCAGAGCATCTAATCTTTGATCAGTCGAAGAAACACTAACCTCATTAACGCTTCCTGAGGCACTATCCTGTCGAGTCTGGAACTGTTGTGCATTAGTGAACATGCTAAAGATCAAACCCTTTGCTTCATCTATGGTTTTATTCACCAATGTTCCTCCATTTACGACATCAATCATATTCCGATCAATTGGTAGCAAACTTTCATAGAAGTACTAGATAAGCAGCTAGTTCGGAATTTGATGTTGAGGGCAGCTTATGCCTAGTTGTTTGAATCTCCCCCAATACTCGTTCAGTGTCTCTCCATTGAATTGTCGAATTCCACAAATATCTTTTCTGATGTTTGCAGCGCGGGAAGCAGGGGAGAATTTCTCTAGGAATTGCTTCTTCAACTCATTCCACGTGGTTATGGACCCAGACGATAAATAATAGAGCCAATCCTTGGCTTTATTAGCCAATGAAAATGGAAAAGCTCTAATCTTGATATGCTCTTCGGTAATTTGTTGTGGCTTCATTGATGAGCAAACAACATGGAATTCCTTCAAATGCTTGTGGGAATCCTCACTTGCAAGTCGACGAAAAGTAGGCAATAAGTGTATCAAACCAGATTTAATCTGAACAAAGGTGCATTAATATTATGAAATTCAATGCACAAAGGTTGCTGGTTAACATCGGGAGTTGCTAACTCCCTTAATGTTCGTTGTTGTGGTCGTTCACCCATTGGCCTTTCTTCAGTGATTGGCTCTTCAACAATTGTCTCATCAGTCTCTGCTCTTCAAACTCATGATCTAATTCTTCAGAATAAGACGTTGAAGCACGCAAATGATCTTTTTGTTTTTTTTGTATTTTTGTTAGCCTTAACTGTATTCTTGATTTCTGGATAAAAAATGAGTTTACTTGTATGGGAAGAGTAGGGCATTGATCGAAACAAAAGTAAAAGAAAAATATAAAAGAAAACAAATTCTTAACACCGACAACGACGCCAAAATTTGATAAGCATCAAATTAGTGAAAAATAATTAACTTACTAAGAATATTAACGTAGCATAGTGGAGTAAGGTCATCTCTTAAAGGAATAGTGGTTTATCTCTTTTAAACAAATAAGTAAAAAAAATAAAAGGGGTGGAAATTATGTTAAAACGCAATATTAAAAATAACAAAAAATGAATTGATTTGAAATTCAATTAAACAAACTTCTAGTTAAAGGAACTTATTTTCACCTTTATTCATGCAATTGATCATTCATGTAAAAGCAATTCAACATATTCATGAATAAAATAGTTTTAGTTATTAAAAACAGATCTATAATAACCAATCTTTCCTTACCTTGTATGGTAATCATGAACATATCAAATAATTACTCCCTAATCAAAAACAAACCCAAAGGTAGCTTGTAGGATTTAATGTTTCGAAAGCCTTAAGATTTAGAAAGACTCAATTGTAACCAACAAACTCAACAGATAGTTTATTGCAATCAGATTAATTAATTCCACGATATATATTAAACTTCTTAACGAGGAAATGAAATTATGTCGATTTCCACTTAAATCAACAAACAATTACAGATTCATCGTTTTAGTTGGCAGTAGATTATTTTAGGATTATTAAATATATGCATCTATTCATTAAAACAAAAAACTATCATAAAATCACTGAATTTAGGAAATAACTAAATACCCATGCATAATTGAGTTCAAATAAACCTATTCAATCTCAGAATCGATTTAGAATCAAGATTTCAATATAATCCTCTAGCTATAATAAAAAAATTAGTTACAAGCTATAAATAAAAAAACACATGAATATTATTCAAAAGGAAAATTATTCTTACGAAAAAAATCTAAAGGAGAATGTGAATAAGTGGACAACAATGTTGTTCTCCTTTTGAAAACAAAAGGTGGAAACAAGACCCTATGTATGTCTACGCCCTCCTTCAGAAGACATCCTCTAAAACTTGATCCAGTTGCCGCCTATTTTTTTGAGTGAGTCACCTACGTACTGCCTCTTAAAAAGTCTCCTCTTTTATCTAAAAACATAGTCGTATTCTTTTTAAAAATGAAAACCCTTCGCATACGTTAAAAAACTCACATCACTCAATCCACTGCATTTTTGGACTGTTCTTTTTCTCTTGGGTGTTGTCGTTTTATCTGTGTTATTTATGCTTCTTTTGCTCTACGTTTAGCTCTTGTGGTGTCATTTTTACTACTTCTTTTGGTTTGTTACTATTTGTTGTTTTCTACTGAGTGTTTTATTTTTTGTTGCTATTATTTCATTCTTTTTGCTCTAGTCTTCTATATCGTTTTCTTCTGTTGGGCTCCCCTGTGTTGTTGTCGTTTTGGCTCTTTTATTTTTATGTTTTATTTACTTCTCTTTTCCTTTTGCTGTGTCGTTTCACTTGTTCATGTTTTCTCTGTTGTGTTCCTCTGCTAGCTACTGACGTTTATCTTCTGTTGCTGTTGTTTTTGTCCTCTTTACTGGTGGTTTTTATCTTGTCTCAAGCTGCTACCAATTTGTCCCTGCTCTTTCCTCCTTTGTACTGCCATTTTGTCCCTTTTGTGTTGCCGTTTTCTGTCTGCTCTTTTCTGGTTTTCCTCTTGTATTATATGTTGCAAGATTTCAGCTAATCAGTTATGGCTGCTATATCATTGTGGCTTCTTAAATTCCTGGTGCAATTCTTCTCCAATTTAGCCAATTTTAGCTTTTTTTCTCCAAAACGACTCCATAACTCCTAACCTCTAAAAACAATTTAAAAACACCATAATTAGGAAAATATCTATCCAATATGCTCAAAAAATACCCCAAATTGATATGTAAATTAATAATCTATCAATTATCCCAACACAAAAAGGGGATAAATTTAGTCTCATGTAATGTCCAAGGAATGTAGACAAATGGAATAGAGATTACATATGCCTCTATTGTTGGCAAACTAATGTATTTGCAAATATGCAGGAGACGTGATATTAGCTTCATGGTTGGAATGCTCGATATAGATCAAATAATCTTAGTATAGATCACTGGAAAGCTACAATGAAAGTCTTAAGGTGTCTTCAAGGATTAAAGGACCATATGCTCATATATAGAAGATTTAATTCATTAGAAGTGATTTGATATTTGGATTCAGATTTTGCTAGATGGCTTGGCAGTAGAAAATAAACGTTTGGCTTCTTGTTTATAATAGCAATTAGATCAATTTCATGGAAAAGTTTTAAACAATCTATCAGTGTTTCATCTAATATAGAAGTAGAATTTGAATCTTGTCTTGAGGTCACAATTCATGCTTTAGGACTGCGGAAAATTATTTCAAGGCTTGGGTTTGTCGACATCATCATTAAGTCGTTGAAAATTTATTATGATAATTCTACAGCAGTTTTCTTCTCCAAGAATAAAAAGTACTTTAGAGGTGTTAAACATATAAAGTTGAAATATTTCATCATAAAAGAAGAATTTCATAAACAAAGAGTGTGTATTGAACATATTAAGACAAGTCTTATGATTGTAGATTCCTTAACTAAAGGCCTTCCACCAAAATTATTTAAGGAAAATGTTTAAAGAATGGGCCTTGGTTTTATTGATGATTGTTTTTTTATGATGTTTTGACGCTTTTAAGCTTAATAAAGTTTATAATTGAAATTTTCTTATTTATCATGATTGCGTACATATAGCTGTTATTAAATAAGAAATAAAATTATCTATTAGATATTAATGTGGAACTTTATGATATTTATATATCACTTAAAATACCTGGCTTGATAAATTATTAATGTTGTGATATGTGGAAGGAAGTATGCGATGTTAAAGTATAAGACCCTCATAACCCGCATTATGTGGTTATTGTGTCAAGTAAATTATGAACATATCAAGAGATTTCTTTATACGCACTTAATGTTTACACTTTTAAAATAAAGCCTGAAGTATCGGGCCGACTGGAAGAATGTGGCCCGATTAGTGGTCATATTCTAAATATATTAATAATGATATTAATATAATTAAAGAGTCTTAATTGGTTCATATTTCCTATTTAATAGTGAAATAAATGTCAATTATTTATTTTGATCACTTGATGCCAGATTAAAAGTTATAGATATACAATTTGATCATCTCTCTACTAATTAGGGTTATATATAGTTTTCTATAAAGTTTCTATAACCAAAAGAGAGAAATCAATTTTAACTAAAAAAGCGATGAAGTTTTTGATATCTTTTTAATAATATCTTCTGCTTTAGGTACACAATATTAGACTCTTATGATTTATGACAATTGTTCATTTAAGATCTTAAAGTTATAAATGTCAATTTTGGTTTTATGTTACAAAGATATTATTTTTTTTACAAAGACTACAAGCTAGCTCTACAAAACTAAAAATGAGACCATTGAAGAGTCAAAGTTTGTTGGCTTTCTATTGGAAGTCTTCATCAGAAGAACTTATTTGCATAAAATCCAGAAGTGCTCCTGAAGTTGTATGTCTTGTCTTTTCAATTCGTTGTCCTATTGCATGACTACTTAAGTATTATGTTTCAATGTCTTTGGTTTGGCGTTGCCATAGGATTTGCTCCTTACAAGAACCAGTAGAGCCTTTTATTTCTGGTTGACTCAAAGTTAACTACACTGAATTGGTTGATTCTCCGCCTCTAACTCAACACATGTGAAAGTTGTGAGAAAACTCTAGGATTTTACATCCAGAATTCATCAGGACTTGGTCTTAAAGTGAACATGACTGAATGTTGGTACGGAGTACTTTTTCCATATACGTGACTTAAAATTCTAATGCAATAATTACTGAAATTATGTGACGGAGGTCGTTTCTGTGAGATCCTCATAATTATCAGCAACCTGATTTTGACACTCTCGCTTGATCCATGGCCCTGATGGACTTTGAAGTCCCCACCCTCCAGGTGTCATTCTACTTGTTAAACGATGTGAATATGGGACAGTCGGAGGAGGACAGATATAGGTCCAGTTCAAGGGCCCTGGTTGTATGGCTAGAAAACTAACAATACGAACGAAGGCATCCTTTGCAAGGAGATAACGAAAAAACTGTATCACTAGCATTAGTGAGAAATAGTACAAGAGAAAGATGGCGGAGAGGCAGAGGCATTTTGTCTTGGTCCATGGGGCTTGTCATGGAGCTTGGTGTTGGTATAAGGTGGCAGCTTTACTCAAATCAGCTGGTCACAAAGTTACTGCTCTTGACCTGGCTGCTTCTGGGATCCACTTTAAGCAGGTACACGAGCTACACTCAATTTCAGACTATCTTGAGCCTTTGACGAACTTTCTGATGTCTTTGCCCTCGGAAGAGAGAGTAATTGTAGTAGGCCACAGTATGGGTGGGTTTGGCTCATCTGTTGCTATGGAAAGGTTCCCTGAGAAAATTTCCGCTGCTGTCTTTGCCACAGCCGTTATGCCTGGTCCTGATTTCAGTTTCACGACTATAAGTGAAGAGGTACTCTCCCTCACTACTGTCATTGGAAATTCTTGTAACAAAAGTGATTGTGCTGCAGCACCAAGCTTACGAACAGTAAGTAGTAAATAAATGAAACAAAAAAATGTTTTATAAAAGAGAAAATATCAAACTCTTATACTTTACTGCCATTTTTTTTATTCAGTTGAAACTAACTGAGAAAATCAAGTAATTAATGGAGAAAATAATGCCATTATTATTTTTTTACTAGATCTTATGTTAAAAACAAGAAAAAATTTCATAAAATGGAAATTAAAATGTCAACACTTCAACACTTCCTTGACATTTTGGTGAGAACACCAATCTTCAGTCTTAGAACTTCAAACCTTTCTCTTGCCATTGACTTAGTAAAAATATCAATTAACTGAACTTCTGATGAACTGGATAAGTAGCACTTCATTGTATTGTTAAACTTCATCAAAAGGGAAACTTAATATTCATATGCTTTGTTCAACTATAAAACATGAGATATTTTGAGATAGAAACCACAAAAATTTTATCATACATAATCTTGATTGCATCAGTTTGCTTATGTTTCAAATCTCTCATCATTTTTTGTAACTAGATTGCCTAGTTTATAGTTAAGGCAACAACAATATGCTATGCTTTTGCTATTGATTAAGTTGTAGTCTCTTGCTTCTTTGAACTCTAACTAAAAAATTCATAACTTAAGGAGAATATGCATCTTGAGGTATTTCTTGAATTATCAACACAACCTCCCTATTTACTGTCAGAATAGCCAATTACCTTCAAAGTTTCTTATATAAATTTTGAGAATAAAATTCCAAGGGTACTAGTGCTTTTAATGTACCTTAGCACTCTTTTTACAGTTGAGAAATGGTTTCTCTAGGTGAATGCATGAATCTTGAAATCACACTCACAATGAATAGTATGTCAGGTCTGGGTACTGTGAGGTATTAGAGGCTTGCAATTAAGCTTCTATACAAGCTTTTGTCAATCCTCTCATTGCCTTGATATTTACTGAGTTTTAAATTGGGCGTCATAGGTGTACTAACAAGCTTTAAATCCTGTATCTTGAACCTATTTAATACATCAGTAGCATACTTTTGTTAATATATAAAAATGCAATTGTTGGATTGCATCACTTCCATGCCTTAGAAGTATTTCATGGCTCATAAGTCAATTATATTAAGAAACTCCTTTATCTCATCTTTGAACTTTTGGGTAAGTTCAAATTGACTCTAGTTATAACCATGTCATCAATAGAAATTGAGACAATTGAGAACTCACCTCCATTGATTTCACATACAATGTAGCCTCACTTTGGCTTCTGCAAAACTCAAGTTGAGATGGTTGTCTAACCTATCATATCAAGGAAGATCACGTGTAGTACTTGTTTCAAACCGTACAAGATCTTTTTTAGAAGATATAACTGGTTTTCCTTTCTGAAAGCTACATATCCATCAGGCAATTCTATAAAAAATTTCTTCAACAAGGAACCCACCTAAGAAGGCAAATTTAATATCAAGTTAATGGATTTACTAGGAATTATAAGTTGTAAGAGTAATGAGAAGCTTAATTGTATCATCCATTGCTACGGAGGAAAAAGTCTCCTATTAGTCCCTGCCCTGAAATCCTTTGGCCCCGGTAATCTGGCCCTAACCTGTCCCATTAGATTAGAAATGGAACAAGTTAGGGCCAGATTACCGGGGCCAAAGGATCACATCCCATAGTCCTTACCTTATTGTAGAGTATAATCCTTCACCAATCTAGCTTTGTGTTTATGGATTGAACCATCAAGATTGAGTTTTGTTTTAAAAATCCATTTGACTCTAATAACTTTGCGATCTTTTGGCTTTTTAACTAATTTTTAGGTTTCATTCTTATTGATCATCTCGAGCTCTTCTTGCATTGCTCTCCTCCATGCTTGTGAATCTTGTGCTAATATATAGGTACACTGATAGCAAAGGTAAATCTCTAATATATGTCCTTCGAAGCCCGGGTACCCTTTATTGGAACGTTATCCACCAATTCATCAGCTTCTAGTTGAGATTGAATAGCAGTAAGATCATTACAAAAACCTTGTTTTTCTGATTTCTTTCTGATTTCTCCAATCCCAAGTTGCTGCCTCATCAAATTTCATTGCTGCTCAAAATAAAACTTTTTTGTCTGTAAGCAGAAAACTCGGCAGCTTTTAATTGATGCCCATAACCCATAAGGATTCAATTGTGTGCTTTGCTGTCAAACTTAGCTTCTTTTCGACTCTATTACTTAATAGTAGCAAATGCTTCCAAATACCTGGAAATGATGAAATAGGGGTTGGGTACCATACCAAGCTTCATACGTTGTCTTATTCTGCGATGCCTTTGTGGGGAGTTTGTTTAACAAATAAACAAAGGTATTGACAGCCTTTGCCCATAACTCATTGGGCATCTTCTTCTTGATCAAAAAACACCTAACTATCTCCATCATTGTCCTATTCTTCCTCTCATAGACCCTATTTTGTTATGATGTGTATATTGTTGTCTTTTGATGCCTATACTTGCATTGCTACAGAATTTAACAAACTAAAAAGAGGTATATTTAGTACCATTTTCAGATCTCAAGGTTTTGATTGTGAGGCTACTTTGATTTTTTTAAGAACATAAAATACTTTTTTTTGGTCAAAAAGAAGAATTGTTATTAAATTGAACAAATGTTTACAGCAGAGAAACCAAAACAGAACAGTGTAAGAAATAATACACAGGCGAGAACTAACACAATAGTATCTCTAGCATATTAT
>JAOQMR010000213.1:5982669-5994977 GCA_027563865.1 Erythroxylum pelleterianum
AGAAGTCTTATTGAGTTCCTTCAACATATAGCCATGCCGAAAGAAGCTTTTAACACCATCAATAATAGCAGACTTAATAATACCCCAGAATTTCTGATAAAACAACCCATTATAGCCATCAGGACCTGGAGCTTTCATTGCTCCAAGGGAAAACACATCTGACATTATTTCTTCTTCAGTTACCACAGCAACCAAAGTCGCATTCATTTCATCAGTAACAACCCTAGGGACAGCATGAAGCACTTCATCAATATGACTACATCCCTCACTAGTAAACAGGTTCTGATAAAAAGCACTAAACCGATCAATCACTCCCGATTCCTCCTCGATCCAACTCCCATCAAGTCCTTTTATTCGAAGAACCTTATTGCCCCTTCTTCTTTGCAAAGTAGACTGATGAAAAAATTCTGTATTCTTATCTCCAGCAACTAACCATTGCACTCTAGATCTAGAATACCAATATTTCTCCTCTCCTACCCAGGCTTTCTTTAAATCTCCAAGTAATGTCTTAATCTGGAATGTTTCTTCAGCACTACAGACTTTTTTTGCCTGTAAACCAGCAACTTGTGTCATAATATCATCAATCTCCTTTCTGAAGTTAGGGAAAACCTTTTTACTCCATTCAATAAGCTTGAATCGACAGGCATTCTGTTTCTGCACTAACTGGTACAACCTAGAGCCAACAAACTGTCTATCCCAATTTTCTTTTATTATTTGAGCACAATCCTTATGCTCACTCCAAAAGACTTCAAACTTAAACTGCCTTGGTCCCTTCATCTCTCTCGCAGCAGTTTCAAGCAAAACAGGGGAATGATCAGAACCAACAATTGGTAAGTTGGTAACCTGATAGCTAGGATAAGTTTCAATCCACTGCTGGTTGGCTAATACTCGACCAATTTTCTCTCGAATCTCACCTTCATCCCTCTTATTAAGCCAAGTATACCATAAACCTCTAGAATATAAATCCAAGAGACCTGCTTCCTCCATCATAGCCCTAAAACCTTCCAACTTTCCATAAGCCCGTTTCTGGCCCCCTTCTTTTTCAGAATGGTATAAAAAATCATTAAAATCCCCCATACAAAGCCAGGGGCACATAATTCCCCTAGCTTTCCTTACAAGTCCCTCCCAATTCAGCTTCCTCTCCTTCCAATCCGAATCCCCATAAACCCAGAAAATCTGCCAAAATACACCATCATCAGGATTGCACACATCCATGATAATAAGATTTTTATCCTGATCCACAACAGACACAGAGATATCATCCTTCCACCACACAGCTAAACCATCACCAATCCTAACAGGAGGAACATATAGAGCGGCAGTCATGTTACACCTCTTCCTAAGGATTTCTAATTTGTCTTCTTTATTTTTTGTTTCAATCAAAAAAATAAAAGTGGGATCATACTTCAGTTTCAGTTCCAGCAAATGATGAACTATCAAGGGAGATCCCACCCCTTGACAGTTCCAAGAAATACACCTCATAGTCTATTAGGGACTGTTGTAGGACAGTCACCCAAACCTCCAGCAATGGCTTGCCCGTCAAGGCAGCTAGTATCCACATCGGAAAAACCACCCTTCTTCCCTCGCCCCCTACCCCTTCCAGCACCTCTCTTCCCCTTACCCTCAAGCTTTCCTTCCTGCAGCATAATATTGTCCACTCTATTTTCATCATTGACAACCTCCTCAGTGAAGTCACTCACCAACTCAGTATGCTGCAAGGGTTCCATAGAAACATTTAATGCAGCTTCCCCACACTGGTTCTCGAGAGTACCCTTGACGTCACCAGAAATCCCCTCACCAAGGACCCCTTTCAGCATCTGTTCCTTATCAGTAGCAGCCTCTCCATCCTTCAAGAAAATCTCAGTGGTCACTTTTTTAGGCCTTTTTCGTATCAAACAGAGCACTCATACTGTCTTTAAACTGCACGGGTAATGCTTTCATCCATGGACCAAACGATCTCCTCACATCCTCGTCATTCCTATCAATCTTTTCACGCCGAAAAGTTCGACTTTGGTGGCCCAAAGTGCCACAATTATAGCAGAAATCCGCCATTTTCTCATACTTAATGACTGCCCAAATTCGATTCTGTGGCCCTTGGGGAACCCAAAAACCAGGCAACAAGGAGGCAGTAATGTCAATCTCAAACTTCATTCGCAAAAAACTTCGACCCAGTCCTGTCTCCCATGTAGCCTCATCAATACAAATCACTTTACCAATACGTTCCCCAATACACCTAGCATTCGTGCTAGTAAGCATTTCTAAAGGCAGATTATGAATTTGAAGCCAAAAACTACAACAGGAAAAGTTTACCTCCTGAACAGCCACATCCATGCTCCAATGGTTCAGAACAAAGCAACATCCCATCACTGTCCATGGCCCATCCGCAATCGCTTGCGCCGCCTGCTCTGGAGTATGAAAGGATAGAGTGTACAAATTAGGGCTCAACTCACGGACATTGTTAAGCTCCTTCGCAGACCACATACTTCGCAGAACTCCAAAGACACCAGTCCGGTTCAGAACCCTATCAGAAATGATTTTACCCAAAACAACACTTTGCAACGATTCATCAATCAAAGCGCGTCCCGATTCCAATTCAATCTCTAAATCAAAAGCCGCCATCACTCAACCACCCAAACAAGTCCCAAATCACCGTGGAACCAGAGACGGTGGAGTGAAAAAGCTCTGAAACCCGTCAAGATAAGAATCCGATCTCACAAAACTCCCAAGGAAAACAAAAGCAAAACCTAAGACACAAAACAAAAGAAACCAGACTCAAGCTAGGAATCTAAAGCTCAGGAGATTGCCCTAACCACGACGCGACTCAAAAACCCAAACCAAAAGCAAGAAGAAAGGAAGATGAAGACAAAACTCTCAGAGACTCGAGAGAGAACCCCCACATGGAGAGAGATTGCATTTGACTTTACATATACCCAACACATTCTAACATAGTCATCAATAAAGAGAATGAAGTAATTGTTATCACTTAGAGAGATTGTTTTCATGGGGCCACAAACATCAGTGTGGATGGGTTGAAACTTTTGAGTGACTCTCTATAATCGTTTTAAAGGGTAGGCTTGCTTGTTTTCCTCATTGACAATTCTCATAGATTTGAACTTCAGTTGTGATAACATGCATGTTTTCAATCAATTATTTCTTCTTCGTGTCTAACCGACTCCTTTGATTGAAGTATCTAAATCTTATGTGCCACAAGTTTAAAACAATCATAGTGTTGAGTGTTTTAGCATAAGCATGTTCAGTTGCTTGTTCCCAATTGATTGAAAAGCTCCTATTTTTCATCTTTACACAAATCAATTTTTCTTTAAAAGAATCAAAGATAGTACATATGCTCGGAATAAATAAAACATCAACAATGAGTTTGACACCTGATTTTGTATGGACAACAAATGTACCTCTTCTTTTGACTTGGAGTAGTAACTTTCATCATGACATTTGAGGATTGTAGCATAATTGCACATGGTGTGTGCATCCATTATTAATGAGCCATGCTTTTAAGGAGTCATTAGTTGAGAAGCACGAAGTTACACAAAAGTTTCTCCTCCTGTGTGTTTGCCAATCTGCATTTGTGCTTGCTACAATTGATTGTCTTTGTTTTTCAGTTTGCAAACCTTAATGATGAGTCCAAGATGTTTGTAGCTTCCCCACATTGCGTTAGGCCTCCCACTAATAATATTTTTTAAGATGAGTAGTCCTTTTGCAGTGTGTACAAGGTGGGAATTTCTTCGGTTTTAATACTTTATTGTTGTTGATACCTATACTCTTGCCTTTACTTTTTTGGTTAAACTGGTTTTTACCTTTTCCTGCTTTTTGTTTTTGCATATGAAATGCTCTTTCTGTGATCCTATCATGCCTTAAGATCCTTCTTTGCTTTTGTACTTTGAAGTGCACTCATTAGTTTAGCTTATGTGATTTTGTTGTGATTCTTGGACTCTTTTAGAGAGGAAATTTTGGACTCAAATCTCTTAGGAAGTGTCATAAAGAAAATCCTCACCTAGCAGCCTGATTTTGTTAACAATGAAGTAGATTCTGTTAAGAGCACTTGGCAATATTCTTGTCCACCTGCATGCTTAGAGACTCCAACTCCCTCTTCAGATTTGACACCTGCATTTATCATGTTCTGTCAATTCTTTGATATTCTTCCTTCAACTTGTCCCGAGCTTCGTTTGTAGTGTTGCAGGTCATAATTATGTATAAAACAGAATGTCTTGCAGAATTTGAACTGAGTGTCTTGGCTTTGGACCTTTTGGACTTCTCCTCAGTATTGAACTTGATTTCTGCCATTGTAAGACTGTTAGGTCCCCAATTAAGTATACCTATAGTAGAAAGAAAACAACTGAAATGTAATCAGCCCAATGATTGTTTTGTCGTGCCCAGGTTGTTAAGGGTGGGGTCAACTAAATCGGTTAGACTATATAAGCATAGGGGAAAGAGGGTACAAGAGGAGAATGAGGGTATTGTGATTTCAGGTATTTGGGAGAGTGGGCTTAAAAATTTATTGAAGATAAAATAACAAAATTTCTATTTTACTGTCATTTTCTCTAATAAGTTGAAACTAAATAAAGAAATCAAGCAATTAATAGAAAAAACAATTCACCTGATTTTTACTCATGCTAAAAATAAGGAGACTGGAAACTAAAATGCCAACACTTCAGTAGAAATACACGACTTTAAAGCTGCTCATTGTGACTAATGATAACTTGGCGCGAAATTGTTGCAGCTTCATAGTGCGGTCGATTCCTTCATGGACTCGCATTATAGATATGATGATGGTCCAAACAGTCCTCCGTCGTCTGTGTTGTTTGGACCTAACTTCTTAGCAACCAAGTTTTATCAGCTATCCCCACCTGAGGTAAAAACATTTGGTTCAAGCACATATACCATTTATATGAGGGTTTACACACAGACTTTGGATCATATAGTTCCTATGCTTCTCTTGAGCAGGATTTGGAGCTGGCATTGCTATTGACGAGACCTCACAGCTTTTTTAACAATCCTGCATCAAAAGTTGAAATAGTGCTTACCAAGGAGAAATATGGCTCAGTTCCTCGAGTTTACATTTTGTGTGGCCAAGATAAGATAATTAATGAGGATCTGCAGAAATGGATGATACAAAATAATCCGGTTGATGAGGTAGAGGTCATCTCTGGTTCTGATCATATGGTCATGTTTTCCAAACCAGAGGAACTCTGTTTTTGCCTCTTGAGGATTGCTAAGAGGTACTTCTGAGTTCCCTACCTTGGGGAACTCGCTACTGTTTCCCTAGGATTTGGGAAGTTGTAAATGTTGGTAGTGAACCGAGCAAAACAATCAATGATAGATTAATACAATCGTGTATTGAACATACAAAAACTCTTAGTAGCCCTTACCTAAGGAATAGATATTGATGAAGCTACCATTTCTTGCTACCCATTTTGTGAGAAGCTAAACTAACGCAAGAAATGGTTTTCAATTTCTTGTTTGTTCTTGAACAAAATTTCTTAACTAAGACCTGCACTCCTCTATATCTGGACATTTTCATCAAGCGTGGCATCCGTTACGACGAAACTAGATCATACATAACAAATAATCAGGTCTTTTCAAAGTCATTTTCTTTGTTCAAAGGATCAAGGAAGTGCTACGAGAGAGGTCTAAATGTCTAAAGAAATGAAGCATTTTGTCTTCCTCCGTGGAGCAAGTCACAGAGCATGGTGTTGGTAACAAAGTGACAGCATTGGACATGGCTGCTTCAAGTGTGCATCCAAAGCAGACTAAGGACGTTCTCTTTTTTACAGAGCCGATGATGGGATTTATCATTTACGGAGTTTTTGGCGGCGGTTGAGAGGATGATACTCGTGGATCACAGTCTCCCAGGTCATGGTATTTCAGTTGTTGTGGAAAGGACTACTCCAAAAGCAGTAGTACTTGGCAGCAACTTCTTGAAATCCAAATACTGCGCACTCCCCACATGAGGCACGATCACATAACACTCGCGTGTCGTTTAACTTCTTACAACTTTCTCTGAATCTATATCATTTGTATGCCTAGACTAAGCTCGATTCTAGCATAAGGTGAATTCGAAATCTTTTCATCTAAAAAATTCTACCCTGCAGTGGCGTTTTGAGTAATCAGGATTTATGCTTCAGGATTTGAAGCTAGCAACAACGTTGGTAAGATCTTTCCTTGTCCTCAGCAACGCAGAAATGCAACAAGAAACACAGTTTACGAAAGAGAGATATGGTTCAGTTGGTCACAACATAAAAACACTATAATTAATATTGTGAAATATTAATTAATGCCCCACATACTCGCTGCCCAGTGCCTAGAGCATTATTTATTTATCACAGAAATCTCCCTTCAATGCCGAATGATGAGTATAGCTATAGGCATTTAAGCTAGCATTAATTACTTGGCATATTTTTGTGCTATCTTCAAGAGGCAGAGTGTGAGTTCTTGGGGTTGGGAGAGCATAGCCATATGATCAGTCTCTTTCATCTCCATAATCTCATCAACCGGACTATTCTCTATCATCCACAGCTGGAATTCTTCAGTTATCCCTTTATCTTCGGAGCATACTACGAAAACCCGTTTGACCGACCCGTATCCCTCCTCAGTCAATTTCTTTGACTTGGACAAATCGTGCACAAACATCGAGCTCGGCCTCAACAGTGACTTTGCCAATTCAAGATCCTACAAAGAACTAACGTTTACCAAGCTATTGTTGTTTAGGAACATCACGTTTACGAATGGTATGGCCAGACTTAATCCGAAATTTTATTTAGAGAATTCATTTTATCATTCTTATATAAGTTGATCAAATTAAGTAGGGGTTCAAGAAATTACCAACCTCGACAGGGCTTAGTTGATAAAGCTTTAATGATAAGAACTCAGTCCCAAATAGCATTGACTGGAGTTGCAGTTCAGAGTTGCCGTAGTGTGAAAACTTGGTGTCCAACCAGCCGCCTTCTGGGACCCTTCGTCCATACTTTATGACAATAACAAGTCATTTTGTTAGTACAATCATTGTTGAAGGCTGCTCTACGATTCATATGACTGACTAGAACTGAAAGCTTCAAATCATGCCCTTACTCGGATAATTTTAGATTTGAACCCACTTCAAATGCCCTCAAATCTTCTGGCCCGTGAACCTGTACTAATTCTGTCCCAACTCATCTTAACCCATATAAGGGTTCACGGACCAGAGGATCACGTCACACCACAAAGGGGGTGATAGACAAAAGCAATAAAGCATCTGTGTGAATAATTAAAATTCAAACTTTGACCTCCTTCCATTAAATCTGGCTGTTTCCATTATGAGTATGACGTGATTGAGAGTGACCCGAACAGCAATAAGCAAAACTTATTTGGTCAAGGTGCAACCAAAATTCTACATTTGTTTTCTGGATCAGACGGTTGTCATGCACAATATACAAATCACAGGAAAGAAGAACAGCTGTACCTCTTCTAAGACATATGAAGGTTGATTTTTGGTGTCTGGCATGAACGCTGTGAGGAAGACAGCCACTTCAATTTTCTCTGGGAATTTCTCCATAGCAAGAGACAGATTCATGCCTCCTGAGCTGTGTCCAACTAGTATAACCTTTTCATTTGGTTCCACTGATGAGTTCAGGAAATCTAGCAAAGGTTGAGTGTGCTCTGAAATTGAGCAAACCTCTTCTATGGACTTCGCATTGATGCCTGCACCAGCTAGGTCCAACACCGTGACACGGTGGCCGGAGGACTCCAGCTGCGGTTTCACCTTGTACCAACTCCAAGCCCCGTGACACGCTCCATGTATTAGAACAAAATGCTTCTTCTGACCTCCCACAAAATCCTCCATGCCTTTGTGTTTTTCTCTTAGCAAAATGAGACGATTTCAGTGAACAGAAGAGAAGGAGAAAACAGAGAGCGCGAGAATGTACTACTAGACATGACACATTTTTTTCTCTCCTTTATATGGCCCGATGATTCTTTCTCTCTTTTTTCTTTTCCCTCAAATTTAGTAAAATTCTATTTATTTGACTTTTGTATTTTTGTATTTTTTCCTATTTTAAATTTATGAAAAACTACTGTTTATGTTTTTTCTATTATCCGATTTACAGTTAACTAAATATATATTATTTAATTATTAATAAAAATTATGAATAATTTAATTTTAAATTATATTTAATTAAAATCATGAATAATTTAATTTATTTTAATGATTTATTTAATTTTGTAATTTATTTAAATAAAATTAATTTAATAATTATTAATAAATATAAATAAATTTAAAATATCTTCAAAATATATAAATTTCAAATCAAATTTTAATTTAATAATTAAAATATAATTAAAATAATTAATAAATTATTAGTGGAAATTATTTTATTTTATTAAAAATAAATAATTTTAAAATACATATTAATTTTAAAATTATTTATTTTAATAAAATAAAATAATTTCCACTAATAATTTATTAATAAATATTATATAAGAGTTTAAAATAAATTTAATTAATTAAATTATTTTTAAATTTTATTTAATATGTAATTACCATCAGTAATAAAAATAAAACTATATTAACATTAAAAACTAAACAGGTTTATGTTTTTATTTGAAAGAAAAATAAAAATAAAAACTAAGAACTAAGAACTAAAACTAAAAACAACACTAGAAAAATAAAAATAAAACCAAACGACTCCTGAAAGTACATAAGTGTGTTCTATCAAAATGCAAGAATGAATTGAATTTAACAGGTCGACTACTCTATACATATTTATTATTATTGCATGGGCATGCACATGGGTTAAGTTTAGCTATTGGTGCACATTGATATGTAAACGCATGAGGTTTATTATACAATGATTTAGATTGTTACTAACTTAGGTCATAAAGCAATGTAACTACATCGTGGGCATACTTATATAGACCATATACAAAGATGACTTAGGATGATTAAACGAAAGGCTCATCAAGGCACTTACATTGTGACATATGGCCAAAACATGTAAATAATGGCCAAAAAAAGTGGAAGCAATACCTTACAAAGTGGATCTGTAGTGCCCAAATACTTCCTAGGAGAATATGTGGATACCACACAAGATAGTACAAATAAACCAAAACATTTTGCGGAAGCATAGCATTCAAAATCTTCCATTAGAAGCAATTCAGAACAAACATACATCATATTATATGTTGAACTTAAAACAAACTTGTCTTAAACCATACATACATTATAGCAAAAACTTACAACAATTCAGAATCATACACTTTATATACAAGCCCAAACTAAACTCCAAATACATTTTTATCAAAACAAGACTCAGACTCCATTGGCCATTACGGTTGACTTGTCCCAGTCCTTAAGTCCTTCTCTCAAAAGACACCGAAGTGTTACAGAAGAGACCGAGGTCTCGACACTGGAGTGTTAATAGCAGAAGACGCCGAAGTGTCACAGAAGCAGCTACAGATCCTTCTAGGCATGCCTATTTACCCACAACTAAGTCTGATCAGATTCAAAAACAGAGATGTTTGAAATTCAATGCACATATCAATCATTGGTTTCATGCCAAAAATTCAAACATATCAATCTGACAGCTTTGCAAATTATTCAATGGATCAAAATCAGTAGCAAACAAAACAGTCAAAGAAAAACTATCAAAAATTTCTTACTGAATTATTTACAAATATTCATCAAGATTTACTTACTACAAAAACTCCCTGTATGCTTATTGCCTCGAAGTCCCGGCAATATCTGGAAGCGGTCGGTCTATGCGTTCCTCTATAATATTTAATACAATCACATATTACTATTACGCACGATATGAATTCACTAATGCACATTCATGTATACTGAATATGTATAATGCATGTTCATGACAAATTCCAAGTTTCTTATCCTTAATCTTGTCACATTATTAATCATGTGAAACCATACTAAATTTCTCAATCCAGATTTATCTCGCAACCAACTTTCGGGTCCACTTTACTCAATTTTTCTCATCAGGAAGGTGAGGTAATCTGATGATACTTCCTTCTGGAAGGTTGTTCTCCCAAGTCTTAAGTTTCTAATGATACTAAGATCATTCCATTTGGTTTTGTACACTGAAAGTTTTACTCAAAAGATCTCAGACTATACTTAAGCCTCAACATAATTCTTATCTCAAATTCAAATTAGATTCTTAAATTCTTAAAGGCAGAACTAGAATTTAATCTCTATATACAATTTGTATCCCTATGTCTCTAGTTTAATTCAAATTAAGAAGCATCACATTCGGATCTCTACAGGACAAGATATAAGCAAAATACCGAAGTATATTCAGTAAAATATTCCAGTTCATACTATTCCAACAGATCCCCTCACTTTGATTCAGTCAATATTTTCCAATTCAATTCAGAAGGCTACCAATTTTCATGGAGAGGTAGAACAATGTGTTAGAAATCCATTGGTTTAAGTCTCATGCCATTTAGATGTCGAGTGAAGAAGTTATAACAAAAAGATCAAAGTATGTTCAGAAAATAACCTCCTTCGGATAAACAGGGAAGTCGCGGTCGTACATGTCTCCGGGTGGACCTGCAAAGTCGCACGATCCTTCTTCTTCACCGCACCTGTTTTCCTCTTCTTCTTTGATTCACTTTCTAGATTTTCTTACTTTAAACTTTCTAATCAATACATTTGATGCATTAATCATCCTTCCCACTTTCATTTCAGCTCCACAACACACAATAAAACCAAAATTTCAGATTAAACAAAAACATCAAAACAGAGCACTATTCACGTAACTCTTTCAGATTTTCTGCATTTTCTCCATCTCTTGAATCTTTCTTCTTCACCATATCTAACTTATTCTCACTACATATCCACTCCCATTCTAAATTCTCTTACCCCAGAATAACTCAAAATTCAAGATTCAAGTCAATTTCTAAAAACCGAATCTCACCCTTATTTCACTATCTACAACTTTCTCTTACTATTGCTATATTATTGCCATTAAAACCCATTCATCACAACTACTCAACCCATCTGAACCTTTCCTGTTGGGACCCGTTTCTAGAACCCAACTCATAATGACGAATCATAATCCGAAAACGATAACTAAACGATCATACCTTAACTAATATCGCTTCATTTTTTTTTAAATTACGCATCGTTCAAAGTAGTTTCAAATTTCCAATTTGAAATTCATTAATCCTTTATAATCAAAACATATCCATTAATTTACCAAAACTTATTGTTCCTTTCCTTTTTGTCAAATGACACTTAATACCCTCAATTTATCAAAAATTGGACAGCACCTCCTCTAAAATTTCACTAGCCAACCATACACAAAAACACTTCACTTTATGCACATACTTGACAATTTACAAATGCAAATGCACACATAGATGGCTCGAGAGTTCCATAACACGCCAAATAAATCGAAGTTTATTGGAAACACACACACGAGTCCATTTGCGGATCTCGGGGGCCACTAGCGGGCAGCCAGGAGAAGGCTATATCCATAGAGGTCAACGTGCACGTGACTTTACGAAGGTGGTTCTCTCTCGCCCAAACAAGACACATATCCATTTTCACATGTTCACAATGCCATGAATTCTTTAAGGCATATTATAATCACAATCATGTGATCCTATGATCTTATGACCAGTCATTCTCAGCATATTCATAAATTGCAATACATTGTCAAAAATCACAATGATTCACAATAATTCACGATAATTCAAAAATCACAATAATTCACGCTAACAACTTCTTTACATCATTTAAAAGCAATAATTAAAGTAATTGAAAACATTTCATCATTTGATTCCAAAAATTCATTTTCATTTCTTGATTTCGAAACAAAAGACAAGCTTAGTGGCTCATTATTCAATAATAAACAAGGTACCCACCTCAAATCCATGCTAGGACCTTGTCCGAAGTCTAAATTTTCCCAAAGCTTGATCCTTTCTCCCAACTTAAAATTACCTAAACCAATTCACCCAAAATTTATCATCATAAATACCATAATCCTTCAAATTAATTATAGCAAACCCAAATCCATCATATTTCTAAGCTTTCTACAACATCAATTTCTAAAAACCCCAATTTCCAAAATTGGGCATAACCCTAATTTCCAAATATCCAGAATTAACCACCATACTAGCATAAACATCACAAATAACTTCATAATCCACAAACCCATGATATTTTTCATGATTCTAACCCAAAAATTTAAGAAAAGCTCAAGACTTAAAAATCGGTTCTTACCTCCATCTTCTCCATTTTCGGATTTTCTTGGCTCATCATGGAGCTCTCTTCATCCTCCACCTTTTTCCCTCTTGGAGCATGC
>JAOQMR010000213.1:6003532-6015792 GCA_027563865.1 Erythroxylum pelleterianum
AAATTCATGAATTTTCCTTTCTTTATACATGAATAACCATGAACAACTTCTCATTTAATAGTCTTACCTTACTAAAAGGTTCGGGACCCAACAATATGAACCATTTGTTACCTAAATAGAATTGCTACATGTCATAATGTCAACTGTCTATTTTTCTTAATATCCCAAAATTTTCAAAAAAATTCCTAAAATTCTCAAAAATTTTGAAATAATACCAATTGTCTCCAAAAAAAATTTCCACAATTTAATCACATTTACAAATCCATTTTACATAGAAAATGTAAATGACAACATGTACAATTTATTTGTATGTGTGAAAAGTACATATGCGTATATCAGCGAATACTCAATTATGCAAAGTATATAGTGCACTAAAATTTCTCAATTTTCTAACCCCTAACTTGGGGTGTTACAGTATCACTTCTTCTAGTAGTGAGAAGTGATATCTTCCTACTAACTTTGTGGGTTAGTAGAGAAAGTGGGTGATTTTAGCTTACTTGATCCCTAGGTTATTGTAAGCTTATATAAAGACATCATTTGTAGTTCATTTGTATAAAGAGATGAAACTTTATACATTCAATCATCTATAAGGGAGTTAAGAACTTTGTGGTAAGGTTCTTTGTAAAAGCTTCACGTAAGGAGTTCGTTTAAGCAATATTCTTATAGTGTTCCTCAAGTTGGAAGAAACTCATTTTCCTTTGTATTGCATCTTTGATATTTGATCGCTAAATGTTGATTTTACTGTAGCTTTCTTATTTGTCACCTTAATTGTGAAATACTTTGTATTGTAAAAGTGGAGTGAAACAGTTAAACAAGAGTGACATAAAGCATTAAAAACAAATAAAATTATTGGTCAATGATTATTAATGGAAGCCTAATTTGAGCTTTGTAAATTAAACTCAAATTCTATACAAGGAGTTTGGCAAAATCATTATAATTTCAGTTCGCAAGAAAACTCCCCATGACATTTAGGTGGTTTAAAGGTTTAAAAATTAAATCAGTATTAAATCATCATAAAATTGATATGTAATAAAGATTGAATAAAATTGCAGAACTTAAAATGAAATTGAAGAAGGAGACAATGTTTACCTATTAAAAAGATATAATTGGTTGAAGTTTACTTAAGAAGGTTGTCAAATAAAAATAATTAATTAATTTTAATTTATAAAAATGGTTATTTTATAAAAATTTATTATTATTATTATTATTATTATAAATTAAATGATTTAAAATTTTTATGATTTAATCACGATTAAAACTATTTAAGATTGGTGTAATCTTGCAATAATTGAGAACAAACTTCAATAATACATAGTTTAATTCGACATGTGGGCCACTTCTTAATTGTGGTAGTGTTTTGCCACTACGTAATCATGTTGTAGCCACTCAAAATAGAATACCAAAAAAAATTGTAGTTTAAGATATGGTGACAAATAAAAAATGATATCCTTAAGTATATATACTAAGGACGAGTTGGGATGGACTACCACGCAATCGATCTCGCTCGTTCATTTAATCCGACGGTTTACATCTTTTCATTGAATGTTGTGCCTTCCGATTCATCCCGCTCGTCCATTTAATCTGACGGCTTATATATGTTCATTGAATGTTGTGTCTTTAATTATTACTATCTGTTCATTGAATGTTGTGTCTGCCAATCCATCCCGCTCGTCCTTTTAATCTGACGGCTTATATGTGTTCATTGAATGTTGTGTCTTTATTATTACTCTCCCTCTTCCATTCATTCATTCCCTTTACCTAGAGTTTCGCAAGGCTTTCTCTCTCTTCCTTTAGCTCTCTGCCCTTGCCTTCCTCTGCTCCTCTCTCGTTCTTTGTCAGCTCTTTGTCCTCGACGTCCTCTGTGTCTGCAGATGGCATGCGGTTTATTTCCAACTGTGGTAAGTTTTCCTTTTTTGTTTCTCTGCAACCGTGTTTTTGTTTTCCTTTTTGCCTTCCTGCGGTTTTGCAAAGTTCTCGTTTTCTGCTTGATTTTTTTCCTTTTTTGTCTTTGCGTTCTTTCCTTTGACTTTCAACCACGTTTTATTGTGTATAGAGATAGCCTGCGGTTTTCTTCAACATTTGGAGTTTCTCTCCGGCTTTGTTAACTTTTTGTTTTTGCTTTTTTTTCTTTGCGTTTTTTTGTTCGACTTTCTTCAACATTTGGAGTTTCTCTCTGGCTACTTTGTCCAGGTTTTATTATGTGTACAGATGGTGCCTTTTTTTTCTTTTTTCGTGCGATAATGATGGGCTGTGGTAAGTTCTCGTTTTTGCTTTTGTTTATCTCCAGCTGTTTCTTTGCGTTTTTCCTTCAAATTTGTCTACGTTTTATTGTGTGTACAGATGGCGCCTTTTTTCTTCTTTCGTATGATAATGATCAATTCTGGTAAGTTCTTGTTTTGGCTTTTGTTTCTCTGTAACTGTTTCTTTGCCTTTTTTACTTGGACTTTGTCCAGGTTTTATTGTGTGTACAGATGGCGCCTTTTTGCTTCTTTCGTCCGACTTGTTTTTGCTTTTGTTTCTCTGCAGCTGTGGTGACCGCTTAATGCCATCATGCCATCCTGATTCACCCCGCGGAAATAAAAGCGGATATTGAAGCGAGTCATAGCATGCATAACAAGATTGGATTTTGTAAGTTCTTGTTTTTGCTTTTGTTTCTTTCTAACTATTTCTTTGCCTTTTTCCCTTGGACTTTGTCCCGGTTTTATTGTGTGTATAGATGGCACTTTTTTGCTTCTTTCATCCGACTTGTTTTTGCTTTTGTTTCTCTGCAGCTGTGGTGACCGCTTAATGCCATGATGCCATCCTAATTCACCCCGCGGAAATAAAAAGTGGATATTGAAGCGGGTCATAGCATGCATAACAAGATTGGATTTCATAAGTTCTTGTTTTTGCTTTTGTTTCTCTCCAGTTGTTTCTTTGCGTTTTTTCCTTGGACTTTGTCCAAGTTTTATTGTGTGTACAGATGGCACCTTTTTGTTTAGCATGCATAACAAGATTGGTGCCATCCTGATTCACCCCGCAGAAATAAAAGTGGATATTGAAGCGGGTTATAGCATGCATAACAAGATTGGATTGTATAACTCCGACCTGGGTGAGGAGATTTATCATGTTTTTAGAGCAGGATAACATCAGAGAACAATTTCCTGATTTTCAAGCGAAACTTTTTTCTTATTTCGTGCGCTAATGATCTCCTGTGGTAAGTTCTCGCTTTTATTTTTGTTTATCTCCAACTACTTCTTTGCGTTGTTTTTTTCCTTCGACTTTGTCGAGGTTTTATTGTGTGTACAGATGGTGCTTTTTTTCTTCTTTCGTGCGATAATAATTGGTAGTTTCTTGTTTTTGCTTTTGTTTCTCTGCAGCTATGGTGATCGTTTAATGCCATAGCTTGCATAACAAGATTGGATTGTATAACTCCAACCTGGGTGAATGTAGACTTTGAAATGAGGAGATTTATCATGTTGTTCTTCATTAGTTTTTGTCCATATCGCAGCTACTTATGATGTAATAGGAAGATTGTAAACACGTTGATCAAGAGCAGGATAACATCATAGAACAATTTCCTGATTTTCAAGCAATGGAATATCTTTAAGACTTCCAAAGAATCTAGCATAAGGGTTATCTTGAAGAATTGTCATAATAAGCTTCAATGTATTTTCATTTTCACGAAGTTTATATCAATAATTATCTTAATAGAAGAAACGCTTTTCTATATTCAACCAGTCCGTTTTACGTGTTACTTTTGTCTGTGCACTTTATCTTACTTTTGTCTTCGCGTTTCATCTTATTTTTACTTCTCCTCTTCGTCTCACTTTTTCTAAAGTCAACTGCTTCGTCTTAGTTCTCGCTTCCTCTGACTTTTGTCTCTGTGCTTCGTCTTATTTTTATCTCCGCACTTAAGAGATGCATGATAAAAGTAATGTGGTTTTCATTGATATAATAATTATCTTAATAGAAGAAACGTTTTTCTACATTCAACCGCTTCGTCTTAGTTTCCACATCCTCTGGCGCTTGTCTCTGCGGTTCGCCTTGTTTTTCTCTCCGCGGTTCGTCTTATTTTTGCTTTACTTGTGCGTCTGTCTCACTTTGGAATTTTTGTCTGTGCACTTCGTCTTTCCTAGAAGGAACCTAACACGATAAAAGTGAGATGAAGTTTTGAGACGATAGAAGTCAGACGAAGTTTTAAGACGATAGATATAAGGAGAAGTTTTAAGCCGATAAAACGTTTTAAGACGATAGAAGTAAGATGAAGTTTTCAGACGAAAAAAGTAAAACGATGTTTTCAGAAGATTGAAGTAAGGCGAAGGTTTCAGATCAACAGTTAAAACAGAAAAGACTAAAAAAGGATGATCCTTTCAACATGTCATTGGTAGAGACTGTATGCTAATCAGATGAATTGGACAAAACTAGAAAGGAACATATTAACTCGAGTTCCCATAACTTTGTCTTAGTTTTCTTCCGCCTTACCGAAATGGTACATCGCTTTCTAATATTATTATTTTGTTTGATTTCCATCGAAATCATTAATCATCTTATTTTTGCTTCACAATCTCCCCCTTTTTGATGATGACAAATAATCAAAGTTTTTACAAAAGAAAGTTTTATTAATACGATATACAATATAAGACTGTGTACAGTTTAAAAAAAAATCTTGCCAAATGAAATTAAAACAAGAACATACTTTGATTACCTCAATACATTTCTCTTCTTCCTGTTCTTCTCTTCTCTTCTTATCTTTTACCTTTCTATCCTTTCTCCTCCTATCTTTCTTATTTTGGCCTTTCTCCCCCTATTTGTTATTGATCAAAAAGATCGTGACCGAAGATGTTTCATAAATTCAGAAAACATTTCTTTGATTTCGGTGCGGAGTGACTTCATGTCTTCTCGCATATGCTGTATTTCCTTATACAAGTCACTCACTGAAGGACAAGGATCATCAAGCTTATCATCGTTCTTGTGTTACGCTGCTTCAGTACCGATAGTGGTAGTATATGCATTTGAAGATATGACATCTGGTCCAGTGATTACAAAGGTGGGAGGTTTGAAAGATAAGTTTGGTTCCGGAAAATCAAGGTCATCAGGTCTGGGTAGTCTTGGAACTTGTCTTCCAAATAGGTGCAGTACTTCTGCAAAGGAAGACACAGAACTCAAGGGTCTAATGTGCATAATTAAGTGCACAAGAGTCTTTATGCTCAATATAACATCTCCAATTTTCATGGATTTGTACTACCCTTCTGTAATTCTGCCAATTACCTTACAAGTTTCCTCGGTGGTTGGACGACCACAATTATGCGCCGACGCCTTCAAAATGTAAAGGGAGACATGCGTTCCTCTCTACTGAACTGCAAAGCATGCCTCATCTATGTTTTTGACTTCTTCTGCAACCTCATCTTCTGTCAAATCACCGCTCATCCCTTGAGCGTACATTTTCTTCTTCCCCTTTTCAACATTGCGAACAATATAAGGTCTTGGCTGTACATCAGGTACAATCTTAATCACAGTTCGTTTTGTAACTGGAAATATAGTGTACCTCTGCTTTGTCATCTCTATGGGGTATGGCCTGGTTCTCTCATCTCGCAGGATACTATACAACCTTATGTCTGCATCATTCAACAGATGCATTGTACCACTATTTAAGAAGATTGATTCAAATTGTACCTTGACTGACCTTTTGGGGATTTCTCTAATCATTAGAGAGCTGGTACTCCTCACAGGTTGAGCTTCTTCAATAGTTTTCATTTTTAAATCCTCTTTTCTTAGTAGTTGAGAAGGATTTAGTTGTGTTCGACTGTGTTCAACTATCCTTTTCTTCTGTTGAACAACAGAAGGACTGTTCTTCTGTTGAACAACAGAAAGACTGTTCTTCTGTTGAACAACAAAAGAACTGCTCTTCTTTTTCTCTCCGACCAGTCGAGGAGTCTCATGTTGAGGTTGAATTTTCTTCTTCTGAAATTCCAACCTCTTTTCAGTCTCAACTTTTGAAATTCCAGCCTCTGGTGCTTGCGTCTTAGAGTCTCCACGTTGACTCAACTCTTTTTTTTCTTTTCCTCTTGTTCACGTACGGTTCGTACTTTAGGCGACCTTTGTTGGACCCCACACCCCACACCCCACCCGTAGATGTTTGCAGGTTATACTGCGGCGTCTGTTTGGGGGTTATACCCCGGCGTGTGTTTGCGGGTTATACCGCGGCATCCAACACAAATCAGTATTGTCCTTTTTGGTTTTAAACTTGGGTGAGCCACTGCTCGAACCCAAGACCTCAAGGTTTTATAGCTTTCACATGCTCACCTCTTACCATTGAGCCAAGTAACCCGCAAACACATGCCGGGGTATAACCCCCAAACACACGCCGCAGTATAACCTGCAAACACCTACGGGTGGGGTGTGGGGTATGTGGTCCAACATTAATGTTGGATCCCATTACCCATGTTGGATCCCATTACCGGAACTCAACTACTTAACCCGATACCTTCCTACTTATACCGGATTATAAACTCCAAGCTTAGGGCCCAAAATTTAAAATCCAATTCTTAAGCTGGAAACCTTAAGACATTCCAAATTCGGTACAAATTTTTTTTATTTTTCATCTTATTCATTCCTTTTCACTTCTTTTATATTTATTCTAACTGATTCAATAATTTGCATACAAAGGTAAACAATGTTCTTAGAAACCTAATGCCTCGAAAATTGAGAGAATCGGACGTCAATTGCAAAAGTTATAAGAGGAAAACGGAAATGACCAAATAAATAGTACTTTTGACCATATGAATAGTAATCGGCCAATTTCTGACCCTCATAACTTTTCACTCCTAACTCCAAATAGGACCTATCATACCTTGTTGGAAAGATAAAAAGATTCTCTACATTTTTCATGAAGGACCGAAAACTCGATTACCGCTCTAAAGGTACGAAAAATCCGTCCGACGATTCAGCCCAAAATGGCCATATGAATAGTAATTCGAGAACTAAAATGCATAGTGGGCAGCAATCTTCAAATGTGCATAACTTTTTCATCTTAAATCGAAAAACGACCTATTTTATACCATTTTAAAGCTCTTATCACGTTCTACAACCTTCTACAATACCTCCAAAGCTAATTCACTCATTAAGAGAGTCTAAACCCTAAGTGAAGTTGCTGCCCAAATTTTTGCATCTAGCCAAATTCTCAATCTAATCATCCAAACTCCAAACCTGCATAAAAATCACTTCAATCTTCCAAACTCAACAGTACAACCCAAACTTCAATTCAAAGGCAGCAACTCACTCCTAAAATTCTAATCATTTCAATTCATAAGCAATCTCACTTACTCTTTCTTTTTATCCAAGTTCTCATACAACCATATATACATACATTCTTCGAATACAAATACAAAACACATTTTACATTTGAAACTTCAAAACCTTACTAATTACAAGGAAATAAACCAATACAAAGCATCAAAGGGCATTTAGCCAGATTACATCAAAATCTCAAAGAACACAATACAAAGACCAAGTTAAAGCTTTGATTTCTCAAACATGACTTCCCAACCAAAATACATCGGAGTTGCCCCAATCCCGATGAAATGACCCAGTTTCTTGTTCAAAACCTGTGGAGAGAAAAATGGGGGGGTGAGCACGACGGCTCCGTGGATAACATATTTATAAATTGAACAATAAGCGAAAATTGTCTTCTTAAAATTTTCAAACATTTTCCATTCGGAGAGTTATCCAAAAATTCATTTTCAAGTCTTTCAAAACATTCATAAACCTTTACTTTCTCATTTCTCAAATTTTCAAACTTTTCACAATTCATGAACAATTTCAAACATGAATGCATCACGTCATAATGTATCACAATACAAACAAAGCAAAATCATATAACACGTCAAGTGGTTTAATGTTGGACCCCACACCACCCGTAGGTGTTTGCAGGTTATACTGCGGCGTGTGTTTGCGGGTTATACCGTGGCATCCAATACAAACCCCATAACACATCAAATGGTTTGGTTTGGTTCGATCCTAAACAGGACGTACTGCACATTCCCGCATAGCGGTTCTGTGCAGCCTTGACCAGAGGGGAGTCCGAAATCGGAACTCCTATGCCACTAGCGGGCAGCCGGGAGAAGGCTATAAACAAGTAGAGACCAGTGCAATGACTCACAAAAGACCTGACCAAACCCATATAACACATAAGCAAAAAGGGAAATTCAGATTGCCCGAAGGCACATTTCGAAATCTTAGTCTTTCATATCGTGTCATATCAGACACTCTGACATTCACAAATTTCACGCATAATTCACATAGCAAATCACTTACCATCACAAGTCATCAATAAAATATACAATACTTTTGATACTTTTATCAAAATCATTCATAAATGATAAATACACAGAAGTATCAATTTCCATAATTGACAAATCCTTCAAGTATAATGAATTTCAGAAAATTTCTTCATTTATCAAAACATTGTGGAACTTGTAACCATTTTTTTAAAACAATACTTAGCTTATAATTCGAAGTATAAACATATTATCCTTAAGCTTTAGGATTGGTCAAATTGCCCTTTTCCAATCTTTACTTGCCTTAAATGACCTAATCAAGGCATAATAATGCTAAATTAACAAAAATCTCTATGCTGGAATTTTGGAAAGATCATAAAAAAAAGTTGACTTTAACTGAACCGAACCTTTCTTAAACCTTCCCTAAACCTTTCCTAAGCCATAACCATCAAAACCCCTTCCAATTTAATCCATATTTTTGAAAATCCCATGCCTTAACAAGACCCACGAATTCTGATTTTTCTTAGGCTTTCATAAGCCTTCTTCTTTACCTTCTTTCTTCATAAAAATCACTCGTCATATTACCACCATCTTAAGCATGAAAGGCAAGATCGAATCCCATCTTAAAAGACAACAAAATTCTCAATCCTTAGGAAAAGAAAACATGAAATGCTTATCTAGAGTAAACCCTCAAAATCAGAGTTTCTTAACCCTTCCTTCCTATGCAAAATCATGAATTAACAAAACAGCCACGAATTAACAAAGAATACTAATGCTGGAATTTCTTTAACAAAGGGAAAACATGAATATAGTTCAACATCACCCTACCCATGCTTTAACTAAGCCCTTAGCATTAAAACTCATATAATTAACCAACAAAATTCGACAATCTTCTTACTTTTGTGAAATCCACGAAATCAGAAAATAAAACCATTTCCCTTTCCTTATTCTATCTTCAATAACTCTTCAAACCACCTGCATTAAACACATTAACACAATTACCCATTGCTGGAATTTTCTAAGGAGGTAACACATGAACTTTAAGCCATATAACCTTATCTAAACCTTTATCTAACTCATTAACATCAAAACTAATCTCAATAGCCAACACATTTCGAACATTTTCTAACCTATATGAAATCAGATTTTTTTTTGTTAACCATTTTCTTCTCTTTTCTTTCTCCAAGAACTCATTAAACCACCCTCATTAAGCATGAAAGACCAGATTATAACAATAGAACCATGAATTTATCAAAAGAAACACATGCTGGAAACTTTGTTTCATGACTGTAAAACTTGAACAAAACCTATATAACCTTACTTATATCTTTCCTAAACTATTATCATTAAAACCCATCTCAAATTAATCACTAATTGTCAACAAATTTCATGCCTTAATGACACCAATTCCAATCTGATTTTTCTTTCTTTTAAAATTCCTTTTTCTTTCTTTTACTCTTCTTAAAACCTCTTAAACTTTCCTTTCTCAAGCATACAACCCTAGCCTCCTTCTTCTCTTTTCCGTCATTCAACAACATAATGAAAACTGGACTTTCTAAAGAAGGAAAAAAAAACCCAAATTCAAACCCATCTTACCTTACTCATACTTCAACTAAATCATTCGCATCGCATCAAAACCTAACTCAATAACCAACAAACCATGAATTTATAAATAATTTACATGCTGGAATTTTTTTTTTAGGAATGAAACAACTCGCATTGAACCTCATCTAACCTTCCCCAATCTTAACTAAGCAATGGTCGTCAAAACTTTTCCGTAAAACCAACAAAATTCAAAAATCTTCTCACTCATAGGAAACTCACGAAATTCTGATTTTTAGCTTACACTTTTCTAACTCTTCTATTTTCCTTTCTTTCTTCATAAATCATCTTCAACCCACCATTTAAGCAAGAAAAGACACAAATCTTAACAATAAAACCAAAATTCGAAATCCTAACCTTGAAGAAGAAGACCCACGAAAAATCTGATTCTCTTCCTATGGTGGAGTAACCTCTTCCTTTCCCCTTCTTCTTCTTGAAATCCTTGGAATCACTCCTCTTAAGCAAGAAAATCACAAAGCCCTAACCTTCTTCTCTCCTTCTTCTTCCTCAACCTAGCCGACTCTCACCTTCCCTCTTCTCTTTTGAATTTTCGAAACCTTCCCTTTGCTAGTTTAGGATGAAGCTCTAGAAGATAGCTTAAAAAAATACAAACCTTCCTCCCACCATGGCCGAAACTCATCCCTCTTTCTCTTCTTCTTGAAATTTCGGATGCTTCTCTCTTTTCCTTAGCTAGTGTCGTGAGAGTTCTAGCAAGAACTTAGAAAACCAACTTCCAACCTAAGCTAAACGACACTTCCTCTCTTATTTGTATTCTTTTGATGTTTTGTTTTACACTTCTCTTAACCCATACGACAACATCCAACTCACTTTCACTTTTCTCATTTTCCTTCCTTACATTTTCGTTAACCTCTCCTAAACCTTGCCTTTTTATTTTGATTTTTAACTACTTACTAACCTAATACCTAAACATTTTGTGGGCTTCCAAATGGGCTTCCATTTAAATTCCTTCCTTTAGTTATTTCCTTTAGTTAAACCTACATACTTATTTACTTAACTAACTAAATCTTTAAGCCCAAGATTCCAAGCCTAAGATTACTAGACCATCTTTCTCATTTGATTGCCATTTAAATGGACCTTAGCCCATACTTCCCTTACTCTTCATTTAAATGCTACTTCAAAGGCTAAAAGCCCACTCAATTCCTTTACAAGCTTTATTTCCTACAAACTCACTTAAATGGGCTCTAGCCCACATGCTTCTTTCATGTTGTTTCCTTTTATTTCTTCTTCATTTAAATGATACTTATAAGGGCTAAAAGCCCAACTTCCATCTATCCCCTTCATTTCATAAATCTTAAGGTTTTGTTTTTTTTATTTACTTCACTAAGTTAATCCTTTAGTTATACTTAAGCCCACTTAGCCCACTTCCTTTACAAGCTACCAATTTATACTTAGCTACCAATTTTGTGGGCCTCCATGTCAAATCCTACCTTCTTCATTTACATGTCATGTAAAGCCCATTTCATTTACTTTAAACCTTAAAACATATATAACTGTCTAATTTACTCTTTCAATTCAACTTATTCGATTTAAATTCTAATAACTCATAAAACTCTCAATTCATATAATAATACTCACTATATATTTCACGAATAATAATTTATTCACAAAATCAAATGTTACTAATCCCTTCATTTACTAGTCATAACCTACACAATAAAATCCTTAATTTATCCCAACCAAGTTAAAATCTCAAAATAATTTAAATAGGCTTAATGCGGATCGGGGCCCAACATCTTGAATCGTCCTATTCTTCCTTTCTACAACTCCATTTTACTGTGGAGTCCTTGGGGCAGAGAAGTTATGGAAAATTCCATTCTCCTCATAGAATATTCTGAACTTCTCATTCTCGAACTCTCCACCATGATCACTTCTTATACTGGCTATTGACATTCCTTTTTCACTCTGTAACCTTTTGGAAAGAGTTCTAAAACATTTAAAAGATTCATCTTTGTGAGATAAAAACAGTATCCAACAGAATCTTGTAAAGTCATCTACAATAACAAGTCCATACTTCTTTCCGCCAAGACTTAATGTCCTTGTTGGACTAAATAAATCCATATGCAACAACTCTAGAGTTCTAGACCATGTTACAACATTTTTAGAAGAAAATGAGGTTTTTACTTGTTTTCTTTTCTGACAACTTTCGCAAAAGAAATCTTTGTCAAAACTGATTTTTGGCAATCCTTTTACCAAACTGTGCTGTAACAACTTTGAAATATGTTTAAAGCTGACATGACCTAGTTTCCTATGCCAAATCAGTCTTTCTTTTTCAGTTGAAAGAAAACATGAAATATTTTGTGAATGAAAATCTTCTAAATCTATTTTGTAAAGATTATTTTGTCTCTTGGCAGAGAAGAATATGGATCCGTCTTTGTTCTT
>JAOQMR010000213.1:6030546-6050450 GCA_027563865.1 Erythroxylum pelleterianum
TTGAGTGATTTTTGAAAAGTCATTTGTGAGGTAGGATTTGTGCCGGAAAACAAATCGGTTGTAAAGGTAGCTTGAGCAGGAAATCAAGTGGTATTGTAAGAGTTCACACTAAACTAAAAAGTGTGCAGTAAAGTGGTTTGTCAAATCTTAAGTAGGAGCTTAGGTAGAGGACGTAGGTTTTAGCACCGAACCTCTATAAAAACAACGTTTGCCTTTCTTCCCTATACTCTTTATTTATTTTGATTAAATTATTTTGTGTGTATTAATTCCGTGATTTTATCGTAAAACTTTACGAAAAGCTTTAAAGATCTATTCAACCTCCCTTCTAGATCGTTTACAAATACTCGTTTACAAATACATGCACTATCAGCAATCTTTCCCAATTGGCCTTACCTAACAAAACTCTAGTTTTCAGTCATTCTAAGGTTTTCACCGAGCTTGATCGTTGTTAAGCAAAGACATCGCCCTATTATAAAGACAGCTGCATTTACACTCCATCCGCTTGGTAGCTGATCCTCCAATCGAAAGGTCCATCCAATGGCAAAATCTTTGGTGCTTCAATATTAAAACAGTTCTCTCAAAACTAATAAAAAGGCTAACCTAGTTTCAGGCTACAAAACTCTTAACATGGTGGATAAAAAGCTCCTGTAATGCTTTATAAGGGAAAAATGGGAAACAATAGCATGTCTCAACGAAACATCCCAACCATTGTCCCCAAACATTAGGTCGACTTCAGTTTCTGCAATCATGACAAGCTCTAACTCAGGCTGCTAGATGCAGCTTATTTAACACATTTTAACCTAAACGGGTGCCCAGAGTTTCTTAATTAACCATATCCAAATGTACATGTTACAAGAGCACAGATCTAGAAGCATCTTCCTCATATTCAAAGTACAAAATAAGTACGATTTCCCGGATGACAAGGAACTTGGTACTAATCTTCTGTGCCTTGAGAATCTGTGGACAAATTCACAACACTGGAGTAGATAAAGGCCTCGGTGAAGAAATTTTGAGAGCAAACAAGCTGTTTAGTGAAATCAATCTTCATGACATGCTTGCAGGTGCACAAAACGGTGAGCAGACAAGAACTTGATATTTGATTTCAACCGGTTAAGGTCGTCGGGCAGTTCGAGATTTCGGCCTTGATGCTTTCTGTTGGGCATAGAAGAGATGAAAATCAGCAGATTCACATAATGTGTATAAGGCACGTGGCAGTAAATAAGGTCGGCTAATATTTAGAAGGATGTTGGAAATCTGTAAGGCAGATTACTTACAGAGATGGTCCCAAAGCTTGACCCAGATCCAGTTGCAGCTCCTGCAGACAAAAGAGGAACATATTCAAAAAATGAAGAGATAAAATACTTCAAGCTGGTCAGTATACTGATCAGCAAACAGCACTATGGTTAGAGCTTCATGCTAGTAGCCATTTTAGAAAGAAATAAAACATTCATCAACATTTCATAGCCCTTTTACGAGGTTAAATGCATCTACTTTATCAAAATGTAAATTCATATTGATTCATGAACACAATTTCACACAGAATATTCATCCATATGATTGAAATTGAAAAGGCAAAATGCATGTAACTGACTCATGCAGAGAAGATCCTTCAGGTGAAAAATCTTAGAAAAAATGCGGTGGAAATAAGAATATGTGGGCCCTAGTACATGAGAACTTAATTGAAACATTACTGTATATAGGCACGGAAAAAGTCAGTAGAAAACAAACCAAAGAGGAAGGTACCTGAAGCAAATGGTGTTGAAAAGAGGGAGCCTCCAGCAGCAGTTGTACCAAAAGATGGAGCTCCAGTACCAAACAAAGGTGTTGAAGCAGAACCAAACAATGATGATGATGAAGAACCTAAAAGTGAAGTCTGTGGGGAAGCACCAGATGACCCAAACAAAGAGGTAACAGGAGCAGAGCTTGATGGTGTAGCAAACAGAGACGATGCAGGCGTGGACAAAAATGCAGCAGAAGGTGTGCTGAAAAGAGAAAACCCACTTCCCGAAGCAGCTGCTGCTGTTGGTGCAGTTTGTGCTACTGCTGTGACTAATGCCCCAGGAGTGGCTGAGTTTGCCATCAATTCCAGAACTTGCGTTGATGGCTGTGAACCTGCAGGCAAGTGCAGAGTTGGATGCACTCGTTTAGCAGCTGCTTCTTGTTTTGCTGTTTCGCGTCGGTCAGCCTCAAGGAACGGATCATTTCCATCACCTCGACGGCGTTGATCAGCCAGATAGGCCATTTTCATTGATTGAATGTACTGATGAATACTTTCCACCTAGGAAATACAAAGCCATAATAAAAAATGAAATTTATCCTTTTGAACGTATAAATTTCTGCTTATTTATTAAGGGAACTCCGTAGTTACCCAGATATGAATAACTCAAAAAAAAATGAAAGAGAGCTTCAAGACATGTATTGATAGAAGTAGTCTAAATTTGGCCTAGCTACTAAAAACATATGAGGTTAGTTCATGATGTTAAAACATGCTGAACGGCTACTTAAACAAAAGTACCGTCTCAACAACAGAAACGTTACTGAAATTCTGGGATAACTCAGGTCACTTAATTGTGCGCAACACCAAAAACAAAAATGTAGATATGCAACTGCAATGACAACTTTTTAACAGGTTATGAGATAAGACTACATTATTCTTCTCTACCTTGGCAGCCACATGGACAAAAAAGTCATGCACATTTGACATGACTTTAGGAAGAGACTGCAATAACGAGGAACCAGGATATGAAGAATTCATGTCTGTATCTAAGAGCAGTTGCTCTAACTCTTCAATCCATTGGCGACATTCACCCAAATACTTCTCAAACCTGACAACTGTTTGTTGCATAAAAGGTGATGGTTTCTTCGGCAGCCCACTGTAGAAATCAAAAACAGGCACTGTAGAGGCTGATGCTGGTTGAACAGTAGAACCTGGTGCAAATGTTGCCCCAGCAGATTGGGATGGTGCAGTGGCATTTGAAGTACCTCCTGCATTTGGATGAATGAATCTAGGGCATAGCATCATGAAAGATCGAACAGCAATTTCAGTGTTCCGTAGCATGTCCTTAACATTGGTCATAAGCTCTTGTAGTAAAGCTTTCTGCCTCTCCATGGCAGTACTGATGCCCCCAAGTTCCTGTGAAAGTTTGAAAGTTCGTTAATACAAAGTAAAGAAAGATCAAAACATCAAAGAACCTCTCCTGGTTAGCCATAAACATTTCTGGTATCTTGGAATGGCCCACGCATTCATAAAAAAATAGAGATATTGCAGAGAAGTATCCTGGACTTCCATTATAACAGCAAGATAGTATTATCTACTTGTTCTGGCCAAAAAAACAAAACAAAAGATACAGTTTGACATTGGTGCTTGGCATCACTTAACCACATGACTTTTCTTACCAAAATTTATGTACCCATATGTAAAATTTTCTTCTCCTAAGAATTTATATGAACAAAAAAAAAAAGATAGCAAGTTCAGTAGGTATATTTTGGGCCAAGACAAGTGATACTTAATGCCTACAATGTCACTCAAATTACAACAAATGCAAGGAAATAAATCAAGGACAAATAGATAACTCAGTTTGCAGATACGGAATAAATCATTGTTTCGCTTTACTATACAAAACAGTGATGAGTAACCTCAGAGAATAGAATCAATAAAAGAAACCTGAACAATATGGCTTGCATCAAGTTCAAACCCTTCATTGGAAATGGAAGAATCGTAAAGCCGACTACACTGGTCTAACCTCTGGCTTTCGTCCCTATACTCCAATATCCGCTCCCTGTAAACCAAAGCCAATAGAACAACTAAAAAACCACAATAGTTGTGCTTACAACCAAAACCAACTCTTAAAACATAAAATGGATAATTCCGAAAAGAAAACCCTACCACGCTTCGCAAAATAGTCACCCCCATTGATCAAAAATTGGAAATTTGCGAGGCAAAGAAAATTTTGAACCAAGTTGAAAGTAACAGAACAAACAAAATAAAGTCTCGAACTTTAAGAGCTTAGCTACCTCAAGATATATTTTAAAATACAATAGGTCAAGTTTCTATCATGCAATAAGATGGGAAATTTTGTTATTATATTTACTACCCTTTTCATCTGGTGACATTCTCTCCAGAAAGAAACGACTTCCACTAACCACAAAATTGAAACACAAAGAAAAACCCAGTAAAACATACTCGATCTGGAGCAGAAATTTCTGGGAATCAGGGTGGAGATCAGCCCACTTGGTGCTGTAACTTGCAGGAGTCCTGTCATTGGTGAAAAGATACAACTGTTGCTGTTGCTGCTGCTGCTGTTGTTGTTGAGCCAGTTGTTGTTGTTGTTGTTGGAAGTTCAATTGTTGTGTTAATTGGGGTTGTGAAAAGAGCGGGCTGCTTTGTTGAACTTGAAATGGCTGAGACTGCGACTGAAAGCTAAATGGGGACTGGGTCTGCTGCTGTTGTGGTGTTGAGAAAATTGAAAATGCCATTTTTAGGTCACAGCTTCTTGTCAATTTTTGAGCTTGTGGGGATGGATTTGTGTTGGCATTTGGGGATTGTAAGTCGAATTAGATTAGAGCTTTTTTTGCGTGAGAAACCCCACCTTATAAAACCCTAGAGAAGTGTAAAAGACCCGCCTTTGGCAATCATTTGCTGTACACAGAAATCATTCGTCGTTCAGAGCTCAGACGATTTACGACTTGTCGTCTCCTCCCTTCCGTACTAGTTACTTTGCACCTTATTTTATGGAAGGCTATGGTTAACTTTTAGTATCGGATTGAATTTTGATATAGTGTTTTATCGAAATCGGTTAATATTAGTTATCGTTTTAGGTAATTTTTAAATTTATAAAAAGTTCCTATAATTTTTAATTTTTTAAAATAATCTATTAATATATTGTACTGTTGTACTGTATACAAGTTTACATCAATCATGTTTTCAAAAATTATAATAATAAATAATAATCACAATTAATATGATATAACAATAATTTTTAAATATTTTACATATAAATAATAATCACAATTAAAATAAAAAAAGACAATCAATATCATACAAATATAAAATTAAGAATAATACAAAGCATTTAAAATATTACAATAATACTATTTCATCATTTTAATAAATAATAATTACATCAAAACATCCAATAAAAAGAACAATAAATATCCTTAACTATTACAATTTACAAAAAGAGTTTATGACGAAGAAACAATCGAGTAGAAGTTAAACCTGAAACAAAAACATTTACAATTACATTACATATATATAATTTAACATAAACATCAAATATAAGTAAAATTAAAAGAAGAGGAAAAACAAAAACTTAAAACAAAATTCAATCCTCAACAAGAGGATACCCGCTATAACTGCACTGACCTCAGTTATCATTTAGTACAAAATTTTCATCATTGAGAGGAGTTTCATCATCGTTATCATTCAAATTTAATGCACCAAATGACATGTCGATACTTTCTTATCCAAGATTAACTTACAAGTCATTGACATCTATCAAATTCGGTTCTTTAGAAACTCAATCTGCAAAAGATCAATATTATCAATGGAAATTGGATTAATTGAACTAATTGTGCTATTAAGACTCCTAGTAAACAATAAAATTTAATTATTAGAAAATTATAAGATATTATATCAAAATTAATAATGATAATAACATACATTTCCCGAAGCTTTAAATTGTAACGAACAAAAATAAAGTCATTCAACCTCTTATGCTCCAATCTAGTCTTGTTCTTTGAGTGGATAAATTCAAATATGCTCTAGTTTCGTTCACAGTCTATTGTACTCACACATTGACTTAAAATTCGAATTGTAAACTTTTTTAATTTTGGAACATCATTTTCGAATTGATACTACCAAGAAACTGTAAGTTATAAGATAACAAAAATAGTGTTATAAATAAAATAAAGTGATAATTAATTTTCAATAAATAAGAAAAAGGAAATAACTAATACCTGAAGAAAGTTTTCTTCTTTGTCGAATAGCAATCGGCATTCCAAAATCCCCATAAGATAACTTGTAAAGCTTCACTTGCGAGCTTAAAAGATCTTGTATAGCGTCAATGCTAACAATTATTGTAATGGTTAAAAATGTTCATCTATTAACTTTAGTTTGTTTAGTAAGATCCAGTTTAAAACAGACACTATGATTCAAAATTGTCCCAACCGCAAACAATGGAAAAGAAAGTTGTCTTTTCCTTCTCTTATTAATGATTGAAAGATATTGTGTGTATAAAGAAGACCTATGTTTTATATTAGCCTTGATTGCTTTCGTCGCTCTTTCTATGGCATCAAAAATATAACCCATTGTAGACTTTTCTTCATTATTAGCCAAACGAAGCACCATCACCAAAGACTCACAAACTCGGATAATAAATTGGCATTGAGACCAAAATTCTCTATTTTCCAGTATAATATTACAAACCTTCACTCCAGCATTAGACCTAGCATGTTAAGATGCAATTCACTTATAATTTGTAAATATTTATCTTAGCTCTTTCTTCATCAAAACAAAAGAATGAAGTGATAAGAAATTTGTTGCAAATCTTGTCGCAACAAGACGATACAAATTCCTACTCATGCATGATTATAAATGAACTTTGTCACCTTTTTAGCTTTCTACAAAGTCTCATCAATAACAGGAAAATACCTAAGGTCTCCTATATTCTCCAGCATTAGGTCAATGCAATATGCAACACAAGGAGTCCAAAAAATGAATTATACGTATTTTGCAACCTTTTTCCTGCCGCTTTATAAGCAAAATCATTGTCAGTAATAAACTAAACAATGTTTTCTAGCCCTACATCATTCACAACTTTATCAAATATCGCAAACAAAGTCTCAGTATTTCTAATAAGGCCAAATGCATTAATAGATTTCAAAAACATAAAGTCATTTGTAGAATAAACCAAAAAAATTATTATAAGCTCTTGCCTCCTATTTGTCTAATCATCACACACGATTGAACATCCATAAACACCTCAATTCACTCTTCTTTCAGTCAAATAACTTCTAATTTCATAAACAGAACAACTCAAAAGCTTACATTTTAAGTCATCAATCGAATAACCTTTGTATCCTGGACCATGAGAGGCTATTGCATCCATTATAGGTTGATAATAATAAGACTGAGAAGCATTGAATGACAAACTTGTATCACACCACCATCTAGCTACTGCCATATTGATATTGTGAGTCGCATCTCTTGATTGCATTGCACTACGAATTGAAGGTTGGGCTCCAGGAGTTGTTCGTGGTGCAAAGAAACTAGTCACCTGCCTTCTTCTCTTCCTCACATCAGGTTTAGGTACTTCTTCTTGAGCCTGAGATGGAACACTACCAGTATCACTACCACCACTATCACTACCACTTCCACTTTCAACATTTCCAAAATCACCACAGAAACTAGAAAATGAACTTCCACTACCAATTTCAAAATTCAACCTTTCCCTTCTATCTCTCTCATATTGATATTCATCAAGCAATGTTTTCATCTGTCACTTCACATCATAACTTGCTTTTTTACAGGAGTTCACATCTCCTTTAACTCCAGCACAATGTTTTTTAATCACGTGATTCCTCCACCTTTTAAATGCTTGTTACAAAAAAAGTAAATAGTATGGTTCCTCATATCGGGAACCAATGCAGCATGAGCTTAAGCTAGATCATTGTATCTTGCTGAAGTGGGTTAATCAGGAGTACTTAAACTTCCTTCCATTTATTTGTAAAAATAAATGAATGCATATATCAAAATAAATAACACATAATTTCATTACACAATATACATATCCGTCTTATATAATATAACTCATTTTGTATTATTACATTACACACAATTCAATTTCATGGAATACAATTCACTATAAGTCAAAAACTAACAATTCAATTATTCAACATATATAGTTACACAAAACATACATAAACACTTTTCATTTCCAACAATCACAAAACATACATAAACAATTTCCATTTCCATTTATCACAAAACATTTACAAGACAATTTCCATTTTCATTTATAACAATTTCCATTTACAATAATCACAAAACATTCATAAAACAAATTCCATTTCCAATAATCATAAAACATACATAAACGATTTCCATTTTTAACAATTTTTAACAATTTCTATTTCCAATAATCACAAAACATTCATAAAAATTTTCCATTTTCAACAAATTTTAACAATTTTCATTTCCAATAATCACAAAACATTCATAAAACAATTTCCATTTCCAATAATCACAAAACATTCATAAAACAATTTCCATTTCCAACAATCACAAAGCATACATAAACAATTTCCATTTTCAACAATTTTTAACAATTTCCATTTCCAATAATCACAAAACATTCATAAAATAATTTCTATTTTCAACAATTTTTAACAATTTCCATTTCCAATAATCACAAAACATTTATAAAATAATTTCCATTTCCAATAATTTTCAACAATTTTCACTTGCATTTCCAACAATTTTCAACAATTTCTATTTTCAATAATCACAAAACATTCATAAAACAATTTTGATTTCCAACAATCACAAAACATACGTAAACAATTTCTATTTTCAGCAATTTTTAACAATTTTCATTTCCAATGATCATAAAACAATTTCCATTTCCAACAATTTTCAACAATTTCCATTTCCATCACAAAACATTCATAAAACAATTTCCATTTTCAATATCCACAAAACATACATAAACAAATTTTATTTCCAACAATTTCAATTAAAAGTTTCAAACATGAGGATCAAGTTGAAGGGTATGATATGATTTACATAATTTCCAAATAATGAATGACATATCTTATACAATTGTTCATACACATCTATTCATAACATGATGATCAAGTTGAAGGATAGATGATCAAGTTGAATGATATAACTTCTTTGGAAATGTTTTTTTTCTTATTTAAAACTTTAAATCTTCTTTTCATTTCTAGCAAACCATAATATTATATACATCATTCTATATTTCGTTCTTAAATATATAAGTTGCTTTTACAATTTTTAATTGACATTAATAAGTCTAATTATAAATGATTGGAACCTACAATATGTTCACAATTTGAAGAAAAAAAGTTCTTTTTGATATACATTTATTACATCACTACTTTCAAACATTATCTATTATAAATATTTATGATACCCCACACATATATATTACCAAATAATTCAAGTTCAACATATTTTATACTCAATTAATTATTTATCCAAAACTAATAACCAAATGGGCAAATACTATCATTAACTACAACCGAATTGTTATTAATTTATAATTGCATAATTTTATATTCAACTAATTATTTACCTAAAGTCAATACCCAAATACTAAAAATGAAATACCATTTCACAAATATTAAGAATGTGTCAATTAATGATTTAAGTCTTTGCAAGTTTACAATTTTAATATTCTCAGTTTAAAATTTTAATTTAAGTTGTTTCAACTTTCAAGTTTCAAATTACAAACATTCAATTGAATCAATTCAATTCATCAACATCATCACATGTTCACATGAGGCTGTGCATTTTATTCGTCCAAAAACTTATCATAAATTTATGATAAACTTAAACCAATCTTTATAACCAAACCAGAAATCAACAAAACAATAATTCAACTCTAATATCCAATCCAACTCATGCAAATCACAAAACCAAGATAACACTGTGAGTGACTCATTCAATTCAACTCCAATATTCAAATCACAAATGACAAAACCATGATTATTCAACTCCAATATCCAACCTAGATACACGCAAATCGAAAATCACAAACCAACTTCCAACCAATTCACAAATCCAAGATCCAATTGATCACAATAAAAAATACAATTAAGCAAAAAAAATCGAAAACTAAAAAAACACACCCAAAAATAATTCACTAGCTTCGGGTTTTGGGTTGGGTCTTCGGGTTGGGTGATAGGTCACAGGCTTTGGGTGTAGATTTGGGCGAGAAGTGACCTTCTCTCTTCCTTTAGACGTTCAGTGGCGACGATGTGGTATAGTGGTCCCCGTGGAGGAGGGTTAAAGACGGTGGCGTCTTCGGGGGACGCGAAAGGAGGAGTCGAGGGAGGATCTCTGTCCTCTGATGCTGGCGTGGATTGGGGAGGATGAGGGAAGGAGCAGCATCGCCGGAGAGGGACCAGTCACCAGTATCGTCGAAGATGAAGAGGAGAATGAGAGAGAGAGAGAACGATAACGATGGTGAGTGAAGAAGTGAGAGTTGGTGAGAGAGAGAGAGAGAAATGAGAAGGAAGGTAGAAGAAGTTTTGGGAGAGTGGAGATGGAGAGTCGCACAGCACTACAGACACAAAGACATTAGGGGGGTGGGGGGAGGTAGGGGGTTCGTTTAGTTTAAGGGTAATTTTCAAGAAATTGCAAATAGGTACTTAGCATTTTGAAAATTTATGGTATCGGTCGGTATCCGAAAAACATCGATACTGACCGGTATTAATGGGCGGTACTAAAGGAATGAATATCATTGTATTTTTTGGCCGGTACGATACATACCGGCTGGTATCGACCAGAACGGAACAATATTCGTTCCTCTGAGCTACGGGAAATAAAAGCATAATTGAGATTATATCTATTAAGGTTTAATATATTTTAAAATATTTCTAATTTTTTATAATTGGTAAAAATTTTCTTATAATTTTAAATTTTTTTAAAATATTTCTCTTGAATTTATCTTTTTAAAAATAATTATAAATGCATGTGATATGAATAATATATGAAGATGCTAAGATGACAATTTTATTTAGCTTTTAAATTTAACCTGAATCGATTCAACTCTGTTCTATTTAACCCCAATTCATTAAACCTCATCCTTCCAACTAAATCACTAAAGTAATTATTTTTAATTAATTGAGGTCAGATCTCTGAGGTTGAATCATCATATTAGCACTATTGATTACTTCATATATACTGTTCATATAAAGTGTGTTTAGTTTTTTTTGTAACAAATGTATAAAAAAATAATTTTTTTAGAATATTGAAAATTATGAGATTTTTTTATAATTTTAAGTATTAAGAAATATTTTTCAAATTAATAAATCTAAAAAATTGTGTCTTTTATCTTAAATTTAACGATAAACTTCGCTTGTATGCATTATTAAAATTTTAATTTTTTTACTCTATTTAGATGCTTTGTTAAGTTATGTTGGACCCCACACCCCCACCCCACCCGTAGGTGTTTGCAAGTTATACTGCAGCGTGTGTTTGGGGGTTATACCCCGGTGTGTGTTTGCGGGTTATACCGCGGCATCCAACACAAATCAGTATTGTCCTCTTTGGTTTTAAATTTGGGTGAGCCACTGCTCAAACCCAAGACCTCAAGGTTTTATTCCTCTTAAGAGGACGCCTCTCACCATTGAGCCATTGGAACCCGTATCCGGATGTCCAACCTCTTACGAAAAACCAAACAAAATCAGAGCATTTCCACTCTTGCCCTGATACCATATCTGTTGGATCCCGAATCCGAAACCCACCAACTGAATCCGAAACCCTCATACTTATCGATGATTATAAACTTAATTAAAGTCCTCAGAATAAATCTTGTAAGATTCATCTTAATTTCCTTTAAAAAGATAATTTACTTAGGGCCCAAAATAGAATTCAATTTCTAATCGGGGCTTCCTAGACCAAAATGCTGGCTCATGATCTAAATTTTCAACCAATTGCTTCACTTTGATTGAATCCATAATTTCAATTTAATCCCTAAAACTCTCAAATTTGTATAAAAAGGTCAACAATATTGTTAGACAACTAATGCTTCAAAAATCAAGAGAATCGGAAGTCAATTGCAAAAGTTATAAGAGGAAAATCGGAAATGACCAAATGAATAGTAAATGACCAAATGAATAGTAAAAAGCCAACTTCCGACCCTCATAACTTTTTACCTCTAACTCCGATCAGGACATATCATACCTTATTTTAAAGATAACAAGACCCTCTACATCCTTCATGAAGGATGGAAATTCCGATTCCCGCTCTAAAGGGGCAAAAAATCCATCCGAAGGTTCAGCCCAAAATGCCACATGAATAGTAATTCGAGAATCCAAAATGCATAGTGGGCAGCAAACTTTAAACGTTCATAACTTTTTCTTCCTAAGTCGAAAAATGACCCATTTTATACCGTTTTAAAGCTCTTAACATTCTCTACGAACTTCCAGAAGACCTTTTAATCCAATTCAACCGTTTAGGAGGTCTAAAACCTAAGCGAAGTTGCTGTCCATTTTTAGGAAAATTTGGACAGCATCTCCCCTAAAAATGCTCTAGCCAACACCTTAAATTTCTCATCCAAACTACAAACCTGCAGAAAATCACTTCAATCTTCCTTATATTCAATCATCCAACTACAATCATCCCAAACACCAATCAATCTCAATGTCAACTCAAATGGCAGCAATCCCACTCTTAAGCATCTATCATTTCATTATTTCAATTTCCTAAAGAAATACCATCTCATCTTTGCTTTTGTCCATTTTAACCATACATCTATACATGCTTAGGAAATACATACACTATACAATTGAAACTTCAAATTTTAAGGAAACATATACAAAATACATTTACAACCTCTCTATTTACATGGAAATAAACAAATACAATGCTTCAAAGGGCATTTAGCCCGATTACATCCAAATTCTCAAAGAACACAATGCAAGGTACATTATGAGTTTCAAAACGCTATCCAAAGCCTTGTTTTCTATCATATGACTTCTAACATAACAATTTGCATCGGAATTGCCTCAACCCGATGCAGAGACTCAGATTCTCGCTCAAAACCTGTGGAGGGGAAATGGGGGGTGAGCACGACGGCTCCGTGGGTAACAATTTAATAAACGAGAAATAAGCAAAAACCATTTTTTCATTCATTCATTCATTTTTTTTCATACAATAAAGCAGTTTCAATTTGTAAAACTTTTCACAGAATTCAACGATTCAAACAATTTACAAAGTCGACGAATATAACACAAAAACACGTAATCGTATAACAAATGGTTTGAGTGATCCTAACAGGACGTACTATACAAGTCCGCCAAGCAGCCATGTGTAGCCGTGAACAGAGGGGAGTCCGATTTCGGAGCTCCTGTGCCACTAGCGGGCAGGCTGGCGAAGCCTATATAGACAAGTGCGCACTTGCTAACAGAGGGGATCACTACAAACCCACGTAATCATGCATTTTCACATTAGGCATTCTTTCCAAATCATATACTCAAATCTTTTTCACTTTCAATCAAGTTTTCAAACATTTTCCATACATTACACTATTTATAACGAATTGCCACAAATGGCCATTGCAACAAGTCACTTTCACATAATCACTGAATTCTCATATTCGGAACTTTGTCACTTGGCAAACAATTTTACAAATCTTTACGCAAGATATTTACATACAAAGGCACATAAAACAAGTTCAAACTATCACAGACAATACTTCATTCAAAATTGGACAATCATAGGAAAGTAGCTTAATGCTCAATTATTAAAAAGTTACCCACCTTGGTTTCTTTGGCTTGGCAATTGATTTTCTTGCCCCAATTGATTATCTTGTCCCTCCTCAATCTCCAAACGCCTTAAATGACCTTAATCAAAGCATAACAAGTCTAATTAATAAACGATACCTATGCTGGAATTTTTTTTAAAGCAAGCAAAACTTGACTTTAAACCCACCTAACCTTTCCTCCACTTTGCCTAAGCTATACCAACTAAAAGCCCCCTCTAAACTAATCAGAATTTTCGAAATTTCTAAGCCCTAGGCCATTCACGCATGCTTTTTTTTTCTCAACCTCTATTAACCCTTCTTCTTTCCTTTCTTTCTTCATCAATCATTCTTCAACCACCATTTGTAACCAAGAAAGGGAAAATCCTAACAAAAACACCAAGGCAATTTTGAAATCCCTAACCCATGAAATCTATATTTTTTTTCAATGGAAGCTCAAACCTCTTTCTTTTCTTATTCTCTCTCTAGAAACTCTTCCAACCATCCTTGTTACGCATGAAAGACACAAAAATCTAACAATCAAGCCATGAATTTTCGAATTTTCTTACCTTATAGGAATGACCCACGAAAATCTGGTTTGTGTCTTTCTAATGGAAGATGAAACTCTTTCTAGCCTAACCTTCTTCTTCTTCTTCTTCTTCTTCTTCTTCTTCTTGTTCTTCTTCTTCTTCTAGCTTGGCCGAACCTCCCCCTTCTAGTTCTCTTCTTTGTGTTGTCGTAAGCTTCCTTTTCTAAGACTAAAAGATGAGTTTTAACTTAATAACTCTAAGCCTAAACGACTACACTTAGCATTTAGGAAAGACTTGTTTTTTTTAAACCTTTTAGGTTCCATACGACACCTCTTCATAACCCTCTTCTTTTGTTAAAAAAATCCTAAGCTTTCTTTACATATTTCCTTCATTTTATGACAAATTCGTGGGCCAAGCCCAAAGTCCTTCTTTCCCTCCTAAACATTTGAAATTTTCCCAAATTCTCCATCCTTCCCTCCTAATTTCGTGGGCTTCCAAGGATTGGCCCTTCTTTCTTCGTTTAATTGCAATTCAATGGACCTTAGCCCAATTTGATCCTTCCTTCTTAATTTCTAGCCCATTTATTACCTTAAACCTTAAAATCATATATACACTTCCTAATTTGCTCTTTTAATTCAACTTATTCTATTTAAATTCTAATAACTCATAAAACTCTCAATTCATATAATTCTTGTTCATACTAACAATATATCACAAGTAATAATTTATCAACAAATCTAATTTCACTAAATCCTTCAATTAATAATCATAACCTACACAATAAAATCCTCAATTTATTCCAACCAAATTAAAATTATCAAACTAAAACCTCAAAATAATTTAAACATGCTTAATGCGAATCGGGGCCCAACAAGTTATTTGTCCTGTTGTTGTTTTGTTTAATGTACACGGTGTCGTTTCTTGTAAATACTCTGTAGTTTTGTTTGTACAGCAATTAATTTTATTGTTTTTGTGTATAGCAAAATCTGACCATTTGTAAAACACTTACAGCTGAATAAAAATATGGTTAGTTCTATTTACTCTATTTTCTTTTGACGCTTCGGTTTCATGCTTTAATGAGAATTTTAATTTTAAAATATTGTAAATTATTACAATTTCGTATGTTCTGATTGTAAAAACAACTTTAAGATGCAAAACAAAATGATGCGAGATGTTGTATGGAATTACTTGGATGAAATATTAAAAAACATTTTTTATAAAAACTAATTTTATTATATATTAAATTATATTAAATATTCTAAATTATGAATGCAATCTTTATATATATATATATATATATATATATCAATTTTTATTGTAGCGTTACATATTACAATTTATAAAAAATATATGCATTTATATTTAAGTTATTAAGACAATTTAATTGCGTTGAATTTTTTTCTCTAAAAAATTAATATTTTGAATTTTAACCTAAAATTTATACAAGTGTTAATAATAATGTAATACATCATCAGAAAATTTTTTAAAAACAAATATTTTATTTTTATAAATTTTAAAGACTAAAACTTCAAAAAATAGTAAATTTTGAAAAACAAATTCAAATATTGTCAAATTTTGTAGGACATCTTAAATGGTTAAATTTATTTGAATAGTATTAAATTTTATAATTTATATTGTTACACTAAAACATATAAATACACATTTTTATAGGTAGTGAATATAATCTTACAAAATTAAAATTTGAGATATATTTGATAAATTAATAAAAAGGTTATTATATAATTTATTCTTCATTGGATAATGTAACTTTGGATAACATAGAAAATAATATTGCAAAATAATTATTGAATTCCTTTAAATAAATAATAACAATCATTTAGTTATTTTTGACAATTTTTCTTTTATTTATATTACCTAAAAATGTAAATTTAAAAATAGATAACAAAAACTTGTTATTGCAGCTAAGACGCTTATATTACGTTGACAAGAACTTTTCGAGGCATAATGAAATTAAATAAGAATGTTGAAATCTTTGTATTACAGAGAAACTTTGGTTCAAAATCTAACCCAACAATTTTCATGATTGTTGACCAATAAGTTTGGGGGCCGTTTAGTTCTACTTTTGTTTTTCTGTTGTTGTTTTTGGTTTCTGTTTCCTGTTTTCATTTTTTTTAAGAAATCGAAAACTTGTTTGATTAAAATTTGCAATATACCTGTTTCAGAAACAAAAAATCACAACAGAGTAAACCAAGCACGTTTTACTTACCTGTTTTTATTTTTACAAAAACGACAACAAAAAAGGAAGAAAAAAAGGGAACAAACAACCCCTTATTTATTTGTTAATATATCATGTCACTCGTATTTAAGTATTTTATTCTGAGTGTATAACGTAACTTAATTAAATAAAATGAATAAGGGAAATACGGTAGAACTAATATTTATTAATACTCACAAAGTAATTAATATAAGAACTTATAAATACTTTCAACTTAAAGTTATCTACTAAATAACCGGATAAGATACTCCTATTTAAATCTCTCAACAAAGAACTTTTTCGTAAAGCTTTGAATTTTCTTTAACAGATGATTGAATGCATTTAATATGACAGATGAATTACAAATGATGTTTTTATAAAAACTTACAGCCTGTTTGGTTCAAGGAATGGAATAGATAAAGAATATAATAGTTATTCCTAGGAATAGAAAAGACGAGAAATAAAATAGAATAGGTATTATTTTGTTTGGTTCAAGAAATGGAATAAATAAAGAATTTCTATGCCTTAGGTTTGAAAATATAGACTTGCAATGACAAAGGAATAACTAACAAAAAGACCAAAATATCTTATTATTATTATTATTATTATTATTATTATTATTATTATTATCATCATCATCATCATCATCATCATCATCATCATCATCATTATTATTATTATCATCATCATCATCACACCCAGTTCGAAGTCCTGCAGTGAAGCAGGGTCTGGGGAGGTCTGATAGTACGCAATCTTACCCCTACATAGTAGAGAGGTTGTTTTTCGTAGACCCACATGAAGATGTAACAGGAAAATAGTGATGCAGGTTAACAGAAGAAATAAGTAAAAACTGGCACACATACTATTTAAGTAAATAGAATTACAATAAAAGACACAAGGACATACCTGATGTTTGAACAGATCTGCTAGTACCTTACACCTTGTAAAGACAGACTCTTTTTGTTGCTAGCTGCGCTAGGAGTCTTCACTGAGTGGCCCTGAGGATACGACAATCCTACAATTTTAAGCATCCATCGCAGGAATCTTTCCCCAAAAGTTACCACTCGCAAAGACATAAAAGACATTGGGTTGGACTTCCTATGCGATAAGTGTGACGTTTACCCTTATCCTATCACGCTAGACTTTCCTAATTCTAGCAACTGGCTCAGTGAGGGCCAATTCTGACATATCTTTCTTGATCACTTTCCTCTAGGTCTTGTAAGGCCTTCATTTCCTCCTCTTGTAGCCACTCAGGTTTATTATCTCACAGCGTCGTACCGGAGCATCAGAGGGCATCCTGCACACATGTTCAAACCACCTAAGCCTTTTCTCTCAACTTGTCTGCAATACTAACCACTTGTAGTCTGTCTCTCACTACCCGATTCCATACCCTATCTCTTATGATAATGTCACACATCCACCTAAGCATACACATTTCTGCTACCACCAACTATTGCATATGTCTACGTTTAGTAGGCTAACACTCTGCCCCATATAGCATAGTTGCCCGAATCACCATTTTATAGAACCTCTTTTTAAGTTTTACATGGACGTTTTTATCACATAAAACATTTGATACACTCCGCCATTTGATCCACCCAGATCTAATATGATGTAATATATCGTCATCGATATTACCATCTCTCCGAATGATGGATACGATGTAATATATTCTTATATCATTAATTTTATCAATTAATTTTATTCTTATTTTTATTATTAAATTTCTTATTATTATTAATTTTCTTCTTCTTCTTCTATTTTATTATTAATACGTCAAAGGATAAAGTTGTCTTGGATAATAATAGGTTTTCTTAGAATAGATAAAGATAGGTAGGAATTGGTATTAGCTATTCCTCAAACTTACAGAGCATCTATTCTTAATGATTAGTTATTCCGTGTTTGTTTCTAACCAAACACAGGTTTAAGGAATGGAATAGGAATATTCTAGGAATATAATAGCTATTCCGTTGAACCAAACAGGTCATTAGCGATCATGAAAGCCAACTACAACTTTCACCATTAACTCCACCAAATTACTAGGAAGTTGTTACTTCTACTATTTCTCTCTCTCTCTCTCTCTCTCTCTATATATATATATATATATATATATATATATATATATATTTATTTATTTATTTATTTATTGCCAAAACTCCATCGAGACCAAAGGAAAGCATATTTTTAGAAGATGAATGTGTTATTGATATGTCATCCAACCCATTTTTCATAACATTAAAGAAGTGCTCCCATTTTCAAAAATAATGTTCCTCTTTTTAATTGTGTTACTTAATGTTATTGTCATATATCACCACATTGTTGCTGATTAAATTGACAAGTGTCGTATTAAGCCTTCTATTAGCCATCTCGATCAATCCATTTGCACAATCCACCTAAGCACGCTCATTTTGTAGTCACATTACTTTATGACCCAAGTTAGTAATAATTAGAGCCACTATATAATAATCCTTATACATATAGATACTTTTGAACCTTCTTATCAAAGTCAAATGATGTTGTGCATCATTAGACTTAGCATGTAACATCCTGTCTCCATATTAGGGGTTAGAACTCAGATTTCAATAATGGAGAAAATAGCAATGTGAGAGCTAGAAAAAAATTGCATTTCATGCTCAGCATAATGTCAGCATACATGCATGTGAATTTGAATTTTTGCACACATGAAAATAATTTTACATGCACTCATTGACATTCTGGGTATAATTGAATTGTAATGGGATATGTTAAGAATTATGGTTATAATGAATGAGTTGAATGAAATGGGAAATAAAAATTTAAGGGTTGGATTTTAGTGAATGGAAGTCATATGAGAAGTTGTTGGGAATAAATAGTTAAGGGAGTTAAATTTTGATCTGAAACTTCCATGAATAAACCATATTGATCTAGGAAGATTTTGAGAAAATTGTATTTATGGAAGTTGTAGATCTTTCTTTTAGCTTTCCTTCGGTATAAAGTTTGTAATTTTTAGAGTTTTAGATCAAAATTTATGGAGGTTTGAAGTATGAGATTCGGTGAAAAATGAAAACGAAGAACAGCGGTAACTTTTGGGACGTTAAAGTGGAAATGCACTTGACTTTTGGATTTTTAATGAAAATACACCGTCGTGCTTGACTTTGGAGGCTTAATGTCGCAGACTGTCCACTGCATGAGAAGTATGGCAGTTAAGTTTCGGTGAATATAATTTGAGGAATGGGTTAGATGAAAGATGGGTGAATTAGCAAATTACAAAAAAATGTGGACCATTTATGTTGCTTGGTGTTTTGTCGTGTACTGTGCATGCATGAAAAAAATGAAGTGTTAACAGAGATGGACGTGAATAAGTAATGTAGTGCTAAGTTTTTAAATGTAAAGTGTATAATGAAATGATGTTGTTGTTGTTGAGGAGTTGAAAGTGTGGAAAAATGGAAATGAATGCATCAGACGAAAGTAGAAAGATGTAAACACAATAGTGAGAGAAAGCTTATGAGAAGTTTTCGGTTTTGATCAATTATTATATAAGTTTGCTTTTGATATGTTTAGAGGTTGTCATAGGTATAGAAAGACTGAATATATGAATTGTAGGAAAATCCCGGGACGTACATCACATGTACAGGCAGCGGAAAACAAAAATTTTTGTTCCCGGGACTTTCCCGAAACCCAGGATCCAGG
>JAOQMR010000213.1:6071222-6099056 GCA_027563865.1 Erythroxylum pelleterianum
TATTAATATTTAATTTACATATATTAATTTTAGATAATTAATTAATTTAATAATATAATGTATTATATTATAATCATTGCACATAATAGTATAATTATTAAAGAATAGAAATATGATAATAAAAACAAATATATTTTTGTTTTCAGTTGTTATATTACAAATATCAACCAAACAAGTTTTTGTTTTCAGTTTTTATATTACAAATCTCAACCAAACAAGTTTTTATTTTCAGTTTTTATATTACAAATCTCAACCAAACAGGTTTTCGTTTATTTTAAGAAAAAAACAGAAACCAAAAACAGGAAACAAAAATAAAAAACGACAACAGAAAAATAGAAGTGGAACCAAACAGCCCCTTATTTTATCGTTGTCTTTATTTTTATTTTTATGCAATTACTTATTTATGTTTTTATTTTTTTCAATTTTTTTCTTTTTTTCTTATAAATTTATCGAAAACAATCTCTTTACTAGTTAAACATAAGGCTAGTGCTTCTAGATCTCTCAAACCTTGTATCTAAGCAAAATTTCTATTAGAATGTTATTATAATTTTTATTGTATTAAAATTAAGGATATGATGATTTTTTAATTTTAATCATTCAAAATTTTTGAATATATAATATTTATTTAATATTTTTTATATTTCAATTTAGATCTTTATACTTATTATCTTAATTAACAAAAAATCAAAATTTTATGACACGTCTCAATATAAGGATCCATATGGCACCCAATGAAATGAATTTTGTATCATATCGGTTGATACCAGCCTAAAGATACTATACCAGCCTGAAAATGGTATGAAATTATGTTATTTGGTACCAACTGTTAGTACTGGTCATTATCGGTGATTTTGTTCTGGTACCAATCAGTACTGACCGATATTTGAAATATCGGTCAAATATCTGTTAGTATCATAAAATTAAAAGAGCTAAGGGAATGATTTGCAAAAAAAATTAACTAACAAAATTAACTCCCTGTGTCTGTCATTTTCTCTCTCTCTCTCTCTCTCACTCATTTTTATTTTACTCTCTCTCTCCTCTTTGTCTTTGCTCAGCGTCCCAGCATAATCTCTAATCTCCCCCGCAAACAACATGGTAGTCGTCGACCACCATTGCCCTGTGAGTCATGCCATCACCCTTAATCCCAACAGCAGAATATTCATACCGCTTGCCCAATTCCGAACTGCATGCTGCAAGCTTCCACCTTTGGTCAAACCACCTGTCACTCTCTCCAACTGCCACCACCACCTCACCTCTAGTCCTCTGATCGCTACAAGTTGTCTTCTCTAGTTCAACTAATCGCCTAGACAGATTGCACTTTGCAAATTAGGATTTTCAATTTTCCATATCCAAATTCAAACTCGACCTTTAATTGTAGTTTCTGGTTTTTTTGTGTGTTTTAAGTGCCTTTGCTTTAAATTGTAATTGCATTGTGTTGTTGTTGTGTCATGTGTGTTTTGTGAGTAGTTTGAAAGTTGAAATTGTTGGAATTGTTCGTGAGTTGGTTCAATTTCAATAACATTTAGGCATTGTGAATTTATAAGGAAATAAGATCAAAATAATATTGTGTATATGAATTATCGAAGAATGTTTAAGTATTGTGATTTTGTGGTTTGATAATTGTGTATAATTTAAGAATACCTCATATTATTTGTTATTTTAATAATCTTAAAAATGAGATCAAAAACTAATGCATTAAGTTGTTAATTAATTTATATGAAACATACAATTTACTAATTAGTATTTGCATAAAAAGTATTTAATGTATGATTAATCATTTAATTATAAGATTTAATATATAATTAAATAATTTAATATATGTAATTAAGTTAAGAAAATTAAATGTTTGCATTTTTATATTGTTTATTATTGTTAGGAAATAAATTGCAAATATTAATCTTAGCTTATGAGTAACAAATATACATTTATCATCTTATCTTGTGGGTGGTTAAATACATAGTAGAAAATAGTATGTGAAGTTATTAATTTAATTTAACATATGTCTTCATTTTTTTTTACAGATAAATGGAAGAAAGTTTAAATACTCCTAATAATTCAATCACTTCAGGAAGATTTAATGATCCAACTTAGGCTCATGTTGGATTGATTCCTATAATAAAGAATCATACCATTTGTTTTATTTATAACAAGCATTTGAAAGGTGAAGAAATTACCAGATTAAGGAAGCATTTAGCTAGGGTTAAAGATAAATGTGGAACATTATAAAAAAATTAGTCATTGTGTGAAATAGTAATGAAGACTTTACTTGAAGAGTATGAACATGAGAAAGATATGAATTACGAAATTGGTAATAGAAGTTCTTTTGTTGGTGTTCCCTACCCAATAAGAAGTGAATATTGCACTTGATATTAGGAAAAGAGGAAGACAATTGACTAATTTTTTTGCACCACAAATAACTTCTAGAGCTCAACTTTCATTCTGTAGTGCCTTACAATCAAGATAAGTAACTTATAATATAGATATGGAAATGGCTAGATAGTGATATAATTCAGGTATCGCATTCAATACTTCCCAGTCTTATTATTATCAGTCTATGGTTGATGTTATTACCTTTTAAGGTCCAGGATACAAAACTCCTTCAATTGATGACTATAAAGGTAAACTTTTTAATAACTCTGCTTGTGAAATTAAAAGTTATTTGGATGAAAGAAGAATGATTTGAGCTTTGGGTATTCAATCATGCGTGACGATTAGACAAATAAAAGACATAAGCCTATTATTAATTTTTTGTGTATTTTGCAAAGGGCACAACGTTTTTGAAGTCTACTGATGCATCTAGCCTTGTTGAGAATGTTGATACTCTATTTGAAATATTTGATGAAGTTGTGAATAAATTTGGGCCAGAAAATATTATTCAGTTCATTACCGACAATGATTCTGTTTATAAAGTGGTTGGAAGAAGATTGCAAAGCAAGTATAATTCTTTTTATTGGACTCCTTTTGCTGCATAGTACATTAACTTGATATTGAAAATATATGGGATGTTAGGCATTTTCCTATTATCGATGAGAATGTGCAAAAAGCAAAAAAGGTGATCAAGTTCATCTACAATCCTGCATGAGTCTTGAATTTAATAATAAAGGATTCCATCAGTGGTAGGAATTTGTGTTGTTCAAATATTACAAGATTTGCAACAAATTTCTTATCACTTCATTGTTTTATTATAATGGAAAAAAGAGTTTAGACAAATGTTTACAAGTGATAAGTGAGTTGCATTTTAGCATATAGGTCTAATGTTATATTGGATGTTTCGAGAATTATACTTGAAGATACTGAATTTTGGTCCCAATGTCGATTTGTCATTCAAATTTGTAAGCCTTTAATGGAGGTACTTTGTCTAGCTGATAGTGATGAGAAGGCAATAATAAGTTATTTTTATGATGCCATGGAGAGGTTGAAGGAAGCAATTAAAGCCAATATGAAAATAGGCCTTCTTTGTACACACCTTATCTTGCAATCGTCAATAAGAGATGGGAAAGACAACTTTACTCTCCATTATTTGCAGCTGAGGCATTTCTGAATCCTAGTGTCTATTTCAGACCAAGTTTTGCAAAGAAAACTGAAGTTAATACGGGAATGCTATTAACTATTACACCAGTTATTGCCCAAGAGATGATCCAAGATCTCCTAAGCTCATAATGGAGATTTATAAGGATGTTTCTGGTGATTTTAGGATGTCAATTGCTATTCATCAAAGAGATAAACTTAATCTAGGTATTTTTTTTGCACTTTTGTTACTTATTGAAAATTATTCATCATTTTATTTTGTTTATAATGTTACTTTTGTTGTCTTATAATTGCTTGGTCGAACCAATTCAAAAGTAGTGTTATAGAATTATAAAGGTTTGCAATTTGAATTCTAAGTTAACATGTGAGTGCAATAGGGTATGAAAGGAATTAGAACATGTTTGAATTCATCCATTCTAAGAAAAGGAATAAATTGCAGCACAAAAGATTGAATAACTTGGTCATTGTTTGATACAATTTAAAGCTTAGGAAAATCTATGTTATTATCATTATTAAGTTAGATATAATTTCTTATAATTTTTAATAATTTGATTTTATTATTTACTAGGACTCTTAATAAAATAAGTAGTTCTGTCAAAGTTTTGAATTTCGTTCTGTACCAATCGGTATCGGGTGGTACGAGGTAGAGGTGCTTATGTACAGGGTGTAAATATCGGTCAGTATCGACGTATTTTGTCTTGTACCGACCAGTACCTATGGTATTTATAATATCGACCATATATTGTCAGTACCAAAATTTGTAAAAAATATGGAGACTTATTAGCAAAATTTTCAAATTTTTTTAAAAATTGCTCCCCTTCCCTTTTTTCAAAGTTTATTATAATTACTTATTTAGTTCAACTTTTATTGTGATTTTTAAAATTTTAATTTTAAAATAAAATAAATATTTTTATTACTAATAATAATTATACATTAAATAAAACTTAAAAATAAATTATTTTAAATTTAAATTTTTAATCTTTTATATAATATTTACTAATAAATTATTAATAAAATATTTTATTTTTAAAATAAATAATTTAAAATTATTATTTTATTTATAAACTAATATTTATTATATATTTTTTAATTATTAAATAAATTTTATTTGAAATTTATATATTTTAAATATATTTTATTAATAATTATTAAATTAATTTTATAAATAAAATTAAATTAAGATATTTATAATTTTAGTAATAATTAATTTTAATTAATTAAATATATAATATATTTAATTGATAGTAAATTAAATAATATATATTTTTGTTTCATAGTTCAATTCTACTCGGTTGTTTCCTTATCATGAACTCTTGTTGTAAATTGTAATAATTTGAGAGTTAAGGATATTTATTGTTCTTTTTATTGGATGTTTTGATGTAACTATTACTTATTATATAATGAAAATTGTAATTGTAATTTTTGAAACACTTTGTATTGTTCTTAATTTTATATTTTATGATGATGATTGTTTTTTTATATAAATTATGGTTATTATTTATAAGTGAAATATCTAAAAATTATTATTGTTTCATATTAATTGTGATTATTATTTATTATTATGAATTTTGAAAACAGTGTTAAAAGTATATAGTATAATTGTACAATATAAAAATGGACTATTTTGTAATTTTTTAAAAAATTCAATGACCATTTCATAAATTTAAAAATTATCCGAAGCGGTACACGGTATTAGCCGGTATTGGTATAGTACCGTATTAGAACTCAATGTGGTAATAAGTTTGGTACGGTATTTGCAACATTAAATTTTATAAATCCAATATTTGCCTTGGTCATATCGATCCTTTGACATATTGAGTTTATGAGGAAGAACTGAATTTGATAAATGAGAGTGATTTGAAAGATTATATTGGATAAGAAAACATTGATATGTCATTTGGTGCAATGAATTTGAATAATGATGAAGATGAGACTCGTTGAGAGAATTTAGGTTTCGTTTGGTAGACAAGCCAATCAGCTATTTTATAGTTGATTGGTTGCCTTTGGCTGTTTGAAAAGTCAAACAGCCATAAATATCGATTGGTGAAGAGCTTTTTCAATAGCTGTTAGTAAGTAAACAGCTAAAAAAGAAAACGCTCCTTCGTAGGAGCGTTTTCGTGAATAAGCTAACATTTTTACTGTTAAAAGTCAAATTTATCATTTATATGGTTGATTATTTAATATTTATAAATTTATTTTATCTTTTTCTAATATTATTTAATTATTTTTAGTTACCAAAAGAAATATAATTATCTTAAATTATTATATATAACCAAATAGTAATTTAATAAAAAATGTTTTTATAATATAATATTTTAAAAATATATATTACAATTTTATATAATTTTTAATAATATTCACAAGTTAATTCTATTACTCATTTTAAGTTAAATGTTCTATGCTTTTTTATTAAAATTATAAACTTAACTTTTGTATAATTAAATATTTAAAATTTAAATTCCTATTAAAAATATTCAACGAAATACTAAGCTATATAATATTCATACCTTTATTATTTTTTTAAGTCATGTCCTTATAAGTCATTTTACACATAAACAGCTAATACTAAATACCTAATTTTACCAAACATCTTTAACAAACAACTAATGCAATCCGCTAGTCAAATCAGCTTATAGAATCAGCTATCAGCTAACAGCTAATAGAATCAGCTAACAGCTAATGCAATCAGTTGTTTGCCAAACAGGGCCTTAGTACCAAATGAAAATTAGGGTCAATGCAAATTGAGTGGATATTTGATTGAATGAAATTTCAGGTTTTTTGCTTCTCCTCTTCTTTTAATTTCACTTATATTATTTGATGTATATGTTATAATTGTGTATATTTTTGTTTCAGGCTTCAATTCTAGTTGGCTCTTCAACCCAAACTCTTATTGTAAATTGCAATTGTTAGAGAATAAAAAATGTTTATTTTCTTTTTATTTAACGTAATTGTAATATTTTAAATACTTTATATTATTATTAATTTCATATTTATATGATGATTAAATATTCTTTTTCATATTAATTGTCGTTGTTATTTATATATGAAATATGAGAAAAATAATATTAATAAAAATACATAAATTGTTGTTATTTTAAATTTTCATTATTATGATTTTTGGAGACAAAATTGATGTAAAATTATAAATTATACAGTACAAAATATTGAAGGACTCTTTTGCAATTAAAAAAATTTAAGAACTGTTTTATAAATTTAAAAAATTACACAAAACGATATTCGGTATTGACTAGTGTCACTATATTATTATACCGAAACCAAATTTGATACTGATACTAGATGTTCATAACATTGATAACACTACTATTTTTATATTATTTTTGGCTATAATGATACGACATACATCACCTTGATGATTTTCGTGTAAGATATGAGGATTTTACGCGATAAAGAAGTACTTTACACGATAAAGAAGTAACAAAACATGGTAGAAGGGTGAAAATGGGTGAAAGCATACAATGTCACATTGACATACAGGATTTAAATTACGTCAAGGGCTTGATGCATAAGCCCAAATTGAGTTGAACCAATGCCCGTACATTTTAATCATGCACAGAATTGAAATCATTTTGAGTCATAAAATTGCAAATTCAAAGCCTCCACTGTAACCCAAAAAAAGAAAAATTCAAAGCCTCCACTTTCAAATTATATGACTTGTGTGAATGTTTTCATTTTATTTTATGTTCTCTCTCTCAATTTTAATAATGATTTTATTAAGCTAAGTCAATAAGAAATGAATAGAAGAGTTCATTTTCTAGAGTTTTGACTATAGTACAAATAATTCAACTTTTTATAGTTTAAAAGTGAAATTCAAATTTAGTTAAAGAAATAAAGATGGACCATTTTAATTTGCAATAGGCTTTATTTAATTTGTTCTGTTTCCTTTTCTGGCTAGTCCAATCTAAACTTGGAATGTGAAGGAATGCAAGAAGTAGGTTACCTTCTTGGCTGGTAAGCAACTGATGCACATTTTCTTGCAGCTCGGGCCCCAGGGGCAGCAACCTATCTCAACAAACCTTGACTCTTGTCCTGTGACTGTTAGACCGAAATAATGAAATACGTGTACGATGTATGTACTGGTGTTCCTGTGGTCTTAAGATCTGCCGTAAGATAAAACTCTTGCAATTAAACGGAAGAAAGTTCAATTTCTTGCAATCCAATGACCCCAACAGGGGGTACCTTATAGGCACATTAATGGTATTAACTACAAACAAGAAAACAAGAAAACACAAAACAATTTCTTTTCGATTGTAAGAGGAACCCTCTTGAGTGTGTGCAACAGGAACATCCAGGAAATGACAAAACAACTAAATATCTCGAAGTTGCCTAAGATTGACTGGAGAAATGTATTTTGCGTCCCCATCGATTAGTTGCTTGGCAAGAAGTATATTGGCAGCTTCACTTGGATGGTAAGGATCCCAAAAAACATGCTTCGAACGGTCCTGGCACATGCTAGACGTTGGTCCACATGGTATTATCCCTGCGAACTGCCCTCCATTTCCACAACATGCTCTGGTTGCAGTTGAAAATCCTGCAATTTTAAACCTTACTGAGATTATCCCTCATTTTGGTTATTTTTACGATAGCTTTAAAGTTGTGGAAGACACTGAAACAAGTTGTCGAGAGTTTATTTTCCTTTTAACATGCCAACTCCCAACCGGGACTGGAAACATAATTTCTCCAGAGAAAACAAAGATGAAGAGAAGCTAGGTCGTGTCACATGTCGCTTACCATATTTATCATAATTTGTAATGAGTTCCATAACCATGTCGTACACATTTGCAAGAACAAAAGTGGATCCAGGTAGGTTATCATTTAGTTGAGCAACTAAATCCTTCAGTCTCCCGTTGTACTGAACAGCCAGCTTATTAGCTAAGTCCACACATTCATTCTCTTTCAGCTGATTTATAGTCTTCTGATACGGTATGCAGCCTATTGGCCCAACATTCCCTAGAACAAATTTTCTGGCATCAAGTTTATAAAGTCTCTGCCAAAAAAACACTTTCCAGCATCAGAAATCATTAACAGTCAGAAATTGCAGGCTCATATAACTAAAAGAAAAGATTGGTTTGCTTACGGTGAGCTGATCCTTTAAGTGATTGATCATGTCATCAATGAATCCGTCTGGACTTTGAGTGATCCGAGCTCCAACAGATAGGACTGGCATTAGATAGTTATTCAGGAAATCGTTTGCTCCTATAGTGATCGAGAAGATGGACTTCTTCTGGAGATAGTCTTTTGCTTTGGATGGACCGAGCAATTGATCAACCTGTTTTCTGGTGATGTTGAAATAATCAACTTGTATGTCCATTCCTATCCTGTTGATCTGCAAATCATTTAACTAAAGTTTATAAAAGGCACGTGCATGCAAGTATTCCAAAGATGTGAAAAGAGATGGAATTGGAGGGTTGTAAAGTGCTAACAAAAATTCTTCCAGTTGCATTCATTATCCCTCCTCCTCCTGATGCATAATTCACACCATCAAGTATAGCTTTTCCTGTAGCATTTGGAGATAGAAATGGAATTGCATAGTTTGGTATTCCTAGCTCTTCTCCTGCAAAACATAGAGCAGATAAGTAGTTGGAGCAAAAGAATACATACGGCCTATATTAATCATCACGATGTTTATTTAGGTACGAAAAACTTACCTACGATGTCACCGATGGTCCTGCCATTAGTGTACCGGCCGGTCGGGGTACCTCCAGAAGCTTTGAAATCAATCCCGTTAGGTTTCATATTTGCCTTGGACAAAGTTGGCAGATAGTTATTGTTTCCTGCATCAACTAGAGAATCACCAAAGATAAAAGAAGCTCCCAAAGTACTATCACCGCCTGCCTCCGCTGCTAAGTAGCTCAAGTTGACAATACCAAGAAACAAAGCCAAGATGCTAAGTTTTGCAGCCATGCTTTCTCTAATTCACCTAGTTAGTGAGAAAACCTTGATTGGTAGTAAGTATTTATGAGGCTTTGTTGTGACAATAGAGAAGAGAGAGGGTCCTTAGGTGAAACTTGTAAGCATGGTCTGGAGATGTTGCATTTGGTATGACCTTATTTAGAAGATATGGAAGGAGTGCAGGATCGGAAATTGTTTCACTACGGTAGTTCATCAAACCATTGTCAAAATTTCTCAACGTGTTACGAAACTTTGGATGTTGCCCTCTGTTTACGAAAGTGGCTGATTTCAAGTCAAAGATCGTTCCATTTTTTAATCAACAGACATCGAAATTCAGATTGTTTTGAGGGGACCACGGTTTCCTGTGGTTTAGGAGTTGGTGACGGTAATCTAATGCCACCGAGTAGCTAGCCAGGTAGTTAAAGTGGTTCATGTGTTAAAACACACTTGGGATATTTAATAATTTAATAAATCCCGTTATGATAGTAATTTTTAAAATTGACTGATAATTATCAATTTTGAAGCGTATTAAAATTTTGTCTCTATTTAATAAGTTTTGTCTTATCACAAAATACTATTATGTACGAAGTGAGATCAAAATTAAGTTTGAGAAAAAGACAGATTGTATAAGGAGTTTATATCTTAAAATCATTTTCACATTATTGAGTTATAAAAAAAGGTTGGTATTCATAAACTCTATCTTTGTATTAGAACAAAATTATGAATATTTGTGAGTTCTATTAATTTTTAGATACTATGATGCTTATGAAAGTTATGTTTATCAGAGCATGGTTATAAGAAATTCATGATTCTCCTTTACAACATATTTTTCATGATTTAGAGAAAATTACAAATCCTAATCTAAAATTTTAAGAAAATCTTAAATTAAATTTGCATCGGTTTGATGATTAAATTTAAAGCAAGAACCTTGAATTGATGTCTATGTATGGAATTTAAAAAAACAAAAATTGCTAAAAAAAATTCCCAACGCTAGCGCCAGACTCCGGGAATAAAGTCACAAAGCTGGTTACGTGGCTAGCACTAGCCATACGACCAACGTCACTAGTATATTTTTATTCTAAAATCTTATATTTAAATTTCAATTACTCATATTTTGATACTAATGAATTGTAATTTTATGGATAAAATTGAAACTCATTGTTATAGAAAATTTTTGAAATTATCCAAATGTGGTTTGTTTATTTTTACAATTAATGAGAATGAATGTAAGCAATACATATACATAAATAGTAGTATTTCGATATCCAAAGATAGTAAATATTTCTAGTTAGTATATGTGCGATTACTGAATTATGTAAATGTTAGCATCATTATGTATTGTATGGTATATCAATATGTTGCGTAAAGGTAAACATTAGTATACAATTTACAAGAATCATTATGTGTTGTATGGTATACTAATGGATTGCCTAAGGTAAACATAAATATAATTTATGAGAATCATTGTGTTCTATATGATGTGTTAACGGATTGCCCAAAGGTAACCATTAATATATAATTTATGAAGTTTTTTACTGAATCTGTATAGCATGTTGTTGTATGACTCAAAGTATTAATGTTAAATTTTAATTTCCTACAACAACTATTACCATGCATCTAAATCTTTCATCTATTATGATGTTTAATAGACTAAACTTCTCTGAATGGAGTGAATAAATTCAATTCTATCTTGGAGTTTTAGACTTAGATTTGGCACTCAGAATTGAGAAATCAAATGCTTTGAATGTTTTGAGCACTCATGAGGAGAAAATCTATTTTAACAACTGGAAAATATCAAGCAAATTGAGTTTGATGTATATGAAGATGACAATTGCTGGCAATATTAAGTCTGTGATAGACCTAAGACAACTCGGAATAAATTTACAGATATAGTATATATATATATATAGGGGAGGGGGCTGACAACCTCATGATTGGTTGTCAGCTAACCGAATCTGTTATTCCTAACATATTCTTAGTATAAATAAGCCATAGACATGAGGAGAGAGCATCATATTGCGTATATTGTGAGTGTGTGAGCCGTAGGCTGGAGGTCCTGGTCCTCGAAACCAGATTATCCTTGTTCTCATTTTACAGAAACCAATAGCAAATTCATATATTTCCTTACCTGTTTTCTGGAACCTATCAACTGTTATCAGAGCAGTTGATCCTCGGAAAAGACTGCAAAAAAAGCAGATAATCGGCTGGAAGGCATTGAGAAGGATTTGGAGCTTCTTCGGGAAGAGAGGCGAAGAGATGGGGAGGAGATACAAAGATCGATTAGTCAAGCTCACCAAGAGTTTGAGAAAAAACTCAGTCGCTCCACTCAGGAATGGCAGAGGCGTATGGACGAACATGGCTTGGAGCTCCAGAAGAAGATGGAGGATGTTAATCGGGAAATGGGAGAATGCCTAAGGTCTGAAATAAAAAGTATGATGTTGTCGGTGTTACAAACGTGGAAGAGGGCTGAAGGTGGTACTGTGGAGGACCGACCCGAGGAGCACCCACCCAAAGATCCTCAGCCCGAGCCCAGTCGCAGGAGGGAGTTGGGTAAGGCCCCATTGGCACCGGAGGAACACCATAAAGCCAGCTACCATGTCGACCCACCCCCTGGGTTCGCACTCCCAGGTGACTTCCAGCGAGATTGCCGACCCAAACGAGTTGAGATGCTGATTTTTGGAGGGACCGACCCCGATGGGTGGATCTATAAGGTCGAACGATTCTTCTCGGTGGGGAGGTTCACCGAAGGAGAAAAGATGGAGTTAGTGGGTATGAGCTTGGAGGGAGATGCTTTGATGTGGTTCAGGTGGGTGGAGAACCGACGGCCCATCGTCGATTAGCAAGAGTGCAAGAAGCTGGTGAAGCAGAGGTTCCGACCCGCCCACGAAGGTACCCAGTGTCAAAGGTTGTTGGCGGTGAAACAGACGGGGACAGTGGGGGAGTACACTAGTAAGTTTCTGGAACTCGCGGCTCCACTCCCAGAATTACCAGATGCGGTACTGGAGAGTACCTTCATGAATGGATTGATGGAAGAAATTCGATTAGAAGTGCAATTACTGAAACGGAGGAGTCTAGCCGAAATGATGGAGTTATCCCAACAAGTAGAGGAAAAATTCAGGCGGATGAGTGAGTTGAGGTGGCACCGATGGGGTGCAGGCTCAGGGTTGAGAAATATGAGGGCTAGAACTGACAACATGATTGTGGAGAAAAGCAGGGAAGAGTTAGCTAATAATTGGGCCACTATGGAAACTAGGCATCCAAATATGGTAGAAGGCAGAAGTCCGAACAGGGGAGGATTTAGGAGGTTGACGGTGAGTGAATTACAAGACAAAAAGGATAAGGGGCTTTGTTTTAAATGCGATGAGAAATTCAGCCCAGGCCACCGATGTAAAAAAGTAGAGCTCCAAGTTTTGGCAGCCATGGATGAAGAAACAGGATAGGAGGAGGAGGTGGAAGGGAATGAAGTGGAGGAGACGCTACATGGGAACCATATGAAGACATGAAAGCTAGAGTTCCCGACTTTCACCTTGAGGACAAGGTGAAGCTGACGGGGGGGAGTATTGATAGACCTAAGACAACTCAGAATAAATTTACAGTATAGTAAATATATATATATATATACACACACACACACACACACACACACACACACACACACATATGATGTTAGTTACGGAGAGGGGGTTGACAACCTCATGATTGGTTGTCAGCTAACCGAATCTGTTATTCCTAACAGATTCTTAGTATAAATAAGCCATAGACATGAGGAGAGAGCATCATATTGGGTATACTGTGAGTGTGTGAGCCGTAGGCTGGAGGTCCTAGTCCTCGAAACCAGATTATCCTTGTTCTCATTTTACAGAAATCAATAGCAAATTCATATATTTCCTTACTTGTTTTCTGGAACCTATCAGTCTGCTCTTTCCAAAACTAAAAGTACTAAATAATTACTTAGGTTTGTGGAAGAGCACTCCTAAACTGCTAACAAGAATCTTGCTCTTATGGGTACATTGACCACTATGAAACACGTCATTGAGGTGAGAAACATTGAAGTAAGACTTAAGTCCCTGGGAATAGAGTGGATGAAAGCTTCCTTGTGTAGGTTATCTTGAACTCATTACTGTCTGATTATGGTCCCTTCCAAATGAATATAATACCATGAAGAACTAATGAAATGTGCAAGAGTTTCACATAATATTGGTTCCTTTTTGAAACATTGTTGAAGTTCCTTTTGATACTTAGTTTATTAACACTGGTTGTACTACTAATATTTCTAATACCTTGCAGGGATTTTTTATGACTCAAACCACAAGATCAAATTATAGATTTATCTATATGGCCAATGGAATGAGAATTCTAGTGGAAGCTTTTAAGACTTGTTGCTTAATCATGGACACTAGATACCATTGGGACTTATGTAAAACTGTTCATGTACCTAATATATATAGGAATTTAGTTTCTTTATCCAAAATTGATAAATCTGAATACTCATTTAAATTTGGTAGTGACAGTTTTGGTCTGCACAGATATCACCACTTGATTGGTAGTGATGTACTATGTGATGGTTTATATAAATTAAACATTAATGTTGTTTATGATGAAATTTTATCGACTTTGAATCTCAATCTTAGTATCAAGCCTAGTTTAATTGATGATAGATCTACTTACTTGTGCTATAAGATTTTGGAACACATTTCCAAAAATTGATTCTAAAGATTAGTAAAGAATGAGGTACTTCTTGAATTAAATTTCATTAATCTTAAAATTTGTGTGAATTGTATTAAAGGTAAACAAACAAAACACATAATAAAAAAGGAGCCATAAAAAGCACCCAACTTCTTGAAATAATTCACATTGGTGTTTGTGGATCATTTAATGTGCCTACTTTCAACAAAGAAAAATATTCTATCACTTTTATACGTTATTATTCAAGTTATAGATATGTCTATTTGCTACGTGATAAATATTAGGTTGTAAATACCTTAGAGGTTTATATTAATGAGGTTAAGAGGAAATTAGACAAAAACGTAAAAATAGTCAGGCCTGATAGACATGGTGAATATTACTATAAGTATGATGAAAATGTTAGTCTTTTCACTAAATTCTTTGAAAGACATGATATTTGTGTGCAATTCATGAATGAGGAAAGTGTGTATACTTTTGACCTTTTATACAATTGTTAAAAACGAGGAAAGTGGTTTATCCATTCATTGAAATCAAAATGGGGAAGGGGGATAACACCTAGCTTTGGTATGACAATTGGACCTCCTTAAAGTCCATTAATCCTAAAGGACGATATTTTTGTCTCATCAACAGAATCCCTCCTAAAGTTAGAGTGAATAGGGTAATTCTTTCAAACTCTTGGAGCTTTTCAGGATTATAGACGTACTTTCCCAATTGCTTGCGTAATGATTTTGTTTGTGATCAACCCATTTGGTCCTTATGCAACAAAGGGGAGTTCTCTAACGCATCATGCCTTAAAGCTCTGAATCCAAGTTTTCCTCTGGTTCCATAGATTAACATTGTCTGGAATGGTTCTTTAAAGCCTAAGGCTTCCTTTATCACTTGGCTAGTAGTAAGGAAAAGATTGAAAACAAAGGATGAGATTTTTGGCTCTAATGATGTCTTATGTGAATTATGCAATCTAGAAGTTGAAAGCATTGATCACCTTTTCTTCAAATGCCATTATACAACTTCCTTATGGGCTAAACTTCAACACATTATAAATATTATATGCTTGGAAACTAATTGAGACAATATCTTGAGATAGGATAAAGAGAAGTGTCTCTCCATTGGAAAAGATAAGATACGTTTTAGTCTAAGCTTGAATTGCGCAATTTACTCAATATGATTTAAGAGACATCAAATAATTTTTAACAAAATCAAAACAGATAAACATGTCTTAGTTCAAAGAATATTTTATTGGATCAGAGAAACATTGGTGGCTTATCAGGTGGTGGAGAAATTGAGTGCACACTCAAGAAGACAATGGAGTTTATAAACTCCTTACTACTTCTAGGATAATATGATTACTTTGGTTATTCCTACTTTAGTATAATTTTGTAAATGTATTGTCTTATTGCCTTGTAATGTAACTTATTGATGCATTTTATGGCTTTGAAATGAATTATTGTTTAACTTTCAAAACAAATACATGATGCTAGGCACACAATAACAAAATGGTATGGTAGAAAGGCATAATAAAACTTTGTTAGATATAATAGGGAGTATGATATGTAATTGATCTTTACCTACTTCTTTATGGATATATGCTTGAAAATGTATTTATGGAATGGGGTTTTTAGTAAGATAGTTTCAAAGACTCCTTTTGAACTGGAAGGAAACCTAGTTTAAGGCACCTAAATATTTGGGGTTTCCAGGTAGAAATTAGAAATTTTTATCCACATGAAAAGAAACTAGATACAAGAACAATCAATGGTTATTTTATTGGTTATCCAGAGAAATCTAAAGGGTTTATATTTTAATGTCCTAACTATATTACAAGAATTAAGGAAATTGGGAATGCTAGATTCATTGAACATAGTAAGACTGCTAGGAATTAAACACCACTCATAGTGGACATTCAACAAAAGGGAGTAGAAGTCCCTATGGCTATGGAATTCCCTATGACTTGTACACATACTTAAGTTGTTGTTTCACAAATTATTGAACCAGCTATAATCATAAATAACAACAAATTAATGAACCACAATTGATAATGAAATTGAACATGAAGTAAATGAACTTATAATATAATAGCCACAACAAATTGTATTAAGAAGGTCTCAAAGAGAAAGAAGACTAGCTATTTCTGATGACTATATGATATATCTGCACAAGTCAAAAAAAACTTAAGAAATGAGAATGACCTAGTAACTTCTTCACCAGCCACGAACATTGAAATTTTTGATAAGTGTTTAGATGCTATGAAAGATGAGTTCAAATCTATAGAATATAATAGTGTCTAGGATCTTGTGGAATTTTCATAAGGTTATAAGAGAATTAGTTATAAATGGGTCTTTAAGACCAAATGTGATTCTTTTAATAACCTAGAATGTTATAAGGCTAGACTAATTGCTAAAGGATTACTCAGGAAAAATAGCTTTGATTATAGTGAGACTTTCTTACCGGTCTTTAAGAAGAATTCACTTAGAATTATTATGGCTTTGATGACTCATTATGATCTAGAGTTGCACAAAATAGATGTGAAAACAACCTTTCTAAATGGGAAGTTAAAGGAAAAAGTCTATATAGACCAACCAATGAGGTTCATAAAGGCTAGAAAGGAACACATGGTTTGTAAACTGAAGAAGTTAATATACAAACTTAAACAAGCTTTCCGATGAATAGCATCCAGTAGCGAAGCTACTGCTAAGGGAGGGTGGGCATTTATTTATTTTTAGTAAAGAAGATATATATGCATATAGAGGTTGCCCACCTAAAAGAATGTCGTTGCCCATGGTGGATTGGATAAAAAAAATTTTGCCCCCCCCTGAAACAAATTCCTGGCTTCGCCACTGATAGCATCTTAAGTTCAATGATATTATTGTTCCTTTGGAGATCAGTGTATATATATATAAATGTCAGTGGGAGTATGCTTATTTTTTTGATCTTGTATGTTGATGAAATCTTGCTTGCAGTTAGTGAAATATACAGACGAGGCAACATTTGTGATAGGAATAAAAATATTTCGTGATAGATCATAAAGATTATTGGGTTTGTTTTAATAAAGTGTTAAAGAGGTTTAGCATGGACAAATATTCAGCATCACTAATTCTAATTTAGAAATGGAACAAGTTTAGACTTGTGTAATGTCCAAAAACTGAAATAAAACGAAAGCGAATGGAATAAACTCCATATGCATTTGTACTTGGGAACATAATGTATGCGCAAACATGTATAAGACCAAACACAAGTTTTTCATTGGAGATACTAAGGAGATAATAGAGTAATCTTAGAATAGATCACTGGAAAGCAGCAAAGAAAGTTCTAAGATATCAAAGTTCTAAGATATCTATAGGGTATTAAAGAACACGCTCTTACATTTAAGAGGTCTAATCACCTTGAGGTGGTTGGATACTTATATTCAAATTTTGCTGACTATGTAGATACAATAAAATTTACTTTTGACTACATTTATTTTTTAGTTAAGGGAGCCATCTCATGGAAGAGTGTGAATAGTCTGTAATTGTTGCATCCACTATAGAGACCGAGCTTGTGTCATGTTTTGAGGTTATGATTCAGGTTAAATAGTTATGAAACTTCATTTCAAGGCTTGAGATTGTCAATAGTATAGCTAGGCTGTTGAATATTTTATGTGAACGATAATTATTTCAAAGATGATAAACACGTAGAACTGAAATACTTTACCGTTAAAGAGGAGGTTAAGAAATGTGGAGTGCCTATTGAGCATATTAGCACCGATCTTATGTTTGCTAACCTATTGATAAAGGGTTTATTGCCCAAAATATTTTTTGGTCATGTAAAAAATATGAGTATTATGTCTGCTGATGATTATTAGAAAGTACTGTTGTATTGATTATTTTTACACAATTAACACTCTTTGTATATTAATGAATATATTATTGCTTAATTTTTTGTTTTCTTCTTTATGTATTTGATTACAATGTATGTAGTTGAAAACAAAACTGAATAGTACATCTCATTAAGTGCTTCTCATTCATAATCATAATTAAGTAGAAGGGCTAGTATAGTTGTAATAGCCCATTCCTACACTTGGGAATTTAACTCCTATATGAAGTCATATGAGTCATATCATATGAGAATACATGAAGTGTGTTTTATTTACATGCATCATATTTATATACATACATGAATTATGATTTAGTACACATTGTAAAGATAGTATATACACTTAATTGATTTATTCCAGGGTATGAAAGATTTTAAATGTTTATGTTGTGATTTTGTAATTGTGAATTGATCACCCCTTGAATTCTAGTTTGATGGACTACAATTAGTGAACTAGAATTTTTTGTCACAATTGGATGATTGATGAAGTGTTATGTGCATCTAGTATAGGAAAAATATTAATTGGCAAGACAAATTGATACATGAAAATTTAGGTTGACTAGACCTATGAAATTGTGACGCATGGCATTAGTAATAGTGTGACACATAGCTTGATTAAATGAGTGACAAATGATGGCTTAATTGGGTGACAAATGGTCTAGTGATTATGAGACAAGTGGACTAATTACGGAGTGACAAATAGTAGTTGAAGGATGAGACATATAACTAGGTCTTAGCATGACACTTGGCATAACAAGTGTCCACCTTCTCCTCCACACACCGACATCCATGTATCTCACACTTGCAAGGCCACCTTCTTCCAAGTTTTGGTCTTATATTTTCTTCTTCTTTCTCTTACCAACGACACACTCACATAATCTCTCTAACCCTTGAATTTTTTTCCAAAATTTCATATCTTTCACCTTGCAATTGAAACCCTTTTGTTCCCACCTTGTTCTTGGAGTATACCTTGTCCTTGCATATTTGGAGGGATATTTACCTTGAACATTGAGGAGGTTTTGAGCTGAACAAATAAGTGATTTTTTTTATCTCTATGGAATGTTAAAATAAAAACATTCATGATGATTAAATTGAGACGAGTGATATATAGGGTTGATGTTAAAGTAGCGCTGGAATTTGATGAAGGATTGTATGGTTTCTGTTTTGTTTTTTATGCTTGAAAATAGTGGATTATATGGACGGTTTAGGTTAAGATTTGAAGTGTAAATGATGATGTAACTATGCAATAAAAATGAATATATTGGGAGTGTTCCTGAAATTGTCAAGTTAAGGTTATATGTATGAAGGTGAATGATAGTTCTGCTTTGATTGTGATGCATGAAAGACTATGATTTATAAGTTATCAATTGAATGATTTTGAGTTGGAATTGGTGATGAAATTGATGAGGAAATGAAGTATAATTTAGATATAATTGAGGTATGATCAATGGATTAGCATGTTGGTGTTAAAATTTGGAAAAAGATTATAAGAAAGGGATGGTGAGTCGTCTATTCATCCATTCCATGATGGTGGAAGCAGCATAAGCTCTTCCCACGATCACGGGAAATGCCTTGGAGAAGAAAATTTTTTGTTTTGCCTTTCCATGATCGTGGGTCATAGAGAATGCTTGGGAAGTGAAAAACTTGGTTTTGTGTGATTGTTGAACCAACTAAGGATCAGTTACTTTACCTTGGCATAGTTGGATTTGATTAAGGTTTGAAATGAACTTAAATGATTATTTGATTGATTGATTAAGGGTTTGGTAAGTTTAAATTGATAACTGATGTTAGAATTAAGGAATGGATTGTTTGATATAAATGTATATGAATTTGGAAAGTATGAGTTGTTAAAGAAATGAAGGTGTTCTTATGAATGCAAATGTGATGAGAGGGATATAAGTCATGAATTAGGTCTGATTGAATGAGAATTTGGAAAGTTATTTGAGTATGGAATGTTAGGAAGGGACAGATAAAAGTATGATTGAATGAATTTAAAGTAATCAAGATGTCTTAAGGCATTGATCTAATTAGCAATAAGTTATGTACAAGATATGATGAATGAATAAGCAAGATTTGTGAATAAGGTTACATACTCGGGATAGTCGATTGAGCATGCATTAAACATAACACATATACATATGTATGATTAATTGGGTATTCAATTGATTAAACAAGTTAGGAATTAATACATATGTGTGTATTGCATATTATAGAAGCACAAATTGACCGACCGTATCCAGACATTGCCGAATCATCAAGGCAATAGTTACTTTGGAGTATACTGTGAGTCAACCTAGATGTTCTCTCACCATAAACTAGTTGCTTTGTTTAAAATTTAGTTATTGAATTACTACTCATGTGATTGTGATAATTCCGAACCATCAATTATCCGAGGAGAATGATATTCGGGAATGTATTGAAAGTGTTGTGTAAATGTATGTGAATATGGAAATATGTGTTCTCTACTGAATGTTAAATACCGGACTTAAATTCGAAGAATGTGATATATGACTGGAATATATTAAATGTGAAATAATGAATGCATGATATGTGAATTGTTGCATCTCATTACATTAAAATGCATGAACAGATAAATGAGTTGTGACTGGAGTGACCCAAGTGAAAAAGAGCTTAAAGCCTAGAAATGTGCACAAAAAGTCGCGAGCTCAATTATCAATTAGCCCAGTATCCATAATGGGTACTGGACAATATATAAAATGAGCCCGGTATCCACAGCGGATACGAGACAGTTGAATAGGTGCTCGGTCACAGCAAAGTAAAAATAAAGTGACTCACATGTGCATTTACATATGCATCCTTATTTATGAAATGATTAAATGGGAAGTTTTGATCTTCTTAAATACTTGTTTTTATATATAATGCCTTAATAAGTGAATGTGATTGCTCTAACATGTCATTCTTATAAGGTATATTCTCGAAAAATTTATAAATATTTGGGCATATGCATTATAGTAGTGGTATGTTACAATAGTAGTACATAGAAGGGACTATCTTGAATTAATAATGTATGATGACCATAACTCTTATTAATCTTATACTTGATTATGATTACTAATAATTACGGTGCATGTGAATGATAACTATTATACATTATGATTATTTGAATTATTGCTCAAAGGGATTTCATAAAGTCACATAGGTCAATCGGGAAAATATTAGAAATTAATCATTTAAGTGACTCTCGTTAAAAGGCAATTAGGATATTTAATAATTTAATAAATGAATCTTTATACTTTTGGCCCATTATGATAGGAAAATTTAAAATTGACTATAATTGTTAGGTTTTTTAAGCGTATTATGGTCTTGTCTACTTACGACAAGTAATATAAAAAGTTTGGAAAAAAGAAAGATCGGATAATGAATTTTTCGTTTGAGAATCATTTCTACATTACTAAACTACGAAGAACGGTTGGCATTCAAAACTTCTATCTTTGTACTAGAACAAAATTATGAATATGAATAAATAGCTGTGAGTCCCATGTACACGTTAAGAACACAAGCCATGTCAATGTCTATAATCAGAATTGAGACAAGTAAAGCTTTAAGACTGCCAATTAGTATACAGCTACCTACGCAGAGGACAACTTTGAAAAACTCAAAACTTCAACTTTCCATTTCCCCTCCTATTTCCATGTTTATCTCAAAACTCGACCGTTGAAACACCACTTACACCTACATACATACATACAATACAATACAGACATGCACACACCCCAACACTGAGTCTTGGAGAGAAAGATAGAGCTCACGGCGTCGCCGACCATGAGGAACGGAAAGAACACAAGCCATGTACCTGAAATCTTGGACAACCAGAGCCCTGGGATATCACTCTATGAGCGGTCCAGAGAAGAGAGGATTAAGGAAAACCTTGAGAGAATGCAAAAGCTGGGTCTCAAGGACCTATCTCTAAACCTCAAATCCCTCAGTTCTCGAAGAAATGCCCCAAAGAAAAGCCCATCTTCCATTAAGCTTTCCACTCCCCTGCAATCTGATCTGCCTCTTCGTCGGTCATCTAGGTAATTTGTTTCACGGTTTGCTGTCTTTATGGATTTTTTTAAATCAGGGACTTTGTTGCATTCGGTTTTGTGGGTATATTGTTTTAGCTGCTCCGGTTTCGTTTTTCCTGTCATTACTGTACCCTCCAAAATAGTCTGTCAAGTCCTGATCTTTTCTACTATTTCGCTTCTATGTCTGCGTGGAAGTTTTGAGGCTTGAACTATTGTTGGGTTTTATATAACTGTGGAACTGTCTAAAAATGGAAAAAAGACAAAATTTTGTGTCTTTCTTGTTTGAGGGTTCTTTCCTGCAACCATGTTATTTAGTCATTTTGCTTTCTAATTTAATCGTTAATATCACGTACTTATTTCTGGCCAGTTTCCTGTAAAAGAGACATAAAAGTTTTTTTTTTTTGTGGGTTTCTGTTTTCAAAATTTGGGCGGTTTTAGGTTGCAAAGAGCGACCCCAGTTTGCTACTCGGAGGTGGAATTGAAGAAGAGGGAATGTGAGTACGTGAATCTGGAGAAGGGTAAGCCAGAGGTTTATACAGAAGAGCATGAGAAACTGTTGGGGAACACTGACAGGCCGTGGACACTTTTCGTGGATGGGTATAGTTCAGAGGGAACTCGGATTTATGATCAAGTCAAAGGAAAGACTTGTCACCAATGCAGGTATGAAAACTTATTGATTGTACTTGTGTGATAATACGTATTGAAGTTGTAATATTAGGTTGCATCATATATTCATATGTCCTTTTGCTCATTGATAACATCATAATACATGTATTTGTATAACACTTGGGCATGTTCACTAATGATGTTTGCTGTGGTGCTCCTTAGCCATTTTTGGTTGTGTAAGGGTTTGTAGGAAAGGCTTGAAATTGGAAGACTGTAATAAGGATGTTTTCAAGAGATTTCTGTTGAGGATAATGTTTACATGGAATGTTGGGACTTATTACGTGCTTGGTTCTAGTAAATAAAAATTTTTATGCTTTCTGGCCATATATCATAGCCATACCTATAATATAAACTTGGAGAAGATTTAGGACCTTCAAAATGCAATGCAGAGGTATTCTTAACATGAGATTCTTTGTCAACTATTATAAACTTCTCATGTTTATTTTTGTTTTCACTTTGCCCGTTATCTCTTTAACATTTTTGTATTCCCTTAATCTCTAGGTTGCACTTATTATCATAGATATAGCATTGGGTCTTCTCACTAAGTAGTAAGATGTTCAACAGGCAGAAGACTCTTGGTTATCGTACCCACTGCTGCAAATGCAATATGGTCCAAGGGCAGTTTTGTGGAGATTGTTTGTACATGAGGTATAATTCTCAAGAAGTTCATAACTTCCTCTATCCCTCTCTTTTCTAAAAATTTTTACCCAGTTGTAACTGACAAGACACCCTGAATATTGAAGCAATCCTCATGAATTTTATATCCTTACGAAGCACGAGTTTATTCTTTTTGTTATTTCTTTGAAATTCTCTTCCATTATCCATCATCTCCAAGTTCTCTATTAGGTTTTGGAAAACAAGCATTTTATTGGGTCCTCTTACCTATTTAATCTCACGCGATATGTGTGGCTTTCACTTCATTCATGTTTATTGTAGTCGAATCTTAGCAGCAAGATCCTGTCTTAGTGATCTTTCCTTTATCTGAAGTGTGCTCTGACTCCATGAAAGAGTATATACTCTTTTGAGTAACTCATATATTCATAAGTTAACTACTGGAAAGAATTTCACAATTATTACTTTTGGTTTTTCCTTGCTCTTTAAGCAGATATGGGGAGCACGTACTTGAAGCCCTAGAGAACCCATATTGGTTATGCCCTGTCTGTCGTGGGATTTGCAACTGCAGTTTGTGCCGGCAAGCAAAAGGATGGCCGGCTACTGGTCAACTTTACAAAAAGGTAAGACCTACCATAAAATATGGAAGAGTTGTTCTTCAAACACATGAACTTGAGCTAAGCATTTATCAACGTTTCAGGTGTCAGGATTAGGCTACAAGTCAGTTGCACATTATCTCATCTATACACGACGCTCACAAGATAACGAAGGTCAAAACTTAATTACAACTGGTCAAGTTTCTGTCAAAAGGTCACTGCCCTTTTCGGACGAAAAGGGCTCATCTGAGAGTTCTCCACATGTTGATGATAAACATGTGTTATCGTCAAATTCTCAAATTGAAGATCAATTAGCTGATTTCTCCAAGTGTAAGAATGATATCAAACCTAAATTTCAAGGCAAGACAGAGATTGATTTTAGAGGTGACAAGACAAAACGGTCATTGCTTTTCTCAGACAGTGAAACGCAGTCCAAGAATGCGGAGTCTTCAGCGGTCACTTGCGAGAATTACGATCACCTTTCAATGCAGTCTAAGAATGCAGAGTCTTCAGTGGTCACTGATGAGAATCTTAATCACCTTTTAATGCAGTCTAAGAATGTGGAGTCTTCAGCGGTCACTGATGAGAATCATCACCACCTTTCAATGCAGTCTAAGAATGTGGAGTCTTCAGCAGTTACTGATGAGAATCGGGATCATCTTTCAATGCAGTCTAAGAATGCGGAGTCTTCAACGGTCACTGATGAAAATCTTGATCACCTTTCAATGCAGTCTAAGAATGTGGAGTTTTCAGCGGTCACTGATGAGAATCATGATCACCTTTCAATGTCTATATTTGAAGTTGTCTTAGAAAGTGGGATTAAACATGACAGTGGTTTGTGTTCCACCGTTATAAAGAATGAAAATAGTAACATTACACCAAAAACTCAAGTCGAACCACAGAAGCGTAAGTGGGAGAAGCGTAACCGGGCCAATGAAGCTGGTTCGGATAGTATTGGTGCTAGAGTAAGACAGAGGCGTAGGACTGCAGATAGCCATGAGAATGTGAAAGAAGGGAATGAAAAAAAGGACGTGCATGTTGAGGGTAAGTTTATAGTTCTATGAACTACGAAGGGGACCTATGGGCAACAAGTAAAATGCAGTATGGAAACTTTTCCTTGACGGAAGAATGTAATGAAATCTGTCTCGCCACAAGATCATGATCACCCCAGGTTTTGTGTGTAGTTTTTGAACTCTCTGTTACTGGTTGTGCGTGTACTCATTACATGTCCTTCCGATGTACTTCCATATCTGTCTACTAAGCTCTGCAGGAGAGGCTTTCTTGGTTAAACTCTTAACAAACTTGGATTGTGTACTGTTAACTGTCAGTGTTCGCAATTTTTTTTTATAAAACGAAGAAAAATTCAGTATCTGCTGTGAGAGAGCCCATGCTTGCCCTGTTGTATCTGCTGTGAGAGAGCCCGTTAGGCAGCGAAGTTGAAGGCACTATTGTGGGTTACACATCGTCAAGCCAAACCCAAAACTATTGTGTGTCAACTTTAGGCCTTTACATGGACTAACCAACAAGTAACTTTTCATAAGTTCTCATTGATTGATTCTGTGAGTCGGGTGGTTTTGTTACTTTCTTAAACTTTTTACTGCAGAATTGGCATGTGGTTGATGATACTACCTAAAGTCAATTGCTTTATCAGGAATTGGAATTATAGGCATAGAAAGCTGAGTCCTCCAGTAGATGCGAAAAGTCTAGTGGAACTTGAAAAGAATAAAAAGAGATCCGATTATCTGAAAAGCTAATCCATAAAGAAGTAGGCATAATAACCAAAAGAGAAATGATTTCACTTGCAGATCGACATGCAACATGTTCACCATGCACCATAGACAAGACAGGTACGGGACAGCAAAGTATATCTTAGGCCTAGTCATTTGGGACAAAAGAAAAGAAAAAAGAGGATCCTCCGTAGGATCAGTTATAATTGTAGCTTAACCTTTTGATCTGGTCCAGTCCAGCCACCTTGTTCATGACCAAAGAGGGCAAAAGGTTCAGCCTTTATATAAAAGATTGTTGACTGGTAAATGATTCGTTATCATTTCAGCCTCAAAGCAATCAGAAACAACTCACAGCCTGCGCACGTGCAAACCACACCAATGAAACAAATTGAAGACAATCTTTTAATGATTCATTTGGCTGCCTATAAAACGCAGGAAAACCAACCTTTTGTCCCTCATCCGACAGTAAAGAATTGAAATTGTTACAACAAAGTGGATTGACATGGATTTGGCTTACTTCTCATTGACCGCCAATGAAGCTGAATAAAAATACCTGAGTTGATTGTTTCACTAGACAAGGAACTAGGTTCTAGTCATCCTTATCTAGAGCAATTCATGTTCATAAAAAAAGAAATATTTTTATGAGAAGGATAATTATTTATTATTTTAATAATTAGAAGAACTTGCAAAAACCATTAAAACAGTAATTAAACAACGCTTATAATTAGACTGATTTTTTGAATTTTTTTTTGTTTACAAGGGAAAGAAAAACAAAAGACGACTAGCGCGTAGCGCTGATACCTCTATGAAGGGTTCGATTGTATAGGGTTCCATTGATGTCGCGGGAAAGTACATCCAAACTGTTTGGTGGTGGCTCCTGCATGGTATGCATGCCCTGCTCTGCAAAAAAGGCTAAGTGGGTAAATGATCCGTACACTGATTCCCTTCGCGATGTGTATATTGAAGTTGCACCTCCCATACTCGAAAAATCAAGTCTCGAATACCTGTCACCAAAAAAGAATTCCCAGTCAGATCACTTTGAGAAGAAGAAAAGATGTTAATGACCTCTAATGAGTCCACTTCCACTTGCACGCGCCTATAATCGCAATCCCAAGCCAGCATGAGTCCTGAAAAGACCCCTCAGAGTTCGGCTAACAAAGGGTCGCCGATGCCAATATTCTGTAAAAAGCCGACACACCAGTGCCCCTAGCAGTTCCTTATTACTCCGCCTGCGGAAGCAATATTGGACCCCGGTTTCACTGTGCCATCTGTATTAAGCTTAACCCAGCCTTTACTGGGTTTAGTCCACCCGACTAAGGTACCTAATGGTAGCCCTTGGCCTTGGAAGACCCGGTTTTCCATCGCACTGGCTCGTGTGATCCAAAACGTATAATCCATGACAATAGTGTGACCCGCTAGAGGCCAAACAAAGCCCGACTCAAAAATGATGTGATTACGCCATTTCTAAAGAAACCAACAGGCTACTCCAAAAATAATAGGCCACGCTTCCTGATTCAGTTGAACATTATGCCGAAGGTTACTCTTGAACTAGAGTCCCTCATCCTGACTGAAGAAATCCCCACTAACCACGCCTTGAGGAAATTTGTGCCAGAAAGATGTAACGCGAGAATAGTCCCGTAGAGCGTGTAAAATCGATTCCTCTCTGCCACATAAATGATAGCCATTCTTTATAGTGGATTTTTTGAATTTTTTAATTATTAATAAGTAATAACAGCATTCTACATAGAGTATGCCTGGCCTTTACTTTATAGCAATCCATTAACCTGGAAATGCGAGCCTACTAGTCTTCTTGAGGCATCTCGACCTCGCTAAATAACAGAGTGAAATGTAGCAAACTGTGCATGTTATGGGGTTTTGGGCAGTGGTTCGGTTACTGAGGCAGAGGAATCCAAAGGCTCTGTTTTACATTGAATTGATACGTAGCTTCAAGTTGACCTAAGACTTTTGTATTGAGTTGAGTGGGTAGTATAGTATTCAATTTCGTGTATTTGACCACCAAGTGAAGCCAAAGTCACCATCATGATTCGCATCGCAGGTGTTGGCTGAGTCCTGAGCCTGACAGAACAATTTTTTTTTTTGAAATTTTAAAGAAAATATATTACTCAACATGAAAATAACTATTCACATAGTACAACCTAGAAAAAGGAAGATAATGAGGCATTTCCAAATGACCTCATCCAAAAACTTGTCAAGAACAAGATACCATCTACACAC
>JAOQMR010000213.1:6099156-6119126 GCA_027563865.1 Erythroxylum pelleterianum
TTGGAATAAACACATTCAAAAAATAAATGATCCCGACATTCACATAATTGATTGCAAAGCACACATAAAGGGTCAAAGTTACCAAACCACCTATCTTTCGTACGCAACCTGTTCTTAATCGCTAACCACACAATAAAAGCTGCTCTAGGACAGAGAGCTTGATGCCACACCATCTCAGCCCACCCTACCTCCTCCATTCTTCCTCGACCAATGGTATGAGCTGATTTAGTTGTAAAAACCCCCCCTGATTAATAGACCAAAGCGGAATATCAGGATTCAACGTGAGCACAACCCCTCCAATGTAATGATCAATGATATGACTGAATCGACAATTTGGCCTTAGCTCCTTCCACCTGACCACCCAAGCTACTGAAACTTCTTTGGGAATTCGAATCCGAAATCGAGACAAGTCATTCCTCAACCATAACGGGCTGGATCCATGCCATTTATCAAACCAGAAGCTTATTCCTTCACCATGCTCAATCTGCCAAGTAATAAATGGGTAAATCAACTCTCGGATCTTTAGGAGACTTTTAAACATCCAGGACTGATCGCACCTCGGCAGGAGTTCCCAAAAACTCTGCCCTTGAAGCCGATAGGTCTGAACCCATTTCACCCACAAGGCCTCCCGATCAGCAAATAACCGCCAAATACGTTTCAGCATCAAGACACGCTGCATTTGTACTACAGAAATTATTCCCAATCCTCCCTGCTTTTTAGGAACTACTACATCACACCACTTGACTTTCGCTGCTTTACAATTGCCATTTTTACCCGTCCAAAGGAAAACCTTCAAGATTCGATCCACTTCTTTAATAACATGTCTCAGAATACAAATATGAGCTACTCAGTGAATATGCATGCTATTCAATACTGCAACAATTAAGGTGACCCTCGCAGCAAAGGAAAGAAAACGATTCTGACAGAACAAATTTTGCCCAAGCCTTATACCCAAAACACTGAAGTTATATCTTCTAATCCAATTTAGGCTTCATCATATCATATGTAATGGAACCATAAATGCTACAGGAATGCACAGTTAGTTGGTTGTACATTAAATATTTGTCTTCACTTGCAACAAAAATTCTAAATATATTTGCATTATTATCTTGTAACATTCAGGGACAAGAGCCCCACAATACCTAACATATTAAATGGGGACAATGCCATCACCACCATAATCAATCAGCCAATAGGTCTCTTAATATTAAAAATGTTGCATAATGCACAAAACTCTCTGGCTCGATAACTTTTCTTTATATTTTATAAAGAGGTCGTTTATGTAACTCGAACTTGTAATGTTCCGGTCACGAAAAAATAACCTTATTAAGTGTCCTGTTACTGCCGTTAGTTAATTGATTAATTAATTATTATTATTTCCTTGGATGCATTAATGCTATTGTATTCCACTCCTCTTATCCCAGTTGACTAAAATCTTGTATCATGGCTGACGCGTGGATTTTGATATTCCTTTTAATAAAAATTAAAAAGCTAATCTTTGGAATTCTTGTATTTTTTTTTTCATAAACTCCAGTATCTTATTGGTGAGTTTTGTCTCTTTCAACTAAAAACAATGGTAAGTATCTCTTACTTTGGACACGTCTCTAGGAAACCATAAGCACCTACTACCTGCCACTCAGAGGCTAATCTCACAGTAAGCTACAATCTTCTCGTCACATTTAACTCGTAGAAAATATAAATAAAAAGATCTCTGAATAACTACTAATTGGGTATTTTTTTTAAAATCTAAACAATGATATTTAAATGGCGATTGTCTAATAAAGGAGCATGATTCATGGTGGAGCCGTGGAGGAGGTGGCTTAGAATATGGTAGAAGCTAAGCTTGTTGTGTTGACTTTTTTGTTCATGCTTATAGAAACTAAGATAGGGGAATCAAACACTTCGATACATCAATTAATAAAGGAGATTAATTGATGTCAGTAACACCGAGTAACTGATGTTAATGATCAATAAACAATTAAGAACCCAACGAAAGAAAGACACAGTTAATATGCTAAACAGGACTTGCACTTGGATTGCCAATGTCAATGTCCTTTCTCACTGTCTGTTAATGGGCGGTTGGTGTGGAAGATTGTGGAGAGAGAAGAGAGAGAGAGAGAGAGAGAGAGAGAGAGAGGGAGTCAATTGTGTGTGTGTGTGTGTGACACATGGGGGGAGAGAGAAAGCAAGAGCTTATAGTGGGACTATTATCAATACTGGTATGTTTTGTTTTGGATTTAGTTTATTATCCTCAAAAGAATAAAATGGACTTTTGATGTGGAGAGGCATTTGTTTTGTTTGTGTTGTTTCAGTGTAGTGAGAGAAATTAGAGAAAAGGGTTGTTTTTGAGCTCCCTCAGTTGTGTAAAATGGAGTCTTGAGTCTGGAGTCACCTTGCTGTATGGATTTCTAAGAGCTTCTCTACATTCTCTGAACCTTTTGTACAAAACCCTTTTTCTCTTGATTGTTTTTGAGTGTCTTGCCGGGTGTGAATTTATTTTGCATAATTTGGGGATCTGGGTTTTGGAGTTCTTACCTTTGACTCTCACTTTTTCTCGGGTTTCTGCTAAAGTTGTTTTCTTTGTTGAACTTTCCATTGGAACGGGGGCTTTGACTTTCTTTATTCGAGTCGTTTTAATTCTGGGTTTATTCCTGCGGCTGACTTCTTTGGTAAATTGTCTTCAGGTTTAAACCTTCTCTTTTTCTTGTTTGGATTCTTGCTAAAATCCAAATTGGCGACTCTTTTGATCTGGATTTGAAGTCGAGAGAAGCTGAAAGATTTAGGGTTTGAATCCGATCCTCTGCTGTAAATCTTTCAGATGGGCTAAACCAGACTGAACCCCTAGTTTTTTTAATTCTTATTCAGTTTAGCTATCTTGAGTTTTCTGTCTGATTGACGTCAAAAGCTTTGATGCATCTTTCGCTGTGGAAGCCCATATCTCACTGTGCTGCTCTGCTCTTGGACAAGAAGAGAAGAAAAGATGGGTCAGAATCCAACATTGATTTCAAGAGAAACCCATCTATTCTTCGAAAACTGCAAGAACTGAAGCTGAGGGAGGCTCTTGAAGAAGCATCTGAACATGGGTCTCTGTTCAAATCAAATGACATGGACTCTGAGTCAGGTGCAAATCAAGATCAGAGTCTTGAGAGATCAAGATCTCTTGCAAGACTCCATGCTCAACGTGAATTCTTGCGCTGCACAGCTCTGGCAGCTGATCGTGTATTTGAGAGCGAGGAGGAGATTCCTGACCTCCAGCAGTCATTTTCCAAGTTCCTCAAAATGTACCCCGGGTACAAGTCTTCAGAGAAGGTTGATCAGTTGAGATTAGATGAGTATGCACATTTGTCTCCGAAGGTATGCCTTGATTATTGTGGATTTGGGCTTTTTTCATATGTTCAGACTCTGCATTACTGGGAGTCTTCTACATTTAGCTTATCTGAGATAACGGCAAATTTGAGTAATCATGCTCTCTATGGTGGTGCCGATAAAGGTACCTTAGAACATGATATAAAGACCAGAATTATGGACTATCTGAACATCCCGGAGAATGAGTACGGACTTGTTTTCACAGTTAGTCGGGGATCCGCGTTTAAACTGCTGGCAGAGTCGTATCCTTTTCACACTAACAAGAAGTTATTGACCATGTTTGATTATGAGAGCCAGTCCGTGAATTGGATGGCTCAAAGTGCCAAAGAGAAGGGTGCAAAAGTTTATAGTGCATGGTTTAAATGGCCAACTCTTAAACTTTGTTCCACTGATTTGAGGAAGCAAATTGCTAGTAAGAAGAGGAGGAAGAAGGATTCTGCTGTTGGTTTGTTTGTATTTCCAGTTCAGTCAAGAGTTACTGGAGCCAAATATTCATACCAGTGGATGGCCTTGGCTCAACAAAACAATTGGCATGTTTTGCTTGATGCCGGGTCATTGGGGCCAAAAGACATGGATTCACTTGGTTTATCCTTGTTTCGTCCTGATTTTATTGTAACATCGTTTTACAGAGTATTTGGATATGACCCAACTGGTTTTGGGTGTCTTCTTATCAAGAAATCAGTGATGGGAGCACTTCAAAATCAATCAGGTAGTACAGGGTCTGGAATGGTGAAGATTACACCAGAGTATCCTTTGTATTTGAGTGATTCTGGTGATGGTCTTGATGGAGTGGTTGGCATTGAAGATGGTAATGTCACTGCAAATGGTGATAAAACCACTGAAACCCGTCCTGGTTCACACTTGCCTGTTTTTTCTGGTGCATATACCTCTGCTCAGGTAAGGGATGTGTTTGAGACTGAGATGAACCAAGAAAATAGTTCTGATAGAGATAATACAAGTACCATCTTTGAAGAAACTGAGTGTATTTCAGTTGGGGAGATGATGAAAAGTCCAGTATTTAGTGAAGATGAATCATCAGATAACTCGTTTTGGATTGATTTGGGTCAGAGTCCACCAGGTTCAGATAGTGCAGGTCAATTGATCAAACAAAAGATGGACTCTCCCTTGCCACCTTTCTGGTTTTCTGGCAAGAAAAATCATAAAAGACTCTCTCCAAAACCAATGTCGAAGATGTATGGAAGCCCACTATATGATGAAAAAGGAGTCAACCCGGGGCCACATGATGACAATCATGTGCTTTCATTTGATGCTGCAGTTCTGTCGGTTTCACAGGAGTTGGATCGTGTTAAGGAGGTCTCTGAAGAACAATTCAACAAAAGGGTTTCACGACAAGCAAATTTTCATGAGATTGAGGAAGAGCCTGGAAATGGTAATCTACTACATCCTGATTCCTTATCAAACTCTGGCATAAGCAGATCTCGTCTCAACGATTTGACTTTGGCTGCACAGAATCACCGCCTAGCTAATGGTTCGGCCTCAGGTCTGGAGAAGAAAGAAAATGCCATAAGAAGAGAAACAGAAGGTGAATTCCGGTTGTTGGGCAGAAGGGAAGTGAATAGATATGCTGCTACTAGATTTTTTGGGTTGGAAGATAATGAACATCCAAGCAAGGGAAGAAGGGTATCATTTAGTGCAGAGGATAACCTCAAAGAACGTCCAAGTCATACTTTGGAGCCTGAAGAAGTATATGCTACCAGCCTAGATGATGAAGATTACACCAGTAATGGTGAATATGATGGGCAAGACTGGGATAGTAGGGAACCTGAGATAATTTGCAGACATTTAGATCATGTGAATGCCTTGGGTCTCAATAAAACCACTCTTCGATTGAGGTTTTTGATTAATTGGCTTGTGACCTCATTATTGCAATTAAGATTTCCTAGTTTGGATGGTGATGGAAGAGTGAACCTGGTTCACATATATGGGCCAAAGATAAAATATGAAAGGGGTGCAGCTGTTGCTTTCAACATTAGAGATAGAAACCGTGGCCTTATCAATCCAGAAGTTGTTCAGAAGCTGGCTGAAAGAGAAGGCATTTCTCTTGGAATTGGTTTCCTTAGTCACATACGGATTCTTGATAGCCCAAGGCAACAAGGAGGAGCTTTCAACCTGGAGGAAACGACTCTATGCCGGCCAATGGAAAATGGTCAACTTAATGGGAAAAGTAGCTTCATAAGAGTCGAGGTTGTTACAGCATCCTTGGGATTTCTGACAAACTTTGAGGATGTCTACAAGTTGTGGGCTTTTGTGTCAAAGTTTCTCAATCCAGCCTTCATAAGAAATGGCGGCCTTCCAACCGTTGACGAGGGATCAGAGATGTGAATTCTGAGATTGCTATCAATAGTTCTCTTGGATTCTCTTGCAATGAAAAGCTAATAGCAGTATAAATTCGAGAGTCTGTGTTGAAGATCAAAAGCTGGAGAGAAGTTTGGATGGTGCTCTATATGCTTGACTAGATTTTTTGCTCTTCCTGGAGACTCTGATAGAATGGGTGAATTTGTTGATTCTCGTTTCTTTTACCAATTTTACCTTTTCTACATGTGGAGTTGGTTTCAGAATTTGTATCATCCCGGGATGTTATGGGGAGTACTAATCTCAAAGCAGAATCGTATGAGCAGAACCTTCACAAACATTCAGCTCTTTCCCATAGAAAATGGAAAACTTTGCTTCTGTAAATTTTTTTTTTTCAAAGATTCTGTCCAAATCTATGATGCTAGTTACTGCTAGTTCCTATTGCGGATCGTGTCTCTTTCAAGACTGTGAAGGCTATTTTAAATGCAGTGATTAGAAGTTTATTGTCGAACATGTGGTAAGTCCATACGTATCTTGGAAGACAGAAATATTGCTTGGGGTAGGAATCCTGATTGTTTGAAGTGCTTTCAGTTCCTGCACTATACTTAAGGGGTGTCATTTACGCTTGAGAGGTGATCTGTCAAACAATTACATCCAAACCACTCAATGATATGTTGTACGCCAGTTGAAGATTCTTAAAAGGATAGTGGCTTATCTTAATAACCTTGACATAGTACTAATACTGTAGACATTTGACAATGCTGTTGCTGCAAGAAGTTTGTGTTTGTAGTTATAACCTATATTCCTCCAGTTACCAAAGTATGACCAGTATGGTGGTCAGACCACAGTTCTCGGCACCTGCGTTTCTTCAAAATATAAATAAATAAATAATGAAAACAAAAACAGTCCCTCGATTGAAATGTGTATATGAAATAGGACAAATCCTTGTAAAATGTGAAGCTCATTGTCAATTTTTGGCTATTCACATTGAAATTGGGTCTACTCTCTTTGACAATTGTCAAGATTTTGTTCATATCCATTTAGTTTTGTTTCCCATAAAAAGAACAGAGACGATGTATAGTTATGCTTATCTTGCCCTTTTGGTCACCGTAGAATTGGATTCTAAGAACTGGGATGACAATTTTTTTTTTGTTTAATGGGAACGAACAACAAATATTACAAAACTAGTCGGGGAATTCCGACTGATCCTCTAAAAGGATGCGTTGACACTTGACACCCTATAGGTGTAAAAGCAAAAAAAGTAACGCCAACATCATAATAAACTATGTGTGTAGTAAATCAGTCCGCACATCTATTACTCTCTTGGTATACGTGACGATAAACAACAGACCAATTCCGCGTGAAAAGTTCGTAAATACCCGTGACAATGGGGTGGGGAGTCTTGAAGCGATTCTCCGGGGAAGATATGAGATGGTACGCCACAAGAGAGTCCAACTCTAATATAAACTCTCCAAAGTTCAGCAGCCATCAAGTCACACCAGCTAAGATTTTGAGAGAAACCTCCAAGTCAGGCACCATCACAATCGCGTATAATGCCACCTGCTATAGCCGAGCGTTGGGAGCGATTACAAGCTCCATCGGTATTTAGCTCCACCCAACCTAGAGGCGGTTTGCTCTAACCAATGAACCACTGAGTTAAAGTAGCTGTGAACATAGCATTGCGAACTTCAGTTGGAGAAAGACAATGATTACTACAACCTACTTTTCAGTAACATAAAGCCTGAACCAACCAAGATGCCACTGTACTCCACTAAAAGTTTGTTCCAATCTTCAAATGCAAAATTTCAACGCTATCTTATGACAGCAGATGAATATAATGACAGGCGGCTCATGCTCTCTTCCTTTTTAAGAGTTCTCGCAGGGAAGTCCTCTAAAAGGAGATCTTTTATCTACGTGTATAAATATTGAATGTGATTTACAGCATGTTTGGAAACTTTGAATTGAATTCAATTACATTAATGAGATTGAATTGAATTCAATTTACACTATTTGGAACAAATTCAGTAATATTAGAATTAAATTCAATTACACTGTTTGGAACAAATCTATTAATATCATAATTGAAATATGACACATTTACTCCAGACTAAAAAATAATGTTATTAACTAATAAACATTCACACTTACATAGAACAACTTATAAACATCAATTATAAGATTATTGAATAAAAATTAATTAATTAATTTTAGTTTATAAGAACTTAATAATTTTAAAAAATGAACGATTAATTAATAAAGTAATCAGTTTTTAACAACAAAATTTATTAAAGTAAATTAAATTAGAAGTTAAAACTGAATCAAAAAATTGGACGATTCAAGATTTTTACAGTTCAATCGGCCGAATCGGTTAAATTTTTTAATAAATTACTAATGAAAAGATTTTGGAAATTTTATGAAATGTTTATGCTATATCATTTATTTTACAAATATTTTACTGTGTCTCCTTTCCTTGTTCATGCATAAACCTTACTATTATAATATAATCCTGAAAATCAAAATGATAATTCCACCCAACTACTTCATTCACCTAACAACATGATCCATTAAATAAGCATAGGGTTCCTAAGACTATTTTTGATATATCGTGCCCGTACTGAACCAGAGAATGCAAAACATTTTTCTCATTTATTACACAATAGAAAAATTATACATACATTTAAAAATTATGTAGCTTTTCAATTCCCATGTTAAGAAATAAAGCCAAAGGTATAGAAGAATACAGAGCTTTTAATTATTGGCAGATAGTTCCACATAAACATAAAACGCATCATCCAGACAAGTCTGCTGTGATAGGGCATTATTGGGTTTCGGTGTCAAAAAAGCAACAGTCAAGCCAAAGGAGTTCAATTCATGTGAATAATTGCGTGAATTGAACTTACAAAGGAGGTGGGTTTTAAACCCAATAATGAATTCAATTCTTTTGCATTTTTTGGTTTTCAAACAAAAGAATTGAATTCAATTACATCAATTCCCTGCATTCCAAACAGGCTGTTAAAGATTGAAACACCTTAACTGAGAATTTGATGTGCTCTTGTGCTCTAAAAATAACTTGCGTACAGCGTCTACAGACTGCAGCTGATGGAAGAGGTACGATCCTAGACAATGTTTATTCGCTTTCTGGATTTTGCATGTCCTAATGATAGTCGTTAATGTGGATAAAAAATAATAACAATGCATGATAGAAACCTTTAAAATTTATAATCAGTTATCCTTCTAATAGTAAACAGTAAGCTACCTTGCGTACAAAAAGACAACAAAAATTATCTTAAATTTTGTAACAAGCTTTATGACCTTTACATGTACAAGTAACAAAGCCATAATACCAACAGAAACAGAATTCCACCTTGTGCAGATCTACCAGGTAGCTTCTAATAGTATCCTGGTTGACAGCTGAATTGTGCCTCCAATGTTAGAGAACAATAAGTAACAATCTTCACATTGTAGAAATAGTCAGTTCAGCAAAAAGGTCAATAGATCCATCAATGGATTGTGCAAGTGAAAAAACGTGCTCAACATTGCATCATCTTAATAAGAAATGCAGCTTCTAAAGCTGACTCCTTGCACTGCAGGTATCTGTTCTCCTCCACTATATCTGTTGTTAAATTAAGCAACAACGGGCGCGTGGGATCATAAATAGCAGATTCACGGACTCGTGCAATCCATTTTGCAGCTTCCCAAACTCCAAATCTGAAAGATGTTGGATAAAAATACTATGAGCACCCCACTCATGAAAAACGATAAAATAAAAGAAAATAAAACGGAGTTTTATATATATATATATATAGAGGTATGTATGTATGTATATATAACTCGTCCCATATCAACAAATAACCAATAAATCCAGGTTCTACCCGTAAGTACATGCATAAGATGGCTTAGAGCAAAGTTAGGCTCAAGTATCTATGGCATGAACCAATCATACACATGAAGAATACTTGCAAGTCCAAGTTGAAGGTAACTCAATTTATGATGCCACTCTGTACTAACCCCTGAAAATACTTTAAGTGACATGGCATATGATTGCAGATATAGTTACTGTTTTCCAATTGAGAGCTCAACAGTGTCCTGCGTCAGGCCACAGGCACTGGATAACACAAAACTTTTAACGCTAAACATCAACCTTAACTAGGGACTTCAAGTAGATAATGTAGTCCACAGGACTCAAAAACATGATACTGATAAATAATAAGAAATAGCAACCTGAAATCGATATCAAAATCAAATCTCCTTAATGGGTGCTAAAGAAAGCAATAACAAAAGGCTAGTTGACCTCTCAATAAATCCAAAGATAAAAACGTATATTTTAAAGCAGCGACTACTCCTAAGAGGGCTTAGGTTTAGACATTTCACAAACAATCAATTATAAGATAAGCTATGAAAGTAAATAACGGTAGCCATCACTATCGGAACAAGATCATGTAATGCTGCAAGAATAGAAGAAAAATAAAAGAGAACTGCTGCTTTTGTTAATCTGTTGACCTTCATATTTTCGTCATCCTTCACCTAGTAATTTTGTTTTTACCATTACTTGACAAAACAAAAAGCCGGAAAATCACCTCGTAGTAAATGATGTGGTTATCAATACAGCAGGGTAAAGAACATTCTGTTGGATATTGTCATAAGGGGAATATTCTTGTATCGCGTGAAAATCGTCCATGTCCCCAGGAGATCCGAACTCTTCGTAGTCAGCTGCTGTAAGCGGTAAAATGGGATAGAGAAGGGTGTTGGTAGCATCCAAAAAAGGAACCTGGAATAGACAGAGAAGACAAAATGATATGGAACATAACTGAAACAAAGTCATTCTAGCTTTAAACTTTTGATAATCATGTTAATATTGAATAAAAAACTTCTAGCTGTGAATGCCAGTTCCCATCAATTGGTTCATTCAGTTACAATGCTAAGGAACTACAGCAAATGCTGTTTACAGATGTAAAATCTTTCAATATGCTCATGATAGAGTTAATGAGAATGTGGATGAGCTAAAACTTGAGAAAGAAGTTCATATTTACCTTCAATATAGCAGCACGAAATAAATCAGGGCTGTGATTGATAGCTGAAGCTACTAAAAGGCCACCAGCACTATAACCCCAGCCAGCAAGTTTCTTTTCTTGTACAATCCCCTTTTCTATGAGGAATTCAGCACAGGAGACATAGTCTTTGATTGAATTGATTTTCTTCCTTCGTCTACCATCATGATGCCACTTCTTACCCAGACCACCTCCACCTCTGCAAACAGGGCAGTTTAATCATTGTATAGGCACCTGAATACTCTGCATTAGTTCTAAAAGCTTCATCAATGTTAACCATTTAGCCAAAACACATTTCCTTTTTTGGTTTCAACTTCGCAAGAGTCTCTAAATTATCATAGCATTCAAGTAAAAATATAGGTCAAGTCAAAAGAAATGACTGCCAAACAGTAGGATAGGTGAAACAAACCTAACATCAGCATAGGCAATAACCCAACCACGATCAAGAAGGCTTTTCAACTCGCTATGCCATCTTTTGTCAAGTAACTCACCATAAGCTCCATGACCATGAAGCAACCCAGGGTTTTGATTCTCAATTCTGTTTTTACGTGAATACACAACAGTCAAAGGAACCTTAACTCCATCATAAGAAGCGACCTCATACTTTTCACAAGCATAAAACTCAGATAAGTCATTCCACAAGTTATCATCTTCAGATTTGGCATCTTTTAACACCCCAGAGTATTGTTTATTCCAGGAATTTTCACCAATGCTTGCAGAAGAATTTGTCCCATACAAGATTCTTGTTCTTAAATGAAGGATGTCTTGTTGTTGGATGATACTCCACTTGCCATTGGATAGGTCATAATCAACAACAGCATCAGGCATCTGAAAGAAATTTGGAGGTGAGGATTTGGTGAAACTCACATTCTTAAACCAAGCAAAGGTAACATGCTCACATAGAGACATAGGCAATCTGTTCAAAACAATTAAATGACTGGCATCGTTACATTGTGATGAAACCTATAAAGAGAAAGCAGCAGGATGAGAAACTGATAAGCACTACCGCCGACATCTGAGTGGAAGGATGCAAGATATGGTATCTGGAACTATGGTTGTTAACATCTCTGATAAAATCTCAAAAACCAAGTTAATCAAAGAGGTCAAGACCTCACATTTAACAATCCCCAATCAACAGGTAAATTTCTCAACATTCAATCAGAAAGGGAATTCATTTGGGCATGTAAAAATAGGAAACACAGATCTGACGTGTGTTTCAGAGAGAGGGCTGATAATTGGGACCCACTGGGAAATGAAAAGACAGAGTTACCATATTGTTTCATATGTCAATTTTTATTTCCCCACTGATAATGAAGAAGTTTGTTTAGATCTTGTGTTAAAAAAGTTATTTAGTAGCTATAATATTTTAACCTAGCTATATCAAAATTATGGACCTACGTCACCCATCCTTATGTGGATGTATGGCTAAAACATACTCTGTAAGAAAAGTTTTTGCAATCAAATAACCATATCTGAATCAGGTACATTTGACAATATCCTTAAACATTGTACAATCAATTGGTGCAAAAAATAACCAAAGATGTTTTCCAAAGTTAGATGTTCATACCACTAGTGATGATATTGTAAAGCGCACGACGGATGATTGAAAATCATAATTTGGACCTGGTGAAATTTGAGAAACATACTTGGGAAGGGGAAGGAACCTGGGGTTAAGCTCCTTGAGATCATGTCCCTCCTGCGAAACCAAGAGGATAGTAAATGATGAGAACGGACGAATATGATGTTAAAATCCTCATGCTGGAACTGTTTCTACAGTGTAATGCACTTAATCCATAAAAAAATGAATGTCTTTACCTTCCCAGCAGGCAAAGGTAGATCAACCGAACAAAGTTTAAGATTCTGTCCTTCCGTTATAATTAATGTCAAGTGTGTCTCACAGAAATCAACATCCTCCACAGTTAAATCTCGATCATCATTGAACACTTGCTGCACTAATGGTAGAGTCATCATTCAAAAAGTACGGAGGCCAGTGTTGTACCTCAAAAATAGGCACATATCAGTCACAAACTATACAAGAGATCGAGCATGAAGTCAGAATGAGAAACAAGACAAGAAATGTAGTTCACGTATCAAAATACCTTACCGGTAATAGGATTCATAACTCATAAGCAGAGATGAACAAGCACATGCTATGGCTAGAAGATAAATACATAGCTGACCGACAAACCTGCCAAATTCTTGGATTTCCAGAAGAATCCACTGGAGTACGCAGAAGATAATGGTGATCTACCAACTGCCCTTCCTTCGCTGCATTGGTAAATAAATAAAGGTATCCTTGATGATGTTCAATTATACAGTGAACTTGAGCTTCACCCTCCCAAATTAATGTCATGCCACACAAAGGATCAGCTGCATTTATCAGAAAGACCTAAAACATGTTTACCATTATTTTATTTTTGAATAACATTACCAAAGTGTTCCCAAGTCTGAGAGCTAAGGGTGTCCAAAAAGCAATACCTTTGAAGAGGTAGCAGAGTAAGAATTGACAGTAACAAAGCAGAAATCCTTTGTATGTCTTATGTTCACAACCACATTCTCATCCAATTCATCAAGAAGCAAAACATCATCATCAGTTGACCCAATCATGCTGCAATATATCCTGATGAGCAAGAAACATTCTGATTTTGTTTCATAGGATCCAATCGGCAGATCAAAAAGCATACTCTATGACAAGACAAATAACATCGAATTCTGACAAAATCCAGGTTATACCCACCTACAAGGCCTCTTATATTGATTGGTAACAACATAAAGCAGCGCCTGGCCGTTCTTGGCCCATGCCAAACTTGATACTCGGTCTGCCTGAGGTTTAGTACACAATGCACCTGAATTGAGATTCCTTACAGATAACTTAAAGTAGTCATTGTCCTTGTCATACATAGTGTATGCTAGAAACTGGTGATCTGGAGATATTTCGGATAATTCTTCAAAGGCATAACCTGTAAAATTCCCACTTAAATAACCAAAATAACATTTTCAAATGTCTTAAAAATTTATTTCCAGTAACATTTGTTATTACCTCCAAATCTCTCAGCTTCTTGATTATGATCAAGCAGCTTCTGCTCAATCTTCTTACCAGATACAAAATCAAACCCAGCTGCTGGAGACTTGTTCGAAATGAATTCTTCATGCAAGCTTGCCAATCTCCGACAGAGCACTGAATACTGCTTTCCCTCTTCAACTCTTCGATAATACAACCTGCGCAGAAGTAATACTCACCATGAATATATAAAATGGACCAACGAAAAATCAAAATATACACCAAGCATTCTACTATCCAGTTCCTAATTCAACAGAAAGGAATATAAAACAACTAAATTAAAGTTACATGCTACTCTCTCTGAATCCAGTCAATTATTATCATCCAAAGTTTTTTGGGCAGGCAAAGTGACGAAATTTCGAAGCGTACCATGGACCCCATCGGTAAGGACACGTTGAGAGATCAATCTGCATCCTTGAAGCCATTTCAGTCTGGAGCTTGCTTTGCAGCTTCAGTGTGTCAGACATGACAGCTTCGATGTATTTTTCCTCCTGTTCCATATGAATGTCCATGTGTCTCATCGCCACCTTGTCGTTGAGGTTTGACATCCAACTATAGGAATCCTCCCATAAAGAGTCGTGGATAGTGAAAGATTGAGGCTTTTTAGGTGGCTTTGGTGGTTTAGGTGGGGCAGGCGGTGTTGGTGGTCTCGGGGGCTTGTAGGAACGGACGAGTAGGTGAAGAGTGTTGCTAAAAGGGTTCTTGAAATGGCGGAGTCGGAGACGGATGGCGGTGGCCGTAAGTTGTCGCATGACTCAGGGGTTTAAGGAGGTTTTGACACTAAAGTAAATATTCGTGCGGGTTGTTGTACGGTTATTTGTTTTATGAGATTGTTTTTCTCTCGATTGTAATTATAAAAAAAACGTACCATATGAGAGTTTAGTTTCTTTTTTTTTTTGAAATTAAAATTTCATAAAAAATTGAGAAGATTTACATCTAAATGGTTATCCTTTGGAGATAGACCCACTTAGCTTACTTTTTTTTTTTTGAAACTAATCAAACTTCAAGAAACATAAAGAAAATAAAGTATCAACCCAAAAGACAGAAATGACGACATTCAACTAATGCTTCGTTCGAATATTAGGGCTAAACTACTTTAGCCTTTCTCGAATCTTCGATCATTTACTCAATTTGGGAGAGTGGTTGCGATATTTCGGAGGCGATGTTTGCGGTGGTCCTTGGGCTCCTCTTCTTCGCATTGTTCTCGCTAGCTACTTTCCTCAGGTAACCTATTCCATTCCAGTCCACCTTTAGGGTTTAGGGCACTTTAAGTGTCTCTAAGAAATTTCTTTACGTTCACAAGAGGGCGAAACTCATTGTCATATCAGTTCTTTTGTGATTAGCCAGTGATTGAAGTCCTGATTCAGGTCAATATAATTTCTGCTTTGTTACTTTTCTCGACGCCTTCTTCAATCAAACACTGTTGACATGTTGGGTTTGAATAATCTGGGTTTCCTCTATCCAAAAAGGGGTAGCTCATCCACGAAAAGGTACCATATTTAAAGGTTTATAGATTTCCCTTCTTTTCCTTGAAAACTCTGTTGTTTAATCCTTTATCTGTTGATGACATGGATATGGATGAAACATTGACCTTACTCTGTGTTCAAATCAGAGAAAAGTGTAGATTCCAGGTAAGTGTGTACTGATCATCTCCTCTATTTCCTTTGAAACTGTGATGAGTAGGCTGCTTGGATAGTCATAGGGATTGTTGTGAGTAGTGAATTGGGTTGCATTTCTGACTATCGATAAAGTAACTAGTTCATAGGACTATCTGAACTAGCTATTGTTATAGGCTATATTCTCCAAGCTAGAGCCATTCTCCTACTACAGTGGAGGTTTAACTGATTGATGATCAGTTGCTCTCTTATGCTAGTAGTAGTGATATCTAATAGAGAGCTTATCGAAGTAGATTGATCTTTAAACCGTCAACTATTCCTTTCTTTCCAGATAACATGAAAACAAGTAGCCACCGAGAGTAGAATAATAGCCCTATCAAACTTTGAGAGGTTCAAGTTAGGTAGTTCCTTTATGATATCTGTGAGTCTGTCATATTTGAAATCAGGGGCACATAGCATGGAGATTTTTGCCCATATTCCTATAGAAAAAATACATTCAAAGAAGAGGTGATCCCTGGTTTCATCCTCTAGGTTGCATAGGATATGAGAGTTTAGTTGACTTACCGATTCTGAATCAAAGTTGTGAACGCTGCAATGGACCTAATATCATATTGGATTTTGGTATGATATTTTATCGGTATCGGTCAATATCAAATATTATTTTAATTAATTTTTAAAATTTATGAAATAGTCTCTGAATTTTTTTAAAATTGCAAAATAGTTTATCGTCATATTGTACAATTATATTGTATATTTTATAAGTTTACATCAACCTTGTCTCCAAAAATAATAAATAATAACTACAATTAATATCAAATAACAATAATTTTCAAATATTTCACATACAAATAATAATCACAATTAATATGAAAAAATCATCATTGTTGGACCCCAATTCTGGAATCCAACCTCTTAAAATAATATCATCATACTTGAGCGTGGTTCCATGCTTAACACAATTTCTCATCCTTCATAATTTCCTATCATTATTTTTCCATATCACATCTCACTTGTATAAATAACAACAATTCACAATCAAAAACCTCAAAAGGAAGGAGTCTTACAAAGCTTTAATCACTTATAAACATGACATCACTCGCTTACTACAAAATTACACATGGATGCTCATGTTCGATACGCCACTAAAGCTACTCAAAAAAATCAAACTAACTTAGTACAAAAGCTAACTATCTTATAGTTGCCAAATGCCTTTATGCTCTTAATCACTTGCCCTCTTGCTCAATACCTGAAGATGGGGAGGAAAGAGGGGCGAGCTTGAAAGCTCGTGGGTAACAGATTTATAATAAAGAAACGAGCAAAAACTATTTTCAAAAGCTCATTGCCATCGTACATTTTCGAAACCATAGTAATTTCACATGTAAATATCATCATCTCAAAATGCTTGATTTTTAAACAATTCATGAGCAATGATAAATCATGTATGCATCAAACTTGTCAACAGATCATAAGCATATAAGCACATCAGAATGGTTTGGGTGTGTTCAAGTTCATGACGCACTACACATTCTCATATAATGGTCTTGTGTAGCCGTAAATTCTTGAGGGAGCTCCATGCCACTAGCGGACAGGCGGGAGAAGCCTATACTTGGGTCAATGTGCACGTGACGGTTCTTGAGGGACTACCACAAACCCACATAACACATATAGTTCAAAATCTTGTAATCTTGTTGCCCAATATAGCACATTTTCTTAAAAACTTGCTTTTCATAAACTTGATATTCTTGCAAAAATCATTTTCGCAACATAATTTCATAAACATGTATTCTTTTAAAGAGAAACCCTTTTCAAAGTCTTTTTATCAATCATCAACACAAATCATGTAGCAAACATAGAACAATTTCACAATTCACTCAGAAAGCAAAATAAGACAACATTGATGATGCAATTTAAAGCATTAAATCTTTCTTGATTTGAAGAAAACAATGAGTAGCTTATTTACTCTATTATAAATATGCACCTACCTTGATTTTCTTGCCTAAAGACTTGCTCAAAGATGCCTCGTACTTGCTCCTCTTGCCTTCCTTGATATCCTTTAACAATAGCCAAAAAATCCATTCAATAGGAATTCCAATTTATGATCAAGTAAATGACAAAATCTAATAATACTTTCTTCTAGAAAATTTTTTCCCATTGTCTTAAGTTTCTAATGACTCCAAAATCATTCAATTTGGTTTAGTACTCTAAACGTTATAGCCAAAACATTTTCAGAATATTCTTATATTGAAACAACATTCTATGCTCAACTTCCATCCAAAAATTGAAATTCTTAGAAACTGAATTACAACTTCATTTCTTTACAAAACTTGTAGCCTTATGTCCCTGGTTTACAACGAATCAAAAATCACCTCAATCGGACATCTACAGAAAAAGTTATTCCCAAAATACTAAAGCATGTCAGTGTTGGAAAATAGCCTCTCGAAGCGACGAGAATGCTGGAGCACGTCGCGGCGAGAAAGTTGGAGCACGTCGCAACGTGTGCAACTGCAGGTCGCGACATGCAACCCTAAAAACCTCCGAAAACCTATTTTCTTGGCATTTTTCACCTATACACTTCCCATCTTTCAAATACAACTCATCTTAACCCTAAAACATCATTCTTACTTCATTTCTAAGCTCATTTTAACCCAAAATCATTGACAAAACATCATACTCTATCTTTGATCATTAACCAAACAATAAAACCTTCACATAAACCATTCCTCAACAACTTCCTACACATATTCATCTCTTAACTAACATCAAAACATGTTTCCTTCATCTAATCAAGAAGAACGATGCTTATACTTACTTGTTGAAGCTTCAGATTCTTCAAAATCTCTAAGAATCTCCAAACCCTAGCTTTTCTCTTCTTTTTCTCTTCTTCTTCCACGACTTCTTCTTCCATTTCCAAGCAACGCAATAAGTTCTTCTTTTTATACCCTTTATTATTCTAAAAAGTTCATTTTGCCCTTCAATAAAAGCCTTATATCCTTATATGTTTAAGTGACTTGCCTAAAATGCCCTTCATTCATTCTTATAACATTAACACTTAACTTTAATTAACCTATGTCATACAAATCCTACTAACCTTGACATAAATAATTAGCTCCAAAAATTAATCCATAAAACCTCATAATTTATTTAAATCATGCTTAATTCAACAAGAAAAATTTCGGGGGCCAACAATCATCATATGAATATACAATATAAAGTATTAAAAATATTACAATTTCATCATATAATGAATAACAATTACATCAAAATATCTAATAAAAAGAACAATAAATATCATTAACTCTCAAACTATTACAATTTATGATGAGAATTTTTGATGAGGAAACAACTAAGTATAAGTGAAAACTGAAACAAAAACATTTACAGTTACATTACATATATATAATTTAACATATACATCAAATATAAGTAAAATTAAAAGAAGAGAAAAAACAAAAACTTGGAAACTTTATTTAATTGTCTACAGGAGAATACCCGTTATATCTGCACTGACCCTAGTTATCATTTGGTATAAAATTCTCTTCATTGATAGGAGCTTCATTGTTGGGCCCGTGTTTTGCGTACCGGGGCGAACTCAAGCTCATCTAACGGGGCGAATGAGGCCCCGCATACCTCAAGTTTGCACTTAGCTCAATGGTAAGAGGCGTGTATTTAAATGCAACAAAACCTTGAGATCATGGGTTCGAATCGTGCCCGTGACCAAAGAGGACAATACTGATTAAGGTTGTGGTCGCGTGCAAACTTGAAGTATGCGGGGATCCAAGCCCGGTACACAAAACATGGACCCAACATAATAACAAAGTTCATCTATTTTCTAGGCATTTATCTGCTTGCATTAATTCACAAACCAATTCAATTTAAGTCTATAATCCTTCAAGCTTCAACTTATTCCATAAAATTCAATCAATGTAATTGAGAAAGATGATTCAACTTTCAAATATTCTAATACCCTTTATTTAAAGAAAAGAAAAAGACTAACTTTAAATTAAAAAATGAGCATTGTAGAGGCTTGTTTGAGAAGTCATCTAACTTTTTTGAAGTATAAATAAACACTTTGTCTTAAAGATTCCTAATCACTCAATTAAGTGAACGTTTCAAATAACTACTATCACCACTCTTTAACTTCAACCTTTTTACTTATTTTGAAGCCATACAGTGAATTTATTTTATTCCCATGATTCACACACTTTTTTTCTTTTTTTTATGGGACACTAAAATGGTTGTAAAGAATTTTTTTATATTTCAATGGATGTCCAAACTATACAAAATAGAATAATAGTGAAAATTAAGCATCTAATTTTGAAATTAACAAAACAAATCTATGACTCAAATCTATGACTTTAAAAATACTTCTAACATAAAATATATGAACTAAATATCAACATTATATAAAAACATATTAAAAACCTATCACTAAAAGATCCTAAAAGCTACTAAAGTGAAGCAAAAACATTTAAATCGTTGTATTACCTTTGAAACAATGTTTCAATGTTTCTTTATGAGTCTTTTAATTGGAAGTTAGAGTAACATCTTCATAAACCTATAGAAACA
>JAOQMR010000213.1:6130709-6151164 GCA_027563865.1 Erythroxylum pelleterianum
GTAAGTTGAGCATGATCAATAGCTATGCACCAACTTGAGGGAGAGTGTTAATATTACAGAAATAATTAGCTAATTATATAGCAATTGTAGCTACAAGTTAATAGTGTCTTCACCAAAGGGCTACTAAGACAAAATTTTGAGTTCTTTGTAAGTAAGTTGAGCATGATCAATAGCTATGCACCAACTTGAGGGAGAGTGTTAATATTACAGAAATAATTAGCTAATTATCTCTAGTAAGTTGAGCATGATCAATAGCTATGGACCAACTTGAGGGAGAGTGTTAATATTACAGAAATAATTAGCTAATTATCTCTAGAGATAATTAGTTGATATTATATTAATAAGTAGCTGAATTAATATGATTTTATTACTTAGACAATAAATAGTTTCTTCTTGATTTATTGGGACGATTAGGGTCCTATATGTTAAGAATTACTTTGTCCTCTTTTCTTCGTAATCTTTGGACATGGAATGGTTTGGACTTCTTCCCGATGTGCTGCCAATTGGGAAGGTTATTCTGGTATTGGTTTCTAACCTTTCATCTATGTGCAACAGATTGCTTGCAGGTTTGCCTTTTGCAGTTTACCCTGTTTTCTCAGCGCTTGATCTTTTTGGAATATATCAAGGGCTAAAACACGTCCACCTACAAACACTAACCAAGGTATGGAAGCAAACACCTTTCTTTACATTAGGAGGTTGCAAAGCTCGTGTTCAGGGTACAAGGTCAACACTTTTCTAGTTTATGTGGTAGAAGCTTTTCTTTATTCATGGAAGACGTGAAATTTAACAACCAACTATTTATCTTTTTCTTGCCCGCTTCAGGATAGGCTTGAAAGTATACTAAATACATGGATTGAGTTAAGAAGGGTGCCTTCACCTGCGCAGGTGGGCAAAGAAGAAGGAATTAATTTTCTGTGGAGAAAAAGTGAGTTTGTATTTCAAATCTTTTAGTTTCTGTCATTTGATGTTTTAGTTATAAACTGCTTAGTTCAGGTTTTCTTCCCCAGGTAGAGAATTATGGCCTATCAGAATAGGTTGCTTAAGTACTAAGGACCAGATACCAATGCTGGCAATGGCGGCAATGCAATCTGTTAGTGGTGAGGATTACTACTTTATATGCCTGGAGAACTGCAAAGCATTGAAGAGAACTAACCAAGTATAATCATTATATCTCTAGGCTCTTATCGTATGATTAGCATAACTATGTTGCTGATATGACCTATTTCCTTTTCTTCAATAATGCTAGCAGGGCATTCTTCTTTGTCTACGTGAGGGAGCTGGAACTGCAGATGTTATGATGGGTTTGTTGCAGGTTAAAGGAACTTATTGGAGAACAATTGGGCCTCGATACATTTAAAAAAAAAAAGTGTCTAGATTGACCTCCTGATACTGTTAAATGACAGAAGTGTATTTTGTTGGTAACAGGCATGCTATATCAGAAAGCACCTGCTTTTAAGCAGTCGGTGGGAGACTATCACAAAGGTCACTCATGCATCGGATGAAATTTTCAAGGACTGGTGCCAATTGGTCGATGACAGCAAGCAATTTGCACGGATGGATTTGCCAGTGTTGGAGAATCAGATTTCACAACTGGGATGGACTGTTAAAAACATATTACTAAGTACAGACGAGCAGGCAAGATACAGTTTTATAGATGACTGAAGAACTAAGATTTGTTGGTTTTTGTGTGGCGCTGTGAATGGTGTGGCTTTCCATTGCTTCATTGGAGAATTTTGTGACGTCCTAACTGGCAAAGGCTTACAATTTGAAGTGCAAGTTCTTGCACTACTTTGTTTAGACATGCAGCTTTAAGTTGCGAGCAGTTTCTGTTTTGTATTAGTGGGTAGGCATCTTTTGTAACCATTTTATCAATTTATGCGATTCCAGTTGCCTCATTTTCTGTGGAATTGCTTTCCAAACTGTTCAACCCGATGGAGTGTATTCAGGAAACCAAGCAAAAGCATCAGTCAACTTGAGCTTGATATTGTATGGAGCAACGTGGCAAAAGTGTCTCGCGGCCTAAACAATAGAGGTTATGTCATTTATGGAATGGTCTTATCATAACTTGAATCAAATGGCACATTGCCCCAAGATGCAAACGAGTGTTACATTACTCTCCTGCTTAAAGATTGAATAACTACTTGCATTATACAAAACCAGATCTTTTGGAGTGTATGAATACAGGAAAAATATAAAGGAAACCTCCTAAACGGTAATCTGGTACAACAAATATAGCAGCGAGGCAATGAGGAAAAACACGCGAGGATTTGTTTTGTCAAGCTTACAGCTGCAAAGCTCAAATTAAGTAAAACAATTCATTCTCACTCATTTACATGTCAATATATTTACAGTGAACAAGAAACGTTGCAAGAGGCAGGGGCCATATACAAGCCATCCTTGAATATTGATCATGGCGAATAGGAACTTGCCTCAGTACTATATATTGAATACTCACTAAGGCTGAAGATGGGTCTCTCTTCATCCCATTTCAGAATCTCCCTCGCATATTTAAGAGCTCTGTCTACGCTATCCGACTCCAACCCCTTCACCAAAGAAACAAACAACTTCCTTCCAGTAAGCGAGTAATAGAGCCTCTTGAATTTGACAGCAATATAGTGGAAACCTAGCTGACCAAGGGAGGGGCTAGTATTAATGCTGTTGTGGTTCGAGCTGCTGTTGGAGCGATACCGACTGACAACTGGATGAAAATCATCAAACCATTCGCATTGTGTCAAAGGTACGCGTTCTACCTTTTGCTCAAACTGATCGTACTTGTTTAGAATTAGAAGAAAGTCCATCTGGTCAAATGTAGGATGAGTAACAATGCTCTCAAAGAAGCTCCTGCTAAGTAACATTTTATTCGTAGAAATTCCACTTCCATCCACAACAAATTGGTCATAGTCACTCAAGGAAACACAGAAAATGACCATTCCAACATCTTCAAACATTTCCAGCCACTTGAAATTCTCCCCAAGCCCCCGCGGATGTACCCTTATCAGTTGATATCTATAGCTCAAAAAGGGGGAGAAAAAAAAAAGTCAAATAATTTTAAAAAAACAATATATTTATCATGGGAAAGGCAGACGGTGGATACAGCCCAAAAGATAATCCCATTTGAAATTGCTAGTATACAATTGTATAACATGTGATGGATGATGTCCCTCGGAAAGATAAAAGCAATAAGAAATAAAGGATGATACACACCTAATTAAAGAGTCATGTTGATCATCCGTGTCAAATTTATCATCTGCTGCTGACTGTGGAAATGAGAAATCCAAACAAGCAAGACCATTTGATGAAGTTACACCCTCAGCATATAGGATATCCAAATCCGATGGTTCATAGTCCACTCTTAAAATGTCAACAGCCTGAGTCAACGAAAATAATCTAAGCAGTTAGGCAACAACAAAAGTTTCCCGGATGTTCATCATGTTATGTTTGTCACATAGACGTGTCTAGGAGTGGGTTTTGGTAAACACATTACTCATCTGATAAATGAAGGTTGAGATTAGTCGAACACCAAGACAATTTGAGCTAGCATGACAGATAACCACGCCTAACAGGCCTACACAAAATGGTATTGTGAACAAACTTAAACTGCACCTGTTTCAGTTAAGTTAACACATTAGAATCACAGCCCCTCCTACCGCAACCCACCCCTCCCTTTTCAGAGCCCTTTGGAACCATCAAATTTGAATAACAGAATCTCTACCTAATCTCACTCTCTTGAGTTTATAGTTTTCTCCTTTCAACAATTTGTTCAGTCAGATACGAGTAAGGTATACATAAAATAGGGTTCAAACAGATATAAAATTAAAACAAACAGATTTACCGCCAAAGACATTTAACTAAACAAAAACAAATCAAGTAATGCCCTACCCGCTCCAGGTAATAACTAGCAACACTAGGCAGCATTTCCAGCTCAGTTCTTCGGTTGTAGGTAGCCTGAATGGCTGAATCCTTCCACAACTCATCAACCAGTGGTGCATATTCACGAGTTGCAGCTGGAAAAATTACTTCAAGATTTCCCGACACCATGGATTTCAAAAGCCAATCTGAGAAAGATTTGAGCCTTGGGCCAATTGAATAGACAGTTTTCCGATGATTATTGCCGGCACTCCCTGCTAACCAAACATTGTGTTTCAGGCCGTTTTGCAAATAGCATAAGATTCATGCATACTTCGCTCAAAAACTAACTCAAATACAATAGTTGCAGTGAATATCTCTCATTCTGGACACCGCACCTAAAGCCCCATAATTGGTGATGGAAAATTCTCAATTAAGCACTATAAAACAGTTTAGACTCCACTGGTATTAGTAGCACAACCTGCCAAAAATGCAATATGCCACGCAACTAATTTAACACTGATTAAGAACTTACAAGTATCTGCAGTGACTGTTTTCTACCAAAACTTGCACAGTTTAAAAGTAAACAAATCTTGAAAACAGTAGCTGTTTTGTTATTGTTTATCCAAAAAATTGAAAGGCCCTCTTCAGAATGGCATTGGGAGACCAAGGCTCCTTTTAAATTTAAGATATAGCACAGTTACGTAAAAATTGCATCAATTACTGCAGTCGATATCACAAATAGAAAAAGGCCCAGCGAGGAGTATTATGCATTTCTATGACGTACTGGGAACATTCTAAGTGTATACGCATCTTGGCTATTCACTTTTATGTTTGCATTTTGAAATAAAAAAGAAAGAATTGATGGAACTCATTACCACTGGAGTCACTTCCATCAAAAGATTGTTCTATCTTCATTTGATCCAAACTTTCCTCTTCAAAACGCTCACGGCCTTCAAGAAGTATACCAAGATAACCGTACACATTACTTTGGATTGTCAATTTAATATTTTCACGCTCATCCTCAGTGAAAGGTACCGGCTTATACAGAATTTTGGCCTGAAAGAAACAATCAGCAAAATTAAGTTTCAATTATGTGCATCAAATATAATGGGAAGTCAAGGTATCACAATCCCCCTACCAAAAATTGCCTAGAGGTTAAGCATATATGAGGAGAAGTCCATCAATGGCAAAGACAGACAAGTAGACAACAAAATGTTAACTTTTTCCCAAATCTTTAGCGACATAGTTCATAAACATTCCCATGGACTCCGGCGCTTAATGACAGAGATTACCAAACCCTCATACTATGAGGTAACAACAATCACTATCATATCAATATTTTTCAAGAAAAAATGACTATCAATCATTTGACCTAATAAATCCATTTTGTGATTTCCGTTAAGAAAAAATCCTTCTACCAACTATAACCTACACCCTGAAACAAAATATGATGCCACTGAGAGTAACAGGGCTAAGTAATAAGTCCTTAGGAAAGGATACACCTGGGCAGATGCAATCAAGCAAAGAATGAAATCCTGTTCAAGTAATGATGTAAGCATAATAACTCACACTCCAAGACTTCATTTGCAAGGTACCTGTTTAAAAATCGTACTCGTTCCAGATCCATTATATCCTACTAAAAGAATCTTCAGAAGGGTTTTCTGCTCAAGGTAGTCCGGGACAGACCTGCTAAGAGGACTGTTCACTTGTTCCCCACATGAATTTGAAGATCTGGAAGGAACCGGCAATGATAAGAAAGCACAAACTAGCTTTGTTCCCGCCTGCAAAGCAACTAGAATGTAAGACATTTTATCTAAAATAATATAAACTTTGGAAGTGTCAGAAAACTCAACCACCTGATCATGCTCACGTATAGCACATACCTTGCCCCAAATGTAACCTTTAGTGTTCTTTTGCCCCTCTTCCTGGTATGATCCATCTTCGTTCACCCAAAAATGTGGGTTTCCAGCACATTGAACTCCAGCAAGCTACAACATTTAACAACTCAACCTTAGTGATCTCCCATATATCACAGCTCAAAAGAAAAGAAGAAAACAGGAAAAAGGAAAAGACTTGAACCTGCAACATCCTTAGCTCCACCTTTGTTATCTCTCGGCCATTTATGTAAACATGTGTATTTCCATTGCTAGCATCAGCAATTATGGGTCCCCCAACATTCAAATGGGCACTAATGACCTGTGAAGGCTTTTGTCCTTCCTGTTTCATTTAAACATGCAACCATCAATCTCCATATTATAACAAAATCGTGTAGAACTTGAAAAATGTTCAATTATTTGACAATATACAACCATATTCACCTTTCCCCACAGACCAGACACTTTATCATACCAATAGTTCCCAGGCTTCAGCTTCTTGGGTGGGTTTGGGCACGTCTGCAAAATCACCAACTCCTCATGACAAAGAGATATTCCATTGACATAAACGTATTCTGCAGGCAACTGATTTGCTTCACACAGCTTCTCCGCCTTCATTATCTGTTTCACTTCCAAATCATTCAACAGTCTCTTAAGCATTCTGGAACACTTCCCCAAATTCCTCCTCTTCGATTCATCAATTGGATACCCAATACAAGTAACGCATTTCCTTCCTTCAGGCATTGAACCCATAGCTCTAAGCACACAATTACAGCAGTACTTTGCATCACAAACAATACAAACCTCCTTCTCCGTAAACATATTCCCTTTAAAACACCTATAGCATGTCCCTTTCTTCCCTTTACTCTGCAACTCTCTTTTCCCCTGCAAAACCCTTGGTTCCTCTTCTCCGAACTCATCATTGTCATTAGCAACTCCAAGACCAGCAACATCATCTGATTCAACACCCCCAAAGGTGACCTGGGGTCGTTTTGTACCATCAACAACCTCATTGGGACAATCCCCAGAAGCCTTGAGGTTGGAAACCCGTGAAGACGGGTACTCAATACTAACAACGGACTCATTTGACGCCCAATCTTGATTTAATTCATTAGAAATCCTCAATCTTGACGAACCTTGGCTCTTATTATCAAAACTATCAGAGAAATCTATAGTGCTGGAGCTCCTACCACCACTCACCAACTCATTAGAAAGCTCATGGCTAATACACGAAGACACGCAACGTGAATTCGAAAATTCCAACGCACCTGAACTACTCAACTCACCTGAAAATCCACAATCGTGACTATTAGCAGCAACTCGCTCAATAACGGACGTCGGAGAAACTGTCGCCGCCGACTCCTCAGATCCAGATTCTCCACTACTATTGTTTCCAATCACGGAAGTAGGAGACACTGTAGATTTCAGCTCTTTAGAAAAGTTCTTACTAGGATCGGACGCTACAATCGGTTTAATCACCGGCAAGGACAGATTATCGGGGAGAGAGAGTTGAGATACGACAGCGGCGACCGGAATTTTGCTGACGTTGATGGGGACAGCGCGTGGGATGTCGTAAGAGACCGGAGGGCCGTTGTACTCGACGGCAAAGGAGTACTGGACACCATCCTCCGTCACCGGCGACATTGTTCTGGGTGGAGACAAGACTAACCCAGAACCCTAACTTCACTAATCATCATAGTCTTTAAAAGGGGTAGACAAAGTTTGTATCTTTAGCTCAAATTTGAAGAGAAAGTGAAGGGAGCTCAATGATTTAGCTAGAGGGTAGAATAGTAAGTGATGCCTAGCAGCCTATGGTTGGTGTACAAGAAAAAGGCGAAGAAAGAAAAAGGCGGGGAAAAGGAATAAGGGATTTTGCTTGGGAGTAGAGGGAAAAGAAATGGAGGGGATTGGATAACAAAGGGGAAAGTTGGGATTTTTCTGCTTTTGGAATTCGGAAATCAGACGCGACCAGGAAGGAGAGGACAAACAGTAGCAAATTTTGATTTAAAATTGGCGTTTGGGAAGGAGGAAAATGTGTTGGGAAATGTTGAGTGTGTGTGAAGAGAAAGTGACGGCCCAAAAGAGAAAAAACAAGAGATGAACATGGACAAGAGGGAAATGGAATCTACAGCTTAACCCAAAAAAAAAAACCTAAAACGTTCGATCTAATTACTAATTAGAATGTTATTTTATATGTCTGTTTTATTTATGTGATTGGGCTGCTAAAGAAAAGGTGAAGAGGGGTGGGGCACACCTTTTTGTCTTCTTTCAAGGTGGTCTGGTGGGAATGGAAACGGGAATCGTGACAACGTTAGGTGTCGGGTTGGGCGGTGGGACCACTCACCCCCATGTAATGTGGTCTCGATAATTCAGTTGGAATTTTAATCTCTTGTTCATTTTCATTATTACGCGTAAAGTATGATTTCCTTTTCTTTTTTTTTGTCTTACAGTGTCTTACGGTGTTTTTTTTTTTGGGACGAACAAAGTTATACAATAGGTCGGGGGAAACGAAGTCCCGACAAATCCTCTAGCAGGATGTGGTGGCACCCAATGAGTGGAGTAGGAAAACAAGTAACACCGATATCAAAATGACTGGCATAGTTAGCTATCCAATCCGCACATCTATTGCTCTCTCGGTAAATGTGCCGATGAACAACAGTCCAGTTTCTAGTAAACATCGCATGAATGCTCCGAACAAGAGGATGGAGTGACCTGGCACGCCGATCGGCAGAGGAGAGAAGATCGGCCACAATCATAGAATCGACTTCAAGTTCAACTTTGCGATAACCCAACTGCCAAGCCATGTTATAAGAAAGTACTTTTAAATCACTTATATTTAAATTAATCCCCGTTCAAACTAAATAGCTCCTTTACAGGAGGTAAAGTTCTGTCCCATGTTTGTCTCATGTTTTAAACAATCCAAGCTTTTGGTTTCTTTGGAGCAAAAATGTTGAATCTCCAACCCTAAGGGCCCCCAGTCGCAGGTCCGACTATCACTGGAGGATTGAATCAGGTACTCAACAGTCGCTAAGGAGGAGGTGAGTAACCTACAACCTACAAAGAGCCCTACCCTCAAAGCCCACAAGGGCTCAAAAATGTTGTTCCCACACTACAAGTCGTAGAAATCAAACATTGCATCTTGGAGCAAATCTGCCCTTCCGAACCAACTGAGCTACACCCTTTGGTTTCCTTTTATTACATTACGACACTCCAAGCTGCTAAACGTTGATTATCCCGTGATTTAAGTTTAGTTCATAGTAATCTCTGAGAGTGAGCAGTGTGTACGTAGTGTGTAGGAACAAGATATTATACGATGACTGGGCTACAACTTTCAAGTTCTGAAACTCTGGGCAGCCGCTCTTCCGGTTCAAACTTCAGAGATCGCATGTGGTGATTTTTAGTGGAAAGGGAATAAAGTTTTCTTTTTTTCTAGATTTACTTAGAAAACACAAACTTTAGCATTTCAAAGTTACAAATCAAATTAAAGTTATCTCTTCGAGAATGGCCAAAATGATAGGTGGAAAAAGTACCTATGGGTTATTTGGTTTGGGTGATTTTAATTCTTTTAAAAACTCTTTTAAATAGCTATTGTTAGAAAAAAAAGTGTTTAACCATTGGAATTTATCAAATTTATTTTAAAATATATAGTTAATTTATCTAATAAACGTTTAAAAATTGATAATTATGAGTTTGTTATTGGTACAATACTTTTTGTAATGAATGTGAATAATAAATTCTAATTTAAGAGTCATCAAGTTTGAAACAAAAACTCATATTCATATTAATTCCATTCTAATGCAGGCAAAATTTGACTTAAATTAAAGGTTAGTCATTGTGGTCATGGTTAACATTACGATGATAAAATTTTACTGGAATGTAAAATTTGAGGAGGTCCGATAATACATAATCTTACCTTTATATGATAAAGAAATTGTCTCCTAATAAAATTAAAGACTCTTAAATTAAAAGTTAAATTCAAGTCTAATTTTTCTCCCTAAATTTAATTTAAAATTCAATTAAATTAAGTTTTGTATTTTAGTTGGGTTCACGTCACTTTTTTAAACTTACCTATGAAAAAAGTAAGTGGTCTAAGTGTGCCACTTGTCATGTAGACTTTGGAAGTCTACTTCCAAGATTAGGGGTGCTCATTATTCAGGCCGGGTCGGGTAATCGGGTAACAAATTTTCGAATTTCGGGTAATTCGGGTTTACCCGAATTATTTTCAGGCCGGGTCGGGTAACTCCAAAAAAGTTCGGGTTGACCCAATTACCCGAATTACGTTATAAAATTTCGAGTAATTCGGGTAATTACCCGAATTAGGATAATTCGGATCGGGTAATTTGGTAATTCGGGTAATTCGGGTCGGGTAAGTTCGGGTTAGAAAAAGTTCGGATTCGGGCCGGGTAAGATGAAAAAATTTCGGGTAATTCGGGCCGGGCCCGAACAGTGAAATTTCGGCCCGAATTACTCGAATGCTCACCCCTATCCAAGATGGCTCTCTATAAATTTCTCTCAAATTTATAATACAAAATGTCAAAGTAGTGAAAATTTTGGAAAAGTTAAATGTAATTTTGAGAAACATAAATATTTATAGAACAATTTTAATATAAAATGAGCATTATCTATAATTTAACTTTTTCTTTAATTTTTAAATTTTTATTTTTCAAAGAAATAATTTTTTTAAACGTAAACATAATTACGAAACTCATTTGGACATTATGCGTGTATTGATGAAATCTTACTTTTCACGTAATTCAAATTAATTTTAAAATTTAATTTAAATTCGATATAATTATAATAAATTATTAATGTTAATCAAGTGTAATTAGAACATTTGAATTTAAAAATTGAATCAAATTATCATATAAAAATATTTAACTAGTTTATGTCTAGATTTTATGGTTATTTTTTAATCAAAGTCTATGAAAAATTAAAAATTAGAAATCAAAAATAAAAAATTATAAAGCTTAAAGAATTTTTAGAAAGTTATTTAATTTATAACTCTTTTCCTAATATCATCATCGATTAGTTAATAGTTGATTTTATCAGTGATTATATCTGCTAATTTGACCAATGAATAACATTAACTACTTATTAAAATTATTTGATAAAATTAATTATTAGTATTAATTGTTTAAGTGTAAAATGATTTATAAAAGTATGACTTAAAAAAGAATTTATAAAGTTATTATTAAATATTTAATTTTATAAAAATTAAGTTTTAAACTCTAATAAAAACATAAAACATTCTTAAAAAATTTGTCACCATGATATATTTTTTATTTTGTAATAAAAAAACTTATTTCATTAATAAAAAAATACTTCCAAATTTTATAACTAAAAAACTCACTTTATTGTAAAAAAATTCTATTACTATACATGCATAATTTTCAGTTTAAAAACATAATTCAAAAAATTATGAAATGTTTATAGTCGTAAAGCATACCTTGTCGGGATAACGTGTATTCTGTTTGATGAAAACAAAAGGTCAATTAAGTTGTTTTCGTGGGACCATCATTAAAGGCCTTGGATTTATATTTGCATCGATCGTTTATTGCAATACGTAGAATTGCGAAAAGATCAAAAAAGATTGGTGTTAAGTATAAGTGCATTAATTGTGTTTGACGTGTTAAGTATCGAAAGAACAAAGAGTATAGTTAATTTTTTATTTATTAATTTTTTTAATGGAAGTTTTCTAAAGTCAGCTTGTTTGGTTAAATAAGTCAACCAATTAATTATTTATTAACTTTTTAAAATAGTCAAATAACTAACTTATATCGATCAACTAAAAAATATATGACAAGTTACCTACCGAATTAGCCCTTTGTTTGTTAGCAATCGAGCTTATCTTTTTTTTTTTTTGTATAAAGGGAAAAAGAAATTGGTAATAAAATAAGTCTAACGAACCAAATTCCCGACATATCCTTTAATAGGATATGTTGGCACCCAATAGTTATAAAATCAAAATAAATGATACCAATATCAGATTGTGCTGTTTAGGTGTCGAGCTAATCCATGCATTTATTTCTCTCTCAATAAATGGGTCAATGAACAACAGATCAGTTTCAAGTAAACAACTCGAAGATATCCGTGACTATTGGGTTAAGTGTTTAGAACCGGGTGTCCAAAGAAGAGATGATCTTGAGGATCGCAAGTGAGTCCACTTCCATTTCTATCCGGGGAAAGCCCAAACTCTAAACGAGTGAGAGTCCCATATAGACTCTACAAAATTCTACTGACAGCGCCGTTCACTGTCCTCTTTGCTGAGCTTATCTTTGAAAAAGGGTTGGCTTTTGACACACATGTCTATGAATTAGAATTGGTAACTCCAATCTAATCTCGCCCTTAAATTGTGTTTGTAATTTCCGGTGAATATGAAACCAATCTGATAATCTATCCATTTCTGTACGGACAAATGGTTTGAAACTATTTAATCCTTGGAAGTCAAACACTTAGAGATAACAATAATAAACATAATTAGCTTTGATATGCAGTTTTGATTTCGAAAGTGACATTATTTCGTCAAAAGTATTAGGCTGAGTAAGTCCTTTTATCTTCACCCTAAACAGGAGACTGATCTATTTTTTATTAGCCTGACGTTTGTACAGTGTGTTGTTTTTTGGTTTTTTACCAGGAAAATAAAACAAATTATAGAATATTCGGAGAGACTAACTCTTTCCAAATCCTCTACAAAGATAGTAACACACCCAAAAGTGCTTTATCAAAAATGGCATCGTGTGTTTTTACTGTTAAATCAATCCAACTAAACTAGTTGAATTGACCTAATAATAATTTTACATTTTAATTTTTAATTTTTTGATTTGATTTACTTTAATATTTTTTATATTAAAAAATAATCAATTTATTAATTATTTGGACAATTTTTATAAACTACTAAATTTTTATAAACTAAAATAAACTAATTAATTTTTATTTAAAAATCTCTTTTTTAATTTTTCAATATTCTTCAATTATTTCATAATAAGGGAAAAAAGTCTCTAGTCCCTTGTTTGATAAATAACTTATTAACTATTTTTTAGTTAATTAAGATACATTAACTGTTTGACTATATTAAGAAGTTAATGAATATATTTGATAAATAGTTGACTGATTGACTTATTTAACCCTAACAAGTTAACTTTTCACCATTTTTTATATTTATCTAAAAATTAATAGGTAAAAAACTAATTATTCTTTCAAAACTTAACAGGTCGAAACGTAATTAATGAACTTATACTGCGTATTGCAATAAACGATTGATGTAAATACAAATCCAAGTCTTTAACGATGGTCCACGAAAACAACTTAATTGAAATTTTGTTAACCTTTTGTTTTCTACCAACAGAAAGCACGTTAACCCAACAAGGTATGCTTTACAACTCTAAACATTTCATAATTTTTTAATTATGTTATAATGATATTATAGATAATTCAAATTAAAAATTATGCATGTATGCTGATAAAAAATTTATGACGAAGTAAGTTTTAAAATTACAAAACTTTCAAATATTTTTTTATTGATGAAATAAATTTTTTGATTACAAAATAAAAAATATGTTACGGTGATAATTTTTAAGAATGTTCTATATTTTTTATTAGAGTTTAAAACTTAATTTTTGTAAAATTAAATATCTAATCATGATCTTATAAAAAAAATTTTAAATCGTTCCCTCATAAGTCATTTTACACTTAAACAGCTAATTTTACCAAACATCTTTAACAAATATCTAGGCCATGTATGACAATCAACTGATTACATTAGTTGTTGGTTGATTCTATCAGCTATTAGCTAATAGCTGATTATATCAGTTGATTTGACCAACAGAGTGCATTAGCTATTTGTTGGAAATGTTTTGTAAAATTAGTTATTTAATATTAGCAGTTTATGTATAAAATGACTCATGAGGACATGACTTTTTAAAAAAATTAAGGATACGAATATTATATATTTTAGTATTTCGTTGAATATTCTTATAAGAATTTAGATTTTAGATATTTAATTCTACAAAAATTAAGTGTATAACTCTAATAAAAAACATATAATAATAATAATAATGATGATGATGATGATAATGATGATGATGACGACGACGACGACGACGGTGATGATGATACATCCAAACATAAAATATAACAATAATGAAGTTTAACAACACAATTCAAATAGAGCAAAAGAAATGAACATCATCATTTAAAAAAAAGGTATATAACAATTTAAGTACAACGTCTAACTGTCATTAAACTAGAAGCAATATTATCACAAATAGTTGTTGAGTCCATGCATGGTTTCACGCACACGTATACAGAAGATAAACAACGTCGAAGAGTTGTTAGAAGAGTCGTAACAAACTAATTGTTTTAAAGTTTCAAATAATTTCATTTCCCGCTCTTTGTAAGTTTTCAGCAGCTATATGTACAAGCTCCATGTTTCAGCATTATTAAGACGTAGTAAAATAAAAGTTACGCTCTTCTCAATATTCTTTCCTCTGTTTCTTTATGGTATCAGAGCCTTTATGAGCAAGTGGTCATGAGTTCAAATCCTACCACCCACCTATTATTCAGCACAAGGTAGAGTGGGTCTGTGCAAGTTTCAAGCCCAAAGGGCATTCACTTGAGGGGGTGTGTTAGTGAATATATAAAACCAATTAAGTTGGCCTCACACAAAAGCTTAAGCTATTGTGGTGAAACGGTCACTTAACATGGTAAGTTATGGTCCGGAGGAGCTATGTTCAAGCGTTACAAACACAAGAAGAAGAGGGGTCCAGATCAAACGAAGAGGAAAGGACTAAACCTATGGATCAACGATCAAATCCATACATGGAGAACGTTAGCCGAGGGCTTCCACAACACAGCCGTGAGTTCATCAATAGCGACAATCCTGGTTTGATTCTCGTCAGCTCAATATTAACTGGGAAGAATTTTATTTCATGGAAACGGTCTATGTTGCTGGCGTTAAGTGCCAAAAGGAAAACCAGTTTTATTTTGAAAGATGAAGCACCAGATGTTGATTCAGAACAGTATGTGCAGTGGAAAGAAACTGACGACCTGGTTTTTTCTTGGATTATAAATTCTTTGTCAAGGGAATTAGCAGACGTTTTTTTATTTGCTCCATCCTCTAGGGAGCTGTGGAAGGAAATTGAGCAACGGCATGGAGAAAGCAACGGTCCTCTTATCTTTCAACTCCGCAGAGAAATATGCGCGTTGCGACAGGGGAGTCTGTCTGTAGTGGAGTTTTTCAACAAAATCAAAAGAATGTGGGACGAGTATGGTGTGCTAAAACCTACAACGGTATGCAAATGCGGCAGTTCTCGAATCATAGCACAAGAGATATGTCAGGAGGAGCAACTCATGCAGTTTCTCTCTAGATTGAATGCATAATTTGATCATGTCCGAGATCAAATTTTACTCATGGATCCTCTTCCATCTGTAAACAAAGCTTACTCAATGCTTCTCAAAATTGAAAAACAGAGAGATGTGGTGATTGATACGCAAAATGATTTTGTTAACTCTGCTGCTTTCACTAACATATCACAGGGTAATTATCTTGACAGTAACAGTGCGAAGAAAAATGGCAAAGCAAGTAAGAACAAAGAGGATAAATATTGCACGTTCTGTAAGAAGGGAGGACACGAACGAGCTGACTGTTTCAAGTTAAATGGCTATCCCGATTGGTATAAAGGCAAGAAGTTTACCACCAAGTCCGGGAAATTTGCAGCCCAAGCCAACATGACTCACGAGACACAAACACCGCTGGAAACATCCGACTCAGAGTCATACACAGAGCAAGTTTGCAACGCAGATATACAAATGATGATCCAATTCAGAAAATTCTGAAAGGAAAAATAACACAGGAAGGAGGTTCAAGTGGTGCAGAGTTTACGACATTTGCAGGAGCATGTGCAGGTAAATCACATTGTCAATATGATTTTGAACCATGGATTATAGATTCAGGGGCAACAACACATATGAGTAATTCTCTATCCCATATGATGAATATCACAAAATTGCATTGTCCTAAGAGCGTGTACTTACCGGATGGTTCGGTTAAAGCTGTGACCTACATTGGAGACGTGTTTTTTAGTCCAGATTTCCATCTAACGCAAGTCCTTTATATGCCACAATTTAAGCACAATTTGTTATCAGTTAGCAAAGTGCTCAAGGATCAATGCTTGCATGTCTCTTTCTTGCCTAAGCAATGTATTTTGCAGGACCAAAAATGTGAAAGGGTGGTAGCAGTTGGGGGTTTGCTCAACGGTTTATATTGCCTCGATCGGTCTTCTTTTGATACATCAGTCTTGCAACAATTTAACAGCAGTCATTATTCAGTTTTTTTTCTGTAAGTAATAATCTAGACGGTAGCTTTGAGCTTTGGCACAAACGTCTAGGACATATGTCCACGAAAAAATGCAGTATGTGTACAAGTTTCAGAATTTGGATCAGTTGGGTGCTTGTGATATTTTCCACAAGACAAAACAAACACGAAAACCTTTTTGTAATAGCAAAATATAGTCACAAAAATCTTTTGACTTGTTGCATATTGATTGTTGGGGACCATACAAAAGGAAATCTCTAACTGGTGATCGTTATATGCTAACTGTTGTGGATGATTTTATAAGAGCAGTATGGACAATTCTTTTTCGTAGCAAAGATCAAGTTGTTCAGTTACTCGAAAGTTTTTTTAAAATGATTCAAACACAATTTGCTACGCAAGTGAAGATGATTCGGACTGATAATGGAACAGAGTTCACTGGACATAACATGCAACTTCTCTTACGTAAATATGGAGTGCTTCATCAGAGGTCATGCCCGTACACCCCTTAGCAAAATGGGGTTGTCGAAAGACGACATAGATCACTCCTCATCACTGCTAGAGCTTTATTAAAGCAAGCTAATTTGTCCACAAAATTTTGGGGAGAAGCCTTACTTCATGCCACTCGGTTACTTAATATTTCCCTAACTAAGGTATTAGACTGGAAAAGTCCACATCATATTTTGTACAACAGGGTTCCTGATTATACTTTGTTCAAAGTTTTTGGTTGCCTGGGATATATGTCAAATACTAATCCATGTAAGGACAAGTTTGATAACATGTCTTTTCCTGGAGTCTACTTAGGTGGATCTTCTGGACAGAAGGGATGGAAGATGTACAATCTGGATACATACCAGATCAGTGTGTCCCGCGATGTAACATTTTATAAGGATAAGTTTCCTTATCAGTTTGGTCATTCTTCTTTTCGTCTACAGGAGTATGATTCCCAACCCGACAATGTTTTGCCGAACAACCTCACTGTTGATTCATTGCCAAAGATTGTACGTACAGAACCCACAAGAGAATTTACTTGTCTTAACTTACCAGTGCCGGTGTCACCGCATCAAAATCCTCAGACTACAGAACCTAGTGAGTTTTCAGCTGAGCGACCATCGATACAACAGCCTCTAGATCAACATGTTGTACGTAGGCATTCCACCAGGGTAAGAAAACAACCAACATGGTTGTCTGATTTTGTCGTCAATCAGATCAGTGTTAACGCTCCCGTAGCTATTTTTCAATACACGGAGGATCATTCTGCTTTCCTTGTCAACATCGAAAAGGTTCGTGAGCTGCGTACTTATCATGAAGCACGGGCTGACCCAAAATGGGTTGAGACGATGCAAGAGGAATTGGAGGCTTTGGAAAAAAATCAAACTTGGCAGCTGGTCTCTTTACCAGAAGGGAAGCATGCGATAACATCCAAATGGGTGTTTCGGGTAAAATATGCTCCTGATGGTTCTGTCTCCCGTTACAAAGCCAGGTTAGTAGCTCGGGGCTTTGATCAAGAATTTGGAATTGATTATCATGATAACTTCTCACCTGTTACGAAGGTAGTCACTGTTCGAGTGTTCTTAGCAATAGTAGCAGCCAAGTGCTGGCCCTTGCACCAGATTGGCATCAACAATGCTTACTTGCATGGAACACTTGATGAAGACATCTATATGCTTCCTCCAGATGGCTACGCTACAGCTCGAAAGGATCAGGTATGTAAACTTTCCAAATCCTTATACTGTTTGAAGCAAGCGGGACGACAGTGGAATAAATTCTTTACTGATAAGCTCATTCAGCTGGGTTTTGTCAAATCGATTCATGATTATTGTCTTTTTACCAAAACAACGCCAACAGATTTCTTAGCCCTTATTGTATATGTTGACGACATCCTCATCACGGCACCTCTGTTTCAATAATTCAGAGTGTGAAGCAATCGCTGAATGATTGTTTCACTATCAAAGACATGGGTGAGGCAAAGTTTTTCCTTGGAATTGAATTAGCCCGATCACAACAGGGGATGTTAATTTCACAGACCAAGTACATACAAGACTTGGTTCATGTCACACCCAAATATCCCCTGGGAGGATATGTGGATGCCACCCAAGACAGAACAAACAAAACCAAATATCACACTGGTATTTATTTTATTTAGTAACTCAAACCCACACAGGCGTTACAGTTCAAACAGCGGGCCTATCACACGCTCAACCTGTGGCTAACCCATTTCCTTTTGGAGTGCAACTGTCAGCAGATTCTGAAGCATATTCCAATCTCGAGCGTTATCGCAGTTTGGTGGGTAAATTGTTATACCTCGGCTTCACCAGACCTGATGTTTCGTTCATAACCCAGCAATTAAGTCAATATATGTCAGCTCCCACAAAGCTCCAAATGAATACAACGTTGCATGTTGTTAAATATTTGAAGGGCACCGATAAGATGGGATTGTTTTACACAGTTGACAACATTTTTGACTTGCGAGCATATTGCGACTCTGATTGGGGAAGTTGCAAAATCACAAGACGATCTATCACGGGATATTGTGTTTTTCTTGGACATTCTTTGATTTCATGGAAATCAAAGAAACAGAACACCTTTAGCAAAAGCTCAGCAGAGGCAGAGTATCATGCAATGGCCACCACATCTTGCGAATTAAAATGGTTAACCTACCTTCTCGATGAATTCAAGATCAAGCCAAGCTTTCCTATACCCCTGTTTTGTGATAACCAAGCCGCCATCCACATTGCAGCCAATCCAGTATTTCATGAACGAATGAAACACGTTGATATAGATTGTCATATTGTTAGAGAACATCTGATTTTTGGTTTCATCAGCACGCCTTACACTTCTTCCGTTAGTCAACTTGCTGATCTTCTCACCAAGTCATTAACTTCTGCACAGATGCATTCCGCATTAGCCAAGATGAAGTTGCTTCACTGTACTTCATCTTGAGGAGGGGGTGTTGAGTCCATGCATGGTTTCACGCACACGTATACAGAAGATAAACAACGTCGAAGAGTCGTTAGAAAAGTCGTAACAAACTAGTTGTTTTAAAGTTTCAAATAATTTCGTTTCCCGCTCTTTGTAAGTTTTCAGCAGCTGTATGTACAAGCTCCCTGTTTCAGCATTATTAAGATGTAGTAAAATAAAAGTTGCGCTCTTCTCAACATTCTTTCCTCTGTTTCTTCAGGAGTTCTCTGTTCTTCAATGTCTTCTTGTGTAGAGTTAACTTCAACATCTTGAAATATATTTGGAGGTATAAATTCAAGATCTTAATTGATGATGTTAAAAGCCGGGTCGCCAATTATACTTCTTCTAATATAGTTATACAACGAAAAAGTTTTACAAATTATTCTATTTTGATCCATTAATGAATACTTAAGCATTTTCTTCAATATCTTCCATTGAGCCTTAAGAACACCGAAAGCCCTTTTAATACAACTTCTTAATGATGAATGAGCTCGATTAAAAACTTCTCGAGATTCTCTTCGATTTGCACCACAAAACTTCGATTGATGATACCTTGGCTTTGGGTAAGGTGTCAAATATCCTTCTCTTTCCGGATAGCATTTGTCGATCATGTAACATCCCAGATCACCCGCTTATAGATATTGTCCGCTTTGGGCCTTGGTCCAGTCAAGCCCTCACGGTTTTGCTTTTCCCAAGGCCTATGAATGGAATGTACAACACATATAAAACCATAGGCCTAGCCTATGACTCAGTGTATACTGGTTAGGAACCATATAAGCCTAGCCTATTAACTCACTCATCCAGTGAATATAGGTTCCAGTTCTAGTACACAAAAGCATAAAAACTCCATATGTATTGATCAAATCTCGATAAGAAAATCAATATCAGGATAAGCCAAAACAATGATGTGTGACACTATTAGTCCGCCAAACTAATGTGCACACCCACCAATACTCGGTGTTGGCTCGACTTTCATCCGTGGTGAGTCCGGACTACAGTCAATAAGAGTGTCATGACCCTAGGTGATGACCTCGTCGGTATCCAGACCCTAGGTATGGAATCACCTGCGAGTCTCGTAGAAAAGTGTTGATACGGCCACTCGACTTTCATGTACCAACGTCAAGGATACGGGGGTCGCTTAATCATAATCAGTTGTGCCCAGCACACGATTGGCCAATCGTTTTCCCCACCAATAAAAAAATCATATACAAAAATTAAGTACAAAAATCAAGTAAAGCATCATGTTTTTATTTATCGGTCCAACCGATAAAATGAAACTATACCATGGCTCTAAGCCAAAAGAGAACAAATATTTGTCGAAATCGTGACTCGGTTACGCTTATGTAAATTTCAAAACATCATTTCATGAAATAAAAGACATCTTATGTATTCCAAGTGCAAAGTTGCTAAAAAATGTAGTTTCATAAAATAAAACATTATTCTTTGCAATTTAAACTCAGAT
>JAOQMR010000213.1:6158952-6175053 GCA_027563865.1 Erythroxylum pelleterianum
TCATAAGCCTTCGTAAGATCAATTTTAATAAGGCATCGAGGTGAAATCCGCTTTCTACTATACCCCCGAACCAACTCCTGTGCCAAGAAAACATTATCCCGAAGTCGCCGGCCACCAATAAAAGCAAACTGCGCAGGATCTATAATGATGTGTCGAATTCTGAAGCTAACCTCCCCGTCAACAACTTCGTGATAATTTTGTAAACAACATTTAGACACGATATGGGCCTGAACTCAGTCACTAGCGGTCTAGAATTCTTAGGGATCAAAGTGAGGGCCGTATGGTTCAGACGACGCAGGACACGACCCGTCCGGAAAAATTCATGAACGGCAGCACACACACTCGGTCTGACAATGCCCCATTGCTGTTTGAAAAAATCCGAAGAATAGCCATCCGGCCCTGGCGATTTGTCACTGCCGATGCTAAACACTGCCTGTCGGATATCTTCATCCAAAAACAGGGCTAGGAGGCGATTGTGAGCATCCGGGTCAAGTACTGGACCATTAGAGATAACCGCTGGATCCACCCTGGTACAAAGCGGGGCAGTACCTAAGAGGGACGAAAAATAGGTAACAAGCAAGTCCGACACTTCAGGAAGAGACTCAGTTTCTGATCCATCAGCCCTGGTGATATGAGTAATCATCTTAGCTCGGCTACGCTTCCGTGCCAATGCATGAAAGTATTTGGTACTTTTATCAGCCTCCTGAAGGTGCGTACAGTTGGCTTTTTGCCTATAAAAAGAGCGTTCAGCATCCTGGAGGAAGACGACTTGCTTCCTAAGAGAATTAACCGTACACCTCAGCACATCATCCTCTGGCCGGGTTAGAAACTCCTAGTAGCGACATTGGAAGGCCTGTTGCGCCTCCTGAACATGGGAATCTATATGGCTAAAGGCTGAACGATTTAACCGTCGAAGGGGAGACTTCAAAGTAGCCAGCTTAGAGTAGAGGGTAAACTGAGCATTCCCCTCCCACGACTGGCCCCATATCGATTCCACCAAGGTCGGGAAAGCCGGGTGGGAGGTCCACATATTAAAAAATTTGAAAGGCTTATGACCTGTAATCACTGTACGCTGAATGTCAACAACAATAGGACAGTGATCCGATTCCGCCAACATAGGGTGAATGAGAGCAGAACAAGGGAGGTCCTGATCTACCCATTCCTGATTAAGGAGTACTCTATCCAAGCGTGCCCACCGCCTATTACTCTGCCAAGTGAAAAATTCCCCACTCGAAGGGGCATCCTCAAGGCCATGAAGTAGGCGAAAATCCAGTAAATCCTTTAAATAGTAGGCAGTTGGAGGGACACAGCCTAGCCGGTTTGAAGCAGAACAAACACAATTAAAATCACCCAAGATCATCCAAGGACTCGAAGGAGGAGGGGCAAGGTGTGTTAGGGACGACCACAGATCCTTACGTTCATAGACAGTGTATAACCCATAGACGGCTGACACTATAAACTTTATACAGCACTGCACCTGGCAGTGGATATATTGGGAGCCTCTCGCAAGCAGAGAACAAGTCACTTGAGTCAGGTCCCATAGCAAGACCATGCGGCCTCCCGCCATAATGTCAAAATTGTGCCAAAAATCCCACCCAGGGAAACGAGACTGGACAAACCACCGCAGTCCGTCCAAAGTAAGCTTAGTTTCTAACAAACACATCAAACTACAATTATGTTGCTGCCGCAAGGAAACAACACTGTGTTGTCGCGAGGGTTTATGTAGCCCTCGGACATTCCAACTGAGGAGCTTCATGATAGTGGCACGGAGGTAGACCCTCCATCCCCTTTATATATAGAAACACCTTTCTTCGCCTTATTTCGTCCTTTCCTATGGGAGCTCAACAACCTGCAACCCTCACTTTGACTAACCGATTGACCCTCTTTTCCTTTAAGCTGGCGGACACTCGAAATTCCAACAGGAGTTACGCGAACTTGGACAGAGGCCTTTGAAGTAGGCTAAGCTGGACCTTTAGTAGCTAGAGGGGGAGAAGTACTAGAAGTCTGTCCCTCAGGGACTCGGGGAGTGCAACCAAGTGAAGCCTGAGAAGCTACACGATGCTCAACTAATGCGGGATCCAAGGGCTCCGATAAAGCAGGAGCAAGAGCAGAGGGCCCATCACCCCGCCGAGAATCACCAGGGCCAACAGAAACCCCAATGGCCGGCTCCACTAGCGGAACTTGGAGGGTGCCTGCAGCAGCATGAGAAGCAGGGGTAGGCATGACAACAGGGTCAACTAGGGGAACTTGTGTCCTCTCCTGGTCACGCTGGCAATGGAAAGGGCTGTGGCCGAATTTACGACAATGGCAGCAATAGTTCGGATAGGCCTCATAGATGACTCGTTGCGTGTATCGACACCCAGAAGGGAGCTTCACTGAAAAATTCAAAACCGGACCCTTCTCTACATCAACTCTAACCAACAACCGTGCATACCCCAACCGAAGCTGTTGCCGAGTGATTTGATCTGTACAGAGAGGTTTGCCAATCCTGGATCCCAGTTTGGAAAGCCCCGACTCATGCCAGTAGTCAAGAGGGACATTCGGAAGTTGCACCCACATCGGGACGTGCATGAAGGCGTTAAAATCGAATGTGAAACCAGGGGCCAGGGGCTTTAGGATCAAGGTACGGCCAAATAAAACATACGGACCACCAGCTAAGACTTGCATACGCTCGACCTCCGAAGAAAAATGGAAGATCATCCAGCCTCGGTTGTGAGGAGTAGAGCGACAGGGAACCTTCCAGGTATCCATAAGAGTGTGCACAGCCTTCAGACCTGGAAATTTACCAGTGAAACATCCCACCAAACAGTACCCCCAATGTTGTTCGAGATCAACAGCATCCTCTTCAGCCATGACTACCTCATCGTCCACTGCCTGGAAGGAGAGTTTCATCCCCTGAGAGAGGTCACGGTTTTGTTTAAAAAGCCCAGCAAAGGACTTTGTCTGGGCTCCCTGAGAAACAGGCTTGTGCGGCAGAGATTCCTCCAACACCCTGTCTACCCTAGAACCAGACGACAAAGACTATACCTGGACGGTCTCCTCCCCCAAATACACCGTCTCCTCCGTATCTTTACTTCCCAAGTCAATGTCCTCCTCAACAGTAGGAGCAGATCCAAGAGGCACAACAGCGAGGCCCAGCGTCGGCGAGGGAGACACCAGGCGAGAAGAGCTACCCTGGGGGTCAATAGATGACTCCCCCGTGGTCAAAACAGAAGGCCTCTGTGAAAGAGGAATCCGGAGTCGGGCAGGCGACGCAAGGCGTTGGGGACGACCAGAGGCCACTGGCCGTAACGGACGGGTCCGATGATGAACCCCAGATTGAAAGCCAAGACAAGAGGCAGTAATATCAATACCCCGAGGACGGGGCCTACCCATTTAGCGCAACGGGAAGGCAAGGCAGCCGCCGAGATCAAACGGATAGATCTGCAAGCCGTAGACGGGAAAATACGAATACTTCAAATAGGCAAAGAAGCGGCAAAAGAAACAGATGACCGAGCCTAGGTGAGAGAAACCTAGAGAGAGACACTCTCGATAGTCATCTAGACGTTCTAAATGTTAGGATCCTCATTTAGAACGTCTAGATGACTGTCGAGAGTGTCGAGAGTATGGTCGTCATCTAGAACATCTAGATGACGTCCGATGACACTCTCGACAGTCATCGGACAGATCCTTGATATGGTTGTGTGTGTGCAAGTTGGTATAAATGTTAGGATCCTCATCGTCTATCTAATGCTGTTTGTATCTAGCATGAAGCAGCACATACTCAAGCATGTGATAACACTTTCCATTCTAAAAATAAAAGACAGATGTCCATTTAAATAATCTTAACTCATAAAATGTATAGTGTGCTTGTTCCCCTAACTAATGTTACAGGTTTTCATTCTTAAATTTTGTAAAAAAATTAGTATACAAAGCTTTCCATCTTGCGAGAGTCTTGCGAGAATCGGAATGAGAAAAGTATATCAATTATACGCAATTTTTTTGTATTTTTATAAAATAATTTTACTAATCTTATAAAATATAGGTATTTAAAATTTTGATTATAACACTTTACTTTCGTCGTAAACTTGGAATTGAAAATTTTTCAATAGGTTTCTAAACTGACATCTTCAAAGGATCCCATCTAATTAGTTCATGAATTTTTGGTTATTTCAAAATCGTTATTTATTTTTAAGTAAAAAGAAGAATTCGTTTAGCAAATATAGGTGCAAAGCATAAAGTCTTAAAAATACTTAATTGTGTGCAAAATTCGTTGTCATTTGCTCATGTCATTCTAATGTTTATAAGAATCATCATCATCATCATACCCCGAAGTCCCGCAATGAAACAAGGTCTAGGGGGCCTGATAGTACGCAGCCTTACCCTTACATTGTAGAGAGGCTGTTTCCAGTAGACCCACATGTATATGTGACATGATAATAGACATGTAGGTTACAAGATAAATACATAAAGATTGGTAATATATTCAAATTATTTGAAAGAATCTTTTCTAATATTAAAAGAATAATCTAAGTTAATTAATCGTTAATTAAAAATTCATTTAATTTGTTCAATTTAAAATATTTAATCCTTCAACTTTAATTTTTATTTAATCAATCCCTAAATTTAAACCTTTTAATTTAAGCACTTTTTAAGTTAGACATGAGACCAACAAATTATTTATAAATTGAAAATTGAAAATTTTAATTTTGATGAAAGTTTGGAAAATGCCCTTCATCTTTAAAAGCCCATCGTTCCTCACTAAAAAGAGAGACCGCCTAATTTTCCACATTTGACAAGAAAATTTCTCTAATAAAACCACGAACTGATGACATATTCGCTACTCGCCATAAATTATGGTTATCTTTCCTTTTTGTAGCACTTTTTATAACTTCTCATTGTTAATTTAGTTTAATGGTTTAATGTTGCAAGTTTCAAATTTCTTAAAGAACTAATGCTTATAGACATTTCTCTTCTAAGGAATGTAAAGGGGTGCTTGGTCAGTTGGTATGAGAAGAAAAAATGGGTAAAGAATGAAAAAAGATAATTGGCAATATATTATGAGGGGATGAATAATGTTTCTCTTTTTGAAGACAATACTTCGTACCTTCTAATATAATAAGGAACTAAAATCATATTCATTTTCATTCCTCACTATATATTCATTATAATTCTTATTATTATTCCCGCAAGTGAACCAAGCACACCCTAAGAATTGATTTCTAATAAGCGTAAGGAACTTGTACATCTTTATATTCTTGAGTATAATTAGTTAGATGGTTTGATGTTTCGGTTTCGTAATTTTGAAAAATATTCATTATTCATTACATGCAATGAAGCTTATTAGAAGTTGATGTATTTAGCAATTTAACAATGCTAAAACGTAAGAAATGGGGATGAAAATTGACATTTTACACAAATTTACTATACTACTTGATCATCATTATTATCCAATAATCAAAATATTTTTCATTACTATTTATCAAATAAACATTCATTCACATTTGAATTTATTAAAAGTTTATAATCATATTTTTATTTAGTTCTTGAAGATACATTAGAACATGAGGATGATTGTTAAGCTAAGTAAACCATCGTAAAATTAACTCAATTTCCAAAGCTACTCGTAAAAAGACATAATAACATGTTAAGCATAAGGAGATACACAAAAATCACGGAAACACAACTTTAAGATTTAATAATTGAAGCTCAATTCTTTCCTTCGTTCTCACTTATAACCCATCTTTCATCTTAATAGTCAAAGACATAACATGCTTAAAAATTTTCTCCTTGTTCAATATATTATTTCGAATCACTCGATCATCAATATAACTATCGACATTAGTTGTATATATGTCATGTCCTTCTTAAGGTAAATTATATGTTCTATATGAAAAAATATAGAGCTTACATGAACTCTCTTACCTGCTCATTCTATTATGTAAGTCATTTTTTATGATTAAACTCATGGTAACCATTTCCTAAATTCTCCATCGTTTTTATAGTATATGCAATATAGGTGTTATGTATGACTCATATACACAATTGCGATTTTAGGAAGAAAAAAAAGAAGAGTATACACATGCGTGGCCCAGTACATATTCAATTGTGTAAACTATAGGTGAAGGCATAGGCAAGTTGGTATGGAAGAGGTTTTTCCATAAAAGAAACGGTATCGGACACAGTAATGTCTAAGTATGTGAAGAAATAGAAGCATCCACTGTTTTGGAACATTAGTGTAGTAAAGTTTGTGTTCATATATAAAGAGAAAAAAAATTGAGATCGGCGACATAGGACACAATTTATGGTAGTCAACCTTTTTTTGAAACACATTTTTAGTGGAATAAAAACTTTACCGACTAGAGTTTATAATAAATTATACTTGTGTAAACATAGCCTATATCTATGGAATTTGCAATCTTCTTCAAAGGGAGAGTTTTGATTGATCAATAGTAAAATTAGTTGCTTTGGACTCCCGAGGATTTTGGCACCCTTAATTGGTTGAACCTTATTAAAATCTTCTCGTGTTCATGTTTGTTTATTTCTTCCATACAAATCTATCCTTGCTGCAAATAACCTTATATCTCAACAAATGATATTAAAGCCTCATTGAGGAAACAACAAGATTTGACGCAGGGGAGTTTAGTGGAATTAGGAACTTCGAATTGTTGCAACGAAGAGTAAATGATTTATTGGCATAACAACCATGAAGAGGCTACAAAAAAAATAAGATTAAAGACAAGGATAAGCTCGACTGGGATAAGTTATAGGCGTAAGCAGTTGGGGCCATTCGATTATGTTTAATAGACAATGTTATATATTATGTAGATATTACTTCCCTTGCGGAGATATGAAAGAATTTGGAGAGTTAGTACATATCATAGTCTTTTATAAATAAGTTGTATTTGAAGCAACAAACTATACAAGTATATATGTCATGTCCTTCTCAAGGTAAATTATATGTTCTATATGAAAAATATAGAGCTTATATGAATGCTTTTACCTGCTCATTCTATTCTCTAAGTCAATTTTTATGATTAAACTCATGGTAACCATTTCCTAAATTCTCCATCCTTATTATAGTATATGCAATATAAGTGTTATGTATGACTCATATACACAAGTGAAGTTTTAGTGTATTTTAGAAAGAAGATGAGTATACACAAGAGTGGCCCAGTACATATTCAATTGTGTAAATTATAGGTGAAGGCATAGGCAAGTTGGTATGGTAGAGGTGTTTCCATAAAAGAAACAGTATCAGACATAATAATGTCTAAGTATGTGAAGAAATAAAAGCATCCATTATTTTGGAACATTAGTGTAGTAAAGGTTGTGTCCATATATAAAGAGAAAAAATGAGGTCCATGACATGGGACACGATTTGTGGTAGTCAACCTTATTTTGAAACACATTTTTAGTGGAATAAAAACTTTAGGAGCATTCTAGGATTTGTTAAAACCATAACTAAATTGGGTTAACTTTGATAAAAGGATAAGTTATATCAAATTGTACCAACTAGAGTTTATAATAAATTATACTTATGTAAACATAGCCTATATCTATGGAATTTGCAATCTTCTTTAAAGGGAGAGTTTTGATTGATCAATAGTAAAATTAGTTGCTTTGGACTCCCGAGGATTTTGGCACACTTAATTGGTTAAACCTTATTAAAATCTTCTCATGCTTATGTTTGTTTGTTTCTTCCACACAAATCTATCTTTGCTGTAAATAACATTATATCTCATCAAATGATATCAGAGCATCATTGAGGAAACAATGAGTTTGGTTGCAAGATTTGAAGCAGGGGAATTTAATGGAATTAGGAACTTCAAATTGTTGCAACGAAGAGTAAATGATTTATTGGAATAACAACGGTGAAGGGGCTAAAAGAAAATAAGATCAAAGACATGGATGAGCTCGACTGGGATAAGTTATGGGCGTAAGCAGTTGGGGCCATTCGATTATGTTTAATAGACGAGGTTATATATTACGTAGATATTAATTACCTTGTGGAGATATGAAAGAATTTGGAGAGTCAATACATATCATAGTCTTTTATAAATAAGTTGTATTTGAAGCAATAAACTATACAAGTTGAAAATGTAGGAGGGAGCAGAGGTTAAACAATATATAAATGTGATTATATTAAATAATCAATGATCTATTAAGGCTTGGGGTGACTATTGTAAACAAGGATTAATCAATGATTCTATTTTGTTCTTTTTCTATTTCTTATGAATATCTAACAAATATGCTAACATTAGAAAAAAAAAGATACTTGGTAAAAAGGATATTACCATTGAATTATTGGATCATAAGTAACTAAGACTCATTACTGACGAAAGCTCTTAAGTTAAAGTAATGTACGTGAGAAAAATCAAGATTATGGGAGAGAGTAAGAGAAAGATAGCTTATCTAAATGGAATTATAGGTTAAAACCTAAGGCTATGTTTGGTAGGGCAGTTAGTAATGAATGGAATATCGCTTCATCGTTTGGAAGGAGGGTTTATAATGAAATTAAATAGAATAGGATGGAAGGAGAAGGGGAAGGTTTCACATTACATCCTATTCTATCTTAAACAGTAAAAATGTGTACCTCGGATTTGGAGGTTTAGGATGTAATTTAAAATTATTAATATGTACTACCTAATATACCCTCAATAATTTCTTATAATATCAATTATATTATCAATCTAAATAACAAGCAGCAAGACAATACATCTCATCCTATCAAGGGTAGAATAGTCATTCATTATTATTAATACACATATTACATTCCATCCATCTTTCAAACAACATTTCACTATATTATATTATGAACCCTTTCATCCCTCCTAAATAACAATTTTCTAATATTACATCCATTTACATTCCATTCCATTATAAACCATTACATTGCATTACATTTTATTTCATTCGATTAAAAATCTTGCATCCAATCAAATATAGCCCAATGGTGGAAAGAAAGTCTAATGCTATAAGGAGTAAATGGACGGGAGAAAAATATTATGATTTATCAATGTATACTAATGTAATGCAAAGTTGAGACTCATACTACAAAGGTGGAAACAAACATGCTATACATTTTAGCTATTCAACTTCATAACTCATAGATTCTAGATATAGGATGCTTACATCACATGACACCAAACAAGAATTGATTTATGTCATACACATTGGGCAACTTTAGTCATGTCCAATTGGGGGATGATAAAACTTATAAAATCATCAAAACGAGACAGATCATGATTAAGATGTTTGTTGTTAGGTTGTTGAGCATTGTTTGGTATGTTCCATATTTAAGGAAGAACATATTCTCTTTAAGAATCTTATATGAAAATAGTTTTGGATATAAAAATAATAAAGACAATATTAAAGTGGTAAATTATGTGATGATTGTGCTAAAAAGGTCTAAATTAGCAAAAAAAAATCTACATATTAATAGGAAGCACACTTGTAAGTAGAGAAGCTACAAAAGTGGAGTGAAAAAAAATTGTGTTATGATATATGCAACTATGTTGTCTTAGCGAGTGAGAGGTGATAAATTTTATAAGGGGAGCTTATTAAAGGGTGACATGTGAGAAAGTTAACTTTTGTAAGTTTCATGTGTTCAGTAGAAAGTCTAGTATAACCTTTAATGATGTAACGTTTAAGAAGTAAAACATATGGAAAAGACGTTATAAGATTAAGAAATGACAATAGTAAAGTGGAACTAGAATAATCTAGAACAAAAGTTAAAGAAACTATAAATTCTAGTTTGGAAGATAATATAATATCAAGGAGAAAGCATTAAGATAGTATAGCTATGGATAGTCAAACGAACAATTTAGCTACCAGGGAGATACAGTTAGGAAGACTTGATCATATATACTGTAACACCCTATACCCAATAATGAAATCGACATACCGAGTGTTACTATATTCTTAAATACCTATTATTTCAATCTACAACATTTTCTATTAAAAACCTCATTATTCTAGTAATTACTGTTCAATTTATAAAATTTTGACTGAGTTTTCTCTATATATACTTAAAACCTCCTGCAAGAAAATTTAATATACTTTTCATGCATGTTACTCAACTATCCATTTCCATGTCAAACTCCTTGACAAAATTACTCATCCTCTATTACATTTCAACACATCTAAACCAGATTTCATACATAACTTTCATTTACTCATATATAATTCACAATAAAATCCTATAAGACCCTTCACTTTTTTACGTGTACATGTCCTAACCAAAAACAAAATAAAAATTTTTAGTACATCCACCTCCAATTCTTTCGAGATCCTCTATATGACTCTTGTCTTGTAGAAGGTCAAAAATTCTCTTTATCTTGATCAGCCAAAACTCAGTATCTGGAGTAGTAATTGATGACTTCCCCATGAAAATCCTCAGCTCCCAACCTCTTGGCTTTCTCCAATGTAAGCTTTTGTAGTGGAAGAGGTAGTTATGGCTGTACAAGAGAAGTAGCAACCATCTGTTGTTTCATATAATTCACCATAGTTTGGAAAAACTCTACCGGGTTAGGAACTGGGTGATTGGTAGGTGGTGGTATGGGCTGTGCTGGCTGCCCCGCCATGCCCCTATCTGTATCATTAGCTGAGGCATGACTTTCCTCCTCTCTTTCAGCGGCTCCCAGAGCGCCTGGTTCCATTCTTCAATATATAGCATAGAGAAAGGGTGGATCTACATTAGAGTGTTAATGGACATTTTGTATTAATTTTTGATACATAATTTGCTAAACTCTTGTCCATTTAATGTTTAAATTACACTAATTAAGAGTTATTTGTTGTAATTTCAGGCACACATTTAAATAAACAAAAAAAGAATAAAGTTAACGTTTTTGAGTGGCCAAAAACGCTAACATTTTGGCCAAGAGAAAAATGAGAAATGTGCATAAAAAATAGCATCAGCTGACATGGAGACAAAAGAAGAAAGCTGCGGCAAGAGAGTTGAAAAATTGGAAGAGAATGAACGTGCACGAATGTTGCAAGGCAACATGGATAGAAGAACAAGAAGACAAGAGCGTAAAAGGTGAAAAATATTTCCTAAAATCACGTAGAAAGCTGGCAGTAAAAGGAGAAAAAAATGTAAGCAGGAGGTGGCTAGAAAACAACGAAATAGCTGGTAGCAACTTCACGTTGAAGTGTGGAAAACTCACGTTGAAGTTGCCAGCATATCCTTCCAAAAAAAGCAACCTCCATACTTGACTCACACAAAAATACACTCTTTATCCACATGTTGATAGCTGGTTGGGTGGAGAATAAAAAAAATGAAGTAGCTAGTGGAAAAGAAGACTCCATTGATTAATATCAACAACGTTACACCACCATGAAGGAAGTGAGCAGCCGTGGCGTTAATATAGGAGCAACAGGTGGCGTGAATAAAGGGAAGAGGTGTGAATGAGTGAGCTAAGGAGATGGAATAAAAAAAAGAAGAAACGAAACACAAGTTGTGGAGAAGAGAGGAACTCACGCAAAAAGCTCCAACAAGATAAACTCTCCACTAATTGATTCACTCAATAGCTGGGGACACTCCTCTCGACTCACGTTACACTAATAGAAAAAAGAAGAAAATAACATAGCGACTCACCATACACTCATGCACAACCCTCTCTCAAGACTTTACACACACAACCGAAGATAGCTGGTGGCTTGAGGAGAACGTTGTTTGTTGGTGGAGAGGAATAATAAAGAGCTGATGATGATCAACACACCAAAAACATTGGTAGCTTGTGGCATTTAAAAAAACGTTAGCTATTGGAGAAGAGTTGAAGTAACTAATCCCTCACTAATGCACAAAGCCCACTCAAAACACTCTCCACTCACACAGCGTTGGGCATACATCAAAACACGTTACAGCAGCATGGTGACCAAGTTGAGGTAGCTGCGTGGAAATTCATATATGAAGCAGCAGCTGGTGGCGTGAAAGAAGAAAGCAGTTGTTGGTGGTATAACTTGGAGCTGGTGGCAAGGAACGTGGCAGCTTGTGGAGATAAAAAGACGTTACAATACCACAAAAGACTCTCCACTCACACACGTTGAGGCAAGTAGCTGTGAAGGAGGAGGACGTGGAAGCAAAAACGTTGAGCTTGTGGAGATCAAATCATGTTTGCAGCTAGGAGACTCTTCACTTAACACACAACGTTGTAGCTGTGGAAAAGGGGTGTTTTTAATTTTTTTATTATTCTTTATTATTTTAATTGTGTGGATTTAATCAATGCAAACATATATTATGACCATGATTTATGTTACATTGATGAATATGTGTAAGTAAGTTTTTCTTTTCAGTTAAGGTTAAGATTGATATTGGATTAGGATAATTTTTTGGTATTGATTTTTGCTTAATTGAATGCATATTTAGTCCTAATTTAGCTTGATCACCTAGAATAAGACCTTAGATGATTGAATGTCATAACCAATGAGATTTAATTTGTCGAAAAATTAATCAAGCGACATACTTGAGACTAAAGTGTAGACCAACCTTAGGATCTTGTGTGAGGATACCTAGGATTAATGAACTTAATTTTAGGCTTCTTGTATTTAACGGCTTTTATTCCGAATTATTTATGAACCAAGTGGTAACTCGGATTTAGAAGAGAAGGAATTCCCATGAACATTAGGTTTGACTTGCTTAAGTGAAGTATTTTCTAAATCAATTCGCCGTTACAATTTTATTTTTAGTGTCCAATCCAATTGAAATATGAAACCTTAACTGTTTTTTTGTCATTTGATTAAATCTAGTCGTTTAATTCAGACCTTGCAATTTTCATAATTCCTTGATTTGCTTACTTTATTTTATTTTATTTCAAATCAATCAATTCTTGATCGTCGGAGTAACTTTTCATCGTTTAATTTAATATCTGGTTCTTACCGTTTTATATTACTTGTCGACAGGGTACGCTTGTCTCTAATTAGACTAGATAGAAAGTGGGTGGAAGCAGAGGCATTGCCCACAAATGAGTCTAAACGTGTTGTTAGTTTTTTGAAAAAGAATATTTTCACACGTTTTGGCACACCTAGGGTTATCATTAGTGATGGGGGGCCGCATTTTTGCAATAAACTTTTTGTTTCATTTAATGCTAAGTATAAGGTGACCCATAAGGTTGCTACTCCGTACCACCCCCAAACTAGTTGACAAGTTGAAGTCTCAAATAGGGAATTAAAGAAAATACTAGAGAAAACTGTTAATGCTTCTAGGCAGGAATAGTCTTTAAAACTAGATGATGCACTTTAGGTATATAGGACCGCATTTAAGACACCCATAGGCATGTCACCATTTAAGATAGTATATGGGAAGTCTTGTCATCTTCCAGTTGAGTTAGAGCATTGTGCATACTGGGCTACCAAATTTCTTAACTTTGATTTGTCTGCTGCAGGTGCTAAGAGACTTATGCAACTTTATGAACTTGACGAGTTCCATTTTGATGCTTATAACAATTCGAAGTTGTATAATGAATGTGTGAAAAAGTGGCATGACAAGAAGATTCTGCACCGAGACTTTAAGGTAGGCAACCAGGTATTGATCTACAACTCCCGTCTTCGTCTTTTTTCCAAGGAAGCTTAAGTCAAGGCAGTATGGTCCATTCACTGTGGTTCAAGTCCTTCCTTTTGGGGTCCTTGAGGTAAAACGAGAAAATGAAAATCCTTTCAAGGTAAATGGACAACGGGCTAAATTGTATATGCCTAGCTTTGTGGATAACTCTGAGGAGTGATTGTCTCTTTATGACACTTCGCCTCCTTGATCGCGGCATATGCTTTTCAGTAGGACTATAGTTTTATTTCTTTTCTTTTCTTTTTATTTCCTTTGCTTTTCTTTCTAGTTTAATGCATTTCTTTGAGTTTTTTCAAGTTTAGGTTTGCGTGGGTGGTGGCAAGTCGCTCTTGGCTGATTCTTTTTTCAAGGAAGTTTCTTCTTCCTTTTCCCCCTCTTTGTGTTTGATTGTTAACTACTTGAACATTAGGGACAATGTTTATAGTAAGTGTGGGGGGAATTGATATTTTGAGCATGCTGATGATATTGATGTTGATGTTGAGAAATACACACTTGAATGGTTGACGACTCTTTTGGTAACTAACTTGGGTCCTATTTGTGATAAATTTGACCATACGATTCTGTCAAAGTAGTTGGATGGAGAATTGAGTTGTATGCATGAACTTGAATAAGGCAACTTGAGATGCAGTACTACTAGCTCCCTAATTGGCATGCCAACCTTATCACATTCCTCCAATTCTTATCTATTTTACTAGGGGCAAATCTAGTTAAATTCCATGGAAATTTCATAATAAAAACTCACAATAACTAATTCAAGCTATTCCACATTCGGGCAAAGTAAATGTCAAATTTTCTTTTTTTTTTCTTCGTTCTTGGTTTTAATTTAATTTATTGAACATTCTAGATATATTCATTTCACCAATTAGTCAAAAATAACATGTATATCAAGTTTCTTAATTCAAACATAATGTATGTCAATTGGGAAAAATACAAATTATAAATCTAAAATCACAATTAATCATATATACTACTTTATTTAGCATCCAATTAAATATTTTTTGCAACAATTTCATAAACCCCTAATTTTACTCAAGAACCCTAAATTTCCTAATACACAAATTTTAGGAAAAAGTAAAATTGCCAGAACACATACCAAATTGATGTCCAAATCTTCAAATTAAACTTTCAAAAACTTCAATTTTATCATCAATTCCTTATTCCTTCTATTTCTCTTTTTCTCTCTCCTTTAATTCATCTTCTTTATCTTCATAATATTGCATAACAAAATCAATTTCATGCATTTTATTCATCAATGCATGCAACTGCATCAAAATCATGTACTAAAAATAATTAAAACTCAACTCACGTCATAAATTTTCAGGTACTATTTATCAAGAACATCCATATACCTTTCTTGGTCTTTTCCCAATTTTTTTTGTTGATATGGTGAGTTTAGAGACCTTAGGTTGATGATTTTGTATTTCATAGGTGATTTAGTGGTTAAAACTAAAGAAAATTGCTTGAAAATGTAAAAAATGAAAGAAAAATGTAGAAGAAAGCAGGGAGGTATTCTAGACAATGTTTTGAAGAAGAAGAGAATGAGAAGTTGACAAAATTGTCACGTGGTCGCTCATTAAAAGTTTTCTAATTTTTTTTCAAAATTAACCATTTTTAATCCATTCTTTCTTTTTTCAATAAAAATATCCATAAGAAAAATATCAACTTCACATAGAGACTTAATTAACATCAATTATTTCTATTAATATTTTAGGTTTGACTTTCATCATTTTTCGGGACAAACTTTGACCATTTGTTAAATCTTGGTCAAACCCTCAAAACGAACTCATTTGGAGCTTTAATTTGATCCTCGGACTGTCCTTGAACAATATTATTTGATGACAAATAAAATAAAACACAGTTTGGGTCTCGAATGTCACTATTCACCTCGAGATATACTATTCATAACCCAAAAAGTACTATTCATGAAATCAAGATTTTTGGGGCGTTACATATACTCTTACCATTAATGATGAGGATCAAACTACCTTTTAGGGACTAAAACATATTAGGATAAATATAGATGGATAGGTGTTATAGTAAAGAATAAACATATTAGGATAAATATAGATGGATAGGTGTTATAGTAAAGAATATGAGATCTTAGAAAATTAGAGAATTGATTACAATTGGTTAGATTTTGTAATAAAAGGTTAACACTTTAAATAATGCAACTGACATATTGCCTAAGTCGGTTACCAAGGAAAAGTTCAAGTATAACTTGAACTTGATTAATGTCTGGATGTGTTAGACATAGTTACAACCTATAAAGGATGAATTCGTTAAGTTAGAAATTATTGTGTATAACTCATATGCATAAGTGCAATCTTGAAGCATTTTGAAAAGAATACAAATGTTTTCTTAGAAGTGTTTAGGTGAACATGGGACAGGGGCGTGGCTCATGGTGTGTTCAACTATGAATGAAGCCACGAGATGAAAACATGAGTGTAGAGAAGTTAACTGCTTGTATGGTTGCTGTCTCCGGTGGCTGAAGACGGAACAGAACAGAATCCCCGGAGACGGAACGAAACAAAAAATGGAGACAGTGAGCTGTTTGGTTATGG
>JAOQMR010000213.1:6175153-6210736 GCA_027563865.1 Erythroxylum pelleterianum
AACAAAAATTTTTGTCTCTGTCATCCGGAGACGGTGGACAAAAAATTGGAGACAGCAACCAAACATCATCAGAGACAAGATTATTTTGTCCTGTCATCTGTCCCCGTCTCCGGGACATCAACCATACAGGGGGTAAAGGATCAATAGTTAGAGGACACCAGCATGGTTAAGTTTGTGCTCCTGTACGAGGAGAAATAGTAAGAACCCACGACTTAGTCATGACATTCATTTTGCAAGCTTTTGTATCCATTGCAAGCTTTTGTATCCATCATTGTTTGTGGTAACAATGACATGGGTCTTCTGGTTTTTCACGTTGGACTTTTTGAGATTTTCCCAGGTCACGTCTTGGTTTGCTTTTCCAGTGCGATGTTAGATCAGTTGCGTTCTTAAGGACTTAGTTTCTTTCCAAAGTACCAAAAAAAAATTGTTTGTGGTAACAATGACAATGCCCCTGAAATTGTCACGTGTAAGTATTTCATATCTTAAAGTCCATTAAAACCATAAGTATCATCAATTTTCTCTCTGCTTCATGCTCATATTTCCTCGAGCTCTTTTAATATATATGCTCCTTTGCACATTCTATTTTGATGACAATAGCTAGAAAGGTTACCAAATTTCTTTCCACTTCATGCTTGTATTGACTTGAGCTCCTTTAATATGCTCCATCGCAGATTTGATTTTGATGACCATAGCCAAAGGAATGGCCTTAAAGCTAAAGACGTGTCACGTCTTGCAAGAATGAAGCAGATATTTTTTAATGAATTATTTAATAAATATTTGCATAAATCAATAAATTGGTATCTTTCCCTATCCAATTCAATGAGTGAGAAAAAAAATTCAAACATTTATTTCATGAAAATTAAAGTTAGGGAATATAACTTCAATTATATGCCAAAACGCAAAACCCCTTTGTTTCGGATCTCACCATATGCCCATAAAAGAGCTCCACTAATTAGTATAAGCCACAAGTCATGTTGTCGGCCCATTTGACGGTTAAAAATTAATACCATCGACCGACTTGTAGGTAGCCCGAAAGATAACTTCAGACAGAAACTGGTAAAAGCCAATTAGCTGACTGTTGTCCATTCGGTTTGTTCTCGAGAAACCTTCCGAATCAAGAAACCTTTTTGTAAATGTCGAAGCTACGGAAATTGTTTTCCCACACTCGAAGTGATTGATTGATTTCTTTCGTTATGTTCGTACACTACGTTGTCCGGCGGCGACTCGAATCTTTGTTACGTCCATGGCTCCGAGAAGAGCCGGAGCTGGAACTGAGACTCGGACTAATCAACTCTCACGCTACCGCGAGAAACCTCAGTTTCGATGCTTCTGCTCTAAACCTCCTTCTCGACGAGTCGTTTCAATTCTCTTTCAAAGAGGTTAAAGTGGAGGAATTAAGTGTTCGCTTCTCTAACTGGAAGGTTGAAGCCTTCAAAATTGAAGTTCGCGGTGTCAGTGTCACACTATCGGCGGGGTAAAGTCACTGTCCTAAAGTCATTTGTAAATTTGTGTTTGTTCATTTGTTTAGCGTGACTGAACTTCTCCTTACAGAATTCGAAATGATTTTGGTGTTGTGTGCAGGGAGGTGGAAGAGCGGAGTTTGAGGAGAGGTAGGAAGTCGAGTGAGTTAGAGAATGAGGAAAGGAGGAAGATTCTAGCTGGGATTGATCCTGAGGTACTTGGATATCGGTGAATTTGTTTGAGATTTTTGTTCTTGAGATGATTACTTATTTCCAAATTCCAATCTATGAGATGCTGAGTGCTCAAGTGTCTATGCTACTTTTTCTGATCAAATATATGCAAGCACTTTTTGTTATAAAATTATTGGGAAATGCATCTGTGAAATTCTGTGAAGAGAGTGGTATTTCATTTACTAGCTGTATACCAAAAATGATAATTCAGGTCTAAATTTGAACTTGCAACATTGTAATCCTCCTTCTGGCTAATGGTGTTGTAAACGGCTTTCCCAGTATTACAGTGTGTAACTGTACTTTCTTTACCAGCCACTTGTAAGTTTAATCAATTCTGTGGCAGAGAAGTAAAATGAGTTCTGTGGTGAAACACTTGGGATTTGATTGGCGTGAGTTTGCTTTAATATTTACTTTTATCTTAGTTCGTGATTTAGCAAAGAAGAATTCTATTGCTTAGTTGATCAGCAAGATATTGAGAGAAGTAACAGTCACCTCTCTCTCTCTCTCTCTCTCTTATTATTATTATTTTTCGCTATCAGGGTTGTGCTTTACATGACATACTGGAGAAGATTTTGGCCACCACTCCTAGAAATCATTTAAAAATATCGCTGTCGAACCTTGTTCTCAAACATTGCCATGTGCAGATAGTAGATATTAATCTGCAAGTTCAGGTCCTCAGGTCTAATGATACCTTGGTTTGTTTATTGAAATTGAATGAGCTTAATGCAAGACCTCAGTACCTTGAGTATGGATGTCTTTTAAGAGGCCTGATTGGAGCAACTTTTAGACATCTGAAGGAGACTTTTGTTGCCGTTGATTTTCAAGGTTTTGAGGTAGGATATGCAATGGATGATCAGACGAAAATCATGTTTCCTAACACAGATATGTTTATGTGTATTAAACTGAATGACCTGCAGATTGCTGAATTAAGTGTCTGTGTTCCAAAATTGAGTCTGTCATTCTCTCCACTAGAGCTCACTGTAATTTTAGAATTAAGTAAAATATCAATGAAGGAATCAAAGCATGCCAGAAATGGTAGACAGCTCTGGAAGCTGGCTGCAAACAGACTAGGATTTGTGGTTTCATCTCCCAAATTTTCTTTCCACAATTTGGTTGGACTTGTATGTCTTTGGTTGCGTTATCTCAATGCATACGAGAAATTACTCTCTGTGGTTGGAAATCCTGTTGACTTGTTATCAAAGACTACCACCAGTAAGATGCTTCAGGACAATTTATTTCTGAGTTCTGCCAAACATAATTGGGAAGTTATTATTAGTATTGAGAAAGATCTGCCGGCTGAAGCTATTGCTCAGGCACGACGAATAGCTCGAGACAGAGTAGCTTCCTGTGTTCAACACGGTGAAGATGATGGTTACAGGCCATCCTCAATAAGCGCTCATGTCAATTATCTTTCAAAGATGTTTTTAGCAGTTCTATTCCTTTGGAATATGATATGCAAAATATTCCTCCCAATTGTAAATTTTTTCCTGTTATTAATGTACTTCCTTCCAGAGCAAGAATCTGATGAGCGACCTGAAGATCATTGTCCGCAATATTTCCTCCTGCTAAATTTTGGAAAGGTTTCGATAAATTTTATTCCCAAAATCACGGTTCAAAATGTTGAGCAAGATATGGAACCACCTACCGCAATGCCATATCTCAATATTCATTCATTGCGTCTGTCAATTGATGCTCTATTGTTAATGTATTATGATCATATTGTTGAACAGACATTGTCTGTTTCCTGTGGGATGTTGGAGGTTAAGTCTTCTCCTGCTGTGGGTGTTACAACTATGCAAAGAAGCTCCAAGAGTCGTTTTAATTCTAGTAAAGGGCATCAGAATGGCGAGTTCTGTAATCCAAAACATGTTCTGAGGGCTGAGCCTGCAGTTATGTTTTCTTCTTCACAAGCTACTGAAAAAAGTGCTGCAGGTCAAGCTGACAATGTCAAGAACCCACAGTTGAAGGAATTTCTGGAAGAAATGTGTTTGAATTGGAAAAGAACTTTGACAAAATATGATGGTATCGAGATTGAGTACTCTGAGGATCCATGGCTTCTTTTTGAAACCAAAAACTCTTTGGCATATGCCGGCCCGAGGTGTCCAGATTCAGGGTTTTGGAAATGTTGTCTGATAGCAGGGAAATTGAATTTATGTTTGGACTATTCATCCATATTATCCATGATCATATTGTTTGGGCAGATACAGCATGCGTTGAACTGGAACACGGACCATGAGAGACCATCCGGTCCTACTCATTTTCACTCAACCACTGAACATGAACTACATTTCAGTTGGGAGCAGATGCATGATTCTTGTGCCAGAAAAATGAAGATGGCTTTGCTCAAATTGCTACCAGATAAATGTATTCAACTTGGGGTATTCATAACAGGTCCTTGTATCCGAATTTTCTTACAAAAAGATGGATTCAATTATGAGAATGCTGACATGAATAGTGCAGGGACTCAGGATAGTTTTGACCTTGGATTTGATGTCCACAATATCGAGGTTGTTGTATGGCCAACTTCAAAATCCAATTTTTCATCAACTAAGTGGGCAAGCATTGGTTATGTAGAACCAGAGTGCCAGATAAGAAAACCTCGTATTATTGAAATTCCTAAATCAGATAATGAAAAGTATGCATCTCAGGAATGGGTTTCGCTTTCTTCCTTCCTATTAGTTAATGGTTTGAACTTTTACATTGAAGATTTGGCTGAAGGACAACAGATCTCCAGTTTTGTTTTGAGACCAATAGCTCTTCATTTATCATTCTTCAGGTATATGATTGTGGCCTTTTCATTTGCTTCTGAATCTGATAATTGGAAGTTTTGAACACCTTGCTTATGTGGTGCTGTTTCCCTTTCCTTTTTCAAACATGTTGATTGCTTCAGATTGAAGCAAATTTATACATAAATTTGTTGTTTATTCCTCTTTCATGTATTAGCTGTATATAATAAGGGAATTTCCAAACTGTATCTATGTACTGTTTTCCTTTATTAGTCTGATAATGATGAAATCATGTGCCTTTTTACATTGCTCCACATGTTCTTGCTTCTTAAGAGGAAAAGCATGCATTTGGTCCTCCTTTGTAACGTTGCAATATTTTTTAGTTCTTGATTGAATTTAAGAGGTTTAGAAATCATGGAATAATTCTGATTATTGTTGAATGATTAAAGGTAAATATCTTTTGCAGTCCCTAATAGAACAAAAATGCATATGATCATTGTTCTAACTGAATTGTGGCCTTGGCAGGGAGTCTGTCTACACGCTTACCAAAACAATTACAGCTTTCTCAGCAGCTTTATGCTCGATGTTTACTGGATTCACAATTCTATCAAATATGGATGAGTTGTATGTTCTCTTTCAGGTGATTGTGTCCTTTACTAGTGTAATTGGGTTTTGCATGTATAACATGTTTGTGCCGGTACCTCAGAAGATTTCAGAAAATCTTTTCCTCTTTTGTTTTAAGCCCTAAGCTTTCTACCATTAGTATGTTGTGCTTGAGATGAAAGCATTACAAGGGCTTGAAGCAATGTACTCTTTAGGCAGTGCTATAAGATATGACGACCAACTAATTGTAGATATTGCTGATTCAGAAAAGATCTTACAACCTGAACAATTTGATAAAGTTCTGTTCAATTTTTATGAGAAAGGATTACTGCTATGCTTTTCCAAGATGACCTTGGAAAAACCTGTTAAGCTGTTGTGATTCACAAACAGAGAAAGAACGTTGTATTTCTACCTACCATTTTGCCTGTTGGGTTTGTGATACCATACAGAAGATGGGTTGCAAATAGTGTATAAAAGGTTATGATAAATACCTTTTTCTTAGTCCTCATATTATCATCTGGTCTATGTTCCTTGCTCGGCAAGGAGTAAGTAAAATTGAACAATGGTTATGTGCTAAATTTGTTTTCTTGAAAAAGAAAAAATTGTCGACCTCCTTGTGTTTCTTATAATGTTCATATAGTGACCTAATTCCTGTCTTTACTACATCATTCCCAATCTAGGCAGTTGCAGGTTTATCTTCGGCACTTTCGTATGCTTATGGTACCAGCGATAATTTTAAATGTGCACCTCTTGAAGTTCTTGAACAGCGTGAGACAGTGATCATGGAATCTGGGAATGTTGAGATTGCTTCCCAAGGAATGCCTTTGATTCATACAATTCTCCTAGTTTCAGCTAACAGCACCTTCATTTTCAAGTCAATGGATATAGTTCTAAGCTCTAGGGTGAATGAGTTGGAGAGTGATGTTGGTTTCAGTCGCCAGAAGTTGGCTGATCATAGGTTCCCTGATTTTGGAATTTGGAATTCTGTTCCTAAAAGCAGTGTCAAAATATCTTTTGAAGAAGGGAAGCTGGAAATTCTCCTTGATTTATTTGGAGTTCAATCTGTACTTTTCAGGCACCTGGATAACATAAGCAGAAGCTTTGATCATTCCCTCATAGAAAACTTGATGAAACAATCTAACAGTTGGTTGTATGAAGCATCTCTTTCCAATTGGTCTTCATATATATGTTTGGGCCGACCTCTTAGAAATTCAGATGAATCATCTAGCAGCAATGCTGTGGATGATAGTTTACTATACACAGCCGACAATGCTTTGATAAAAGAGTTCAATATTTCACATGGCCAATCTTTTATAGTTGCTGACCACTTGGATTTTGCTGCATCCTCGAGCCATTGGATGCTTGTCATTTTTACTCTGGATGGGTTTTATGTGGGAAGATGCTCAGTAAAGAAATTTTTTTTTGAAGCACAACAACTTGACAAGTTTACATCATCTATTTCAGTTGGGAAAAACCTACAGGCAATCTGTTGGGAAATAAAGGTGCTGAATTTTTAAGAAAATTAGTTATATTGTCTTTATTCTGATTTATTGTTCTTTACTTTTTCAGGATATTGATTACAGTATCCTTTTTATCTGTATAACTTAATACTGAACAATGACTTCATTGTTTTCCAATTTCTTTTATTTTGGATTCTTCCCTCTTTAGGTTCAACTATTGGACTAAGAAACTAATCCAATTATGCAGGGTGGTCATCTATTACTTGAAGCTAAAGCTTTGATGATGTTTGCTCGGAGATTTGCTTCATATCTTCGTCTTTTCCTGGATCTTCTCTCAATCATTCTATCATTCGATAGATCTGTTCAAAATGCTGAAAATAGGGCAGAAGAAACAATGCATACAGCTCAACAAAACAAATGGCAATTGCCTGCAGCTTTCATCATAGATGTGACTCAAATTTCTGTGGTTTTTATTGCTGATGATGACCCAGGTAATTAGCCTCTTTTCTCTTTCCCTTGAGGAATTATTTGCATATTAAACTGATTGATCCCTTTGTGCAGGTTGTCTTCAGGAACTTGTCTGTGAGGTTGATGTTCATTTACTATTTGAATCCAAAAGCTTGCTGCAGAAATTGAAGATTGATCTTTCTCGCATTTCAGTCCTCACTCAAGTCCTTAAAAAATATGTAGAAAATGAAGATCAAGTTCCTCACTTTTCTTCTGTCCCAGTTAATGAATCCTCGTCAAATTCTACCATGACATCTCTAAACAGGAGTGGAAGCCAACAGAATCATATATTACATCATTTAGCTGCTTGCTTAACAGCTGAGAGACCTAATGATGGTCATCTGCACTTGAATCAAGTTTGGATAGGCAGGGGCTCTGTTTCAGGTTTTGATATGATTATTTCTCTATCTGACACACTGGTTAGTCGTGCTAATTTCTTCTCTTTTATTTTGAGTTCTTAATGATCACATTAATTGATATAAGTTCAAATAATCAACTGTTATTGCTACTGTATCTTATCCGATCACTGAAAGCATATCTATATTTAACTTTTGACATCTGCTTTGTCAAATCAGATGATTTCATCCATTCTTTCATCCCTCTCCACTGTGTCCAACAACAATGAGTCAACCAATGAACTGAAAGAAAATCACTGGAACAATGGTGGAGGAGCTGTGGAAGATATGGTTCCTGATGGTACCTTCTAAACGAGATTATGTTCTTTTTCCCTCATATTGGTGAAACTTCTACCAACTTTGTCTGTCAAATGGATAGGAGCAATCGTAGCAATTCAAGATGTGTATCAGCATATGTACTTTGCAATTCAAGGACAAAATAAGCACGGTGTGGTTGGTGTAATTCATTATTCTCTTGTAGGAAAAGAGGCTCTTTTTAAGGTAACAAGTTGCTTTTATTTGCATTGTTGGCCTCGTGTCGTCAACATATAAATTTCTCAACAAGTTTTTCAATGTCTGTGTCTTCCTACAAAGCAATCCCTGGACCTTGATGTTTATTGTGAATAAGAGTTGTTTTGCTCTATATTATATTTCTTAGAGACTGTAGTACATGAATAGAATACCGAATAGATAGAGTATCTATACAAATATAGGAGATAATCCTAAGATAATGTTTATCCCTAAGATAATGCTATCTAATATAATCTGATTACAATCAGATTATCACAATATTATGTGATAATACCGTATCTTGACCACCCTCTCCCTCAAGTTGGATCATAGATATCATTCATATCTAATTTGCTGATACATTCTTCAAATACTTGTCTTTGAAGTCCTTTGGTAAATACATCTACTGTTTGCTTCTTCGTTGGTACATAAGTTAGGAATATTGTCCCATCTTCTATCTTTTCCTTGATAAAATGTCGATCAATTTCAACATGCTTTGTTCTCTCATGGTGGACTGGATTGTGTGCGATGCTTAGGGTTGCCTTGTTATCACAATAGTGCTTTATAGGTGACTCAAAAATGAGACTTTCACAAATCCCTTTTGCAATTGCTCTAAGTTCAGCTTCTGCACTACTCTTGGCTACCACCTTTTGCTTCTTACTTTGCCACATGACCAAATTTCCCTACACGAAAGTGCAATATCCAGTGGTTGAGCGTCTATCCTCTTCTGAACTTGCCCAATCTAAATCAGTATATATTTCAATTGTTCTTTAATCTCCTTTTTTGAATAATAATCCTTTCCCAGGAGTACCCTTTAAATACCCTAAGATCTTATTAACTGCCTCAAAATGCTTACTTTTTGGTGCATGCATGTAGCGACTTACAACACTCACGGAAAAAGTAATATCTAGTCTAGTATGAGACAAATAAATTAGCCTTCCCACTAGTGTCTGGTATTCTTCACGGTTAACCAGTTTAACTTCTTCATCTTCAAACTTTGTACTTCCAATGGGGGTGGTGCTTGGTTTACATCCTAACATTCCTGTCTCCTTCAAGAGATCAAGAATGTACTTCCTTTGTGAGATGTAGATCCCTTTCTTTGATCTAGCTACTTCCATACCTAGGAAATACTTGATTTCTCCTAAGTCTTTAACTTCAAATTCTTTCCTAGTTGACTTGAGTCTTTTAATTTCCTCTGCATCATCACCAGCTACGACATTATCATCTACATACACAATCAAAATTGTCTTCTTACCTTCTCTAATTCGAAAGAACATTGTATGATCCGACTGAGCTTGTGTGTATCCTTCTGTTTTTTGGACTTTGGCAAATCTTTCAAACCAAGCTCGTGGTGATTGTTTTATCCCATATAGGGATTTTCTAATTCTGCATACTCTGTTTACTCCCCCTTCCTTATCAAACCCTGGAGGAAGTTTCATATATACTTCTTCCTTTAGTTTGCCATTCAAGAAGGCATTTTTAATGTCAAGTTGTTGAAGGGGCCAATCGAAGTTAGCAGCTACAGAGAGCAATAGTCTGATGATAGTGTTTAGTTTGGCCACATGTGCAAATGTCTCCTTGTAGTACATCCTATAGGTCTGAGTGTGGGAATCGATACTAATAGATATAGATTCTGTATTAGATAAATATTAGATATAGGATATGTATTATTAGGATCCCTAAAGATAAGGGATCCTCAGATAAGGTTAGCTTCCTAGTTTAGTGGGATTAGGAGATTAGTTTCCTAATCTATGTTGTACTTTTTGTGTATATATATCCTATTAAGTGTCAATAAAGAAGATACCTTGAAACCCGAAATTCTGATATGGTATTAGAGCTTTAGGCTCTCATTTTTCTGGGAAAAATAAAGGAGGGGGGTTGAGCCTTCATTGTTGTTCTCTTCTTCTTTCGAGATTCTTTTTCCTTTTTCCCTGAGTCAGCCTTCATCGCTGATTAGTTTCGGTAAATAGTTGATTGCACATAGAAGTGAAGGACAATGATAGAAACCAAGGAGAGTGGATCAATAATTGTGCCTTCATTAGATAAAGTAACCAAGACTCAATCTTCGGTGGAGTTACAGATCATTCAAACTGCCTACAAATTGGATGGAAAAAATTTTCTGAAGTGGTCACAACTTATTCGAACTATTTTGAAAGGCAAGGGAAAGATCAGTCACTTGTTAGGAACTGGACCAAGGCCAGAAGATCCAGGTTTTGAAGCATGGGATGAGGAGGACTCATTGATCATGGCGTGGCTTTGGAATTCAATGATCTGTAATAAGTGATACGGTAATGTTCATGGCTACAGCCAAAGATATTTGGGATGCGATTCAGCATACATACTCAAAAGCTAGGGATGCGGCTCAAGTGTATGAAGTGAAAGTCAAGACTGCTGCCAATAAACCAGAGAACAAATATGTGACGGAATATGCCAACCAGTTGAAGTCATTATGGCAGGAACTTGATCATTATCGAGTGATTCATACCAAGTGTCCAGATGATGCTGCTATACTAAAGGAGTTCATTGAACAAGATAGAGTTTATGACTTTCTTGTTGGATTGAATTCCGAGTTTGATCAAATAAGGATCCAAATACTCGGAAAGCAGAAAGTTCCATGCTTTAATTCGGTAGTGGCCATTATTCGGAGTGAAGAAAGTAGGAGGAATTTAATGCTTAATTCTAATGCTTAATTCTCAACCTTCTGATGGTTCAGCTATGGTAGCTAGGACTGAAAAGCAGGTTGGAAAAAGATTTGATGCAGAAACTGGAAAAGGGGATCAATCCAAGTCTTAAAACCATGATGACCTGTGGTGTAGGTACTGCAGAAAGCCACGTCATATGAAGGAGCAGTCCTGGAAGTTGCATGGAAAGCCTCCTAGCTGTGAGTGGGGACAGAAAGGATATCAACCTAGGGGTAATGGACAAACGCAGGTTGCTACAAGTACATCCCAACGGGAAGACAGGCAAGACTCAAAGGGCTTTAACGAAGATGAAGTGTAAAAGATGAGAGCATTTGTTAGCAACACAGAGAAATCTGCAGGTACATGCACCTTTGTGCATTCAGGTATGTGTTTTGGTTTAGTTGGATTAAATGTTTTAGATAAGGTTTTTTAGCAATCTTGGATTATGGATTCAGGAGCCGATTTTACCACCTATTCCCCTTGCCCATGCAATAAGAAGATAGCCACAATAGATGGATCCTTAGCAACTGTAGCTGGCATAGGAGATGTCAAAATAAACCCATACATAACATTAAGAAATGTTCTCCATGTCCCTAAGCTATCCACAAATCTAATATCTCTGCAGAAACTCACACTTGATTTACTTTGTAATGTTACATTTCACTCAAGCCATTGTTTATTTCAGGAGAGGGATTCGGGGAAGATGATTGGAAGTGCTAGAGAACGATATCTTGAGGAAGCAAATGGGTCAAACATATCCAGGAGCAAATGACCCTATTCATTCATGTTTGAATCAATGTTGTCGAATAAAGAAAAAATCTTCTGACATCATCGTAGGTTAGGTCATCCATCGTTTAGGATTATTCTTTGTTTCCTGCTTTGTTTACAAAGCTAGATTTTGAGAGTCTTCATTGTGAGGTGTGTGAACTTGCTAAACACAAGGGTATACCTTTCTTATTAACAATAAAAGAGGCACTTTTCCCTTTTGTCTTATTCATACTGATATCTTGGGTCCCTCAATTGTTTCAAATGTGTCAGGGGCACAGTGGTTTGTAACTTTTATTGATGACTGCACTAGAGTTACTTGGGTTTTCTTGCTCAAACACAAGTCTGAAGTGAGTTATGTACTTCCACATTTCATCTCTATGGTAAAAATCCAGTTTGGTGTAAACATCAAGAAACTTAGATCCGACAATGCCAAAGACTACTTCAACCAAACTCTTAGTCTCTATTGTCAAAAAGAAGGGATACTTCATGAGTCTTCTTGTGTCAAAACACCCCAACAAAATGGGGTGGCTGAGAGGAAAAATGGACACCTTTTAGACCAAACACGAGCATTGTTATTTTAGAAAAAGTACCAAAATATTTTTGGGGAGAAGCGGTCCTAACAGCTACTCATCTCATTAATAGACTACCCTTTAGAGTCCTAGGATTCAAAAGTCCAATGGAGATACTCTCTTCATTCTACCCAAATATATCTACTACAAACAATCTTGTACCTCGCATTTTTGGGTGTGTGTCCTTTGTTCATGTTCACAGCCAAGACCGTGGGAAATTGGATCCTAGAGCACTGAAGTGCATCTTTGTAGGGTATTCATCAACTCAAAAAGGGTATAAGTGCTATCATCCTCCTCCTAAGAAATTTCATGTGTCCTAGGATGTCACCTTCAATGAACAAGAAGCCTATTTCGTCCAACCTTATCTTCAGGGGGAGAATCTTAAGGAAGATAAGGAGTTCTTCCTTGGAGTGTCGGAAAATGATCCTTTACTTCTGTCTAAACCCAGTCAAATACCTTTAACTCAACCAAAATCTCCTGAAACCGAATTTCCTGAAACCGAGCCCATTCTTGAACCTAAATCTGCTTCTGGAGATGTGCGATTTGGCAAAAATCTGGTGTACTCAAGGCAGAACGAGGTCGATCCGGTATCTATGCTTGTACAAGAATTTGAACCAGATTCCTCAAATGAGGTAACAATTTCTGATTTCCCTACTTTGCAAACTGAAACTAAAGTACAGATTAGTGAGGAAGATCAAGATCAACCTATTGCCATTAGGAAGGAACCAGAAAATGCGCCCAAAAGGCCGTTATACCCACTCTCACACTACATGTCCTTTCAAAATTTCTCACCAACATTTAAAGCCTTTCTTGTAAACCTCAATACCACAACCATATCTACAACCTTATCTGAGGCATTATCTAATGGAAAATGGAAACAAGCCATGGATATGGAGATGGAGGCACTAAGAAAGAATAAAACCTGGAGTGTGGTGAAATTGCTAGCTGGAAAAAGGCCGGTGGGTTGCAAATGGGTGTATACGGTAAAATATAGGGTTGATGGGTCGATTGAAAGGTACAAGGCAAGATTGGTAGCCAAAGGATACACTCAGACTTATGAGATTGATTATCTAGAGACATTTGCTCCTATGGCTAAGATGACTATATTTGGAGTAATTTTATATCTAGCAGCAAACCGTGGTTGGGAACTACAACAATTTGATGTAAATAATGCATTTCTTGATGGGAATTTAACAGAGGAGATTTACATGCAGGTCCCACTGGGCTATGAAACAAAAGTGACCACCAATACTGTATGTAAGTTGAATAAAGCCTTGTATGGATTGAAACAATCCCCTCGGGCCTGGTTTGGCAGGTTTGCAAGAGTCATGTTATTTATAGGATATAAGCAAAGTCAAAGAGATCACACTTTGTTCATTAAGCATTTAGCCACAGGGAAAGTAACAGTATTACTAGTCTATGTGGATGATATCATACTCACAGGAGATGATGAGATAAAGCAGAAGATCTTGAGTAATTGTTTAGCTAAGGAGTTTGAGATTAACACTTTGGGAAGGTTAAAGTATTTTCTGGGAATTGAGGCAGCACACTCCAGGAGGGGAATTTTTATATCCCAACAGAAATTTGTTACTGATTTACTCAAGAAGACAGGTAAAGCTGCATGCAAACCCACAAATACACCCATGGAGGCGAACCTTAAGCTGGGAAAAGCAGAGGAAGATGTTCTAGTCAATAGGGAAATGTATCGACGACTTGTAGGATGACTCATCTATTTGGCTCATACCAGACCTGATATAGCCTATGCTGTAAGCATGGTAAGTCAGTTTTTGAATAGTCCTAAAGAAGTGCACTTACAAGCAGCACATAGAATTTTGCAATACCTTAAGGGAACTCCAGGAAGAGGGATTTTGTTTAAAAGAAATGGAGATATGACACTTGAAGCATATACTGATGCTGACTATGCAGGATCGGTAGTGGATAGAAGATCTACGTTAGGGTAATGTACCTTTCTTGGAGGGAATCTGGTCACATGGAGAAGTAAGAAACAAGGGATAGTAGAACGATTTAGTGCAGAGGTAGAATTTCGTGCTATGGCACAAGGTATATGCGAATTGCTTTGGTTGAAAATCATTCTAGAAGACTTAAAGATTAAGTGGGATGTTCCTATGAGGCTTTACTGTGATAATAAATCAGCAATAAGCATAGCCCACAACCCAGTTCAGCATGATAGGACTAAGCACATTGAGGTGGATAGACATTTCATCAAGGAGAAGTTAGACAGTGGTTTGATATGCACTCTGTATCTGTCAACACGGGGGCAACTTGTTGACATTCTCACTAAAGGGTTAAGTAGCTCAATATTTGAGGACAATGTATCCAAGCTGGGAATGGAAAATTCCTATTCACTAGCTTAAGGGGGAGTGTGAGAAGCTGTACTAATAGATATAGATTCTGTATTAAATAAATATCAGATATAGGATATGTATTATTAGGATCCCTAATGATAAGGGATCCTCAGATAAGGTTAGCTTCCTAGTTTAGTGGGATTAGGAGATTAGTTTCCTAATGTATGTTGTACTCTTTGTGTATATATATCCTATTAAGTGTCAATAAAGAAGATACCTTGAAACCCTAAATTTTGATACTGAGAATAGCCCTTTGCTACCAATCTCCCTTTTGGCAGATCAACTTCTTCCCACGTTTCAATTTTTTTGAAGTGCTCTTATTTCTTCAAAGATTGCTTATTTCCATTCTGGAACTTTAAGAGCTTCTTGGATATTATCGGGAATGTCAATTATGTCCAGATTAGCAATAAATGCTTTATATTGAGAAGATAGAGCATCATAAGAGATAAACCTCTCAATCGGGTCCATGGTACATGATCTAGATTTCTTTCGTAAAGCAATTGGCAGTTCTAGATCTGTATTGTCTTCTTGTTCCTTTGTATTGCTACTCTGAGCTTCTTCGGTAGGAACCTACATTAGTTCAGAGATTGGTATAGCTTCAGGGACAGGGAGTGTATTACTCGTTTTCTTCTTCCGAGAGTATACTTTGATTGTATTGTCAGGCATGGCTACTTCTTTTGTATCAGGATTTGTTTCTATAGGAGATGCATTGGACATAGGTGTTAGGATAGGTTTAGGAACAGATGTACAAGGAGGTTCAGGCTGAGATTCATCACCAAACTCTCTCCAATAATCCCCCTGAATCGAAGATTGGGGATAGAAGGAATCTGTCTCAGAAAAAGTGACATCACAACTAACAAACTTACTTTTTGATATAGGATCATAGCATTTATACCCTTTTGTGTAGCAGAGTAACCCAGAAACACACATTTTTTGGCTCTTGGATCAAGTTTGTTTTGTGAATAACTGTGAATAAAGGTTGTACACCCGAAAACCTTTAGAGGAAGGTTAGTTTCAAGATGGGTAGTAGTATGGATTTCTTGAAATTTTTGAAGAGGTGTTTTGAAAGAAAGGACACGACTAGGCATTTGATTAATAAGGTAGGTTGCAGTATGGATAACATCCCCCCAAAAAAATTTTGGAACATTGCTAGTGAACATTAAGGCCCTACCTACTTCAAGAAGGTGTCTATTTTTTCGCTCAACAATCCCATTCTATTGAGGACTATTGACACAAGTACTTTTGTGGACAATTCTATGTTTTTGGAAGAATATATGAAGATGTTGATTAAAATATTCAGTACCATTATCAGTATGAAGGACTTGAATACTTGTGTGAAATTGATTTTTTATCATCTGATAAAAGTTGATGAACACAATAGGGACTTCAGTTTTATCCTTTAAAAGAAACACCCAACACAAATGAGTATGATCATCGATAAATGTAATGAACCACTTTGAATTGGTTCTATTAGTGACACGAGATGGGCCCCAAAGATCACTATTGATAAGTGAAAAAGGTTTTGTGGGTTTGTATTCAGACCTTGTAAAAGAAATTCTTTGATAGTTAGCAAATTCACAAGCATCACATTGAACACAAAGATCTTTATTTATTGAAATATTTGGAAACAATCGTGACATATACTGGAAGTTTGGATGACCTAACCTTTTATGCCATATCAATAATTCATCATTCTTAGGGACAATCACACTATTACCCAAGCTATAAGGAGTAGAATGACTTTCTTCATTTTCAAAGTAGTACACTTCATTTACCTCTTTAGCACTGCCAATCATCTTCCCCGATCACAGGTCCTGTATAACACAGTGAGTAGGGAAAAAATGAGCACTACAATTAGCTTCTTTTGTCAATTTACTAACCGAAAGGAGGTTATAGTCTAGTTTTAGAACATGTAGAACATAGTTTAATTTCATAGAATTTGTTACTTTGATATCTCCTTTTCCTGCAACCGAAGAAGGATCACCATTTGCTACTTTAACCTTATCATGCCCAGCACCAAGAAAATATGAATGAAACAGGTTATAGTCATCTGTCACATGGTCTGATGCTCTAGAATCAACTATCCATTTCTTCCGACCGCATGAAGATAAAAAAGCTTGTATGATATTACCTCTCATAGTAGCATTGGCAACTGTACTTGTCTTCTGTTGATGGCTGTCATTTTGGAGATTCTTTAGTATTTCCAATAATTTTCCTAGTGAAATATTCAGCTCACCAACTTGTTTCTGACTATCTTCAGATTTTTCTGTTTCTCCTTCATTAGATACTTGATAGCCTTGGTTTTTTCCTTTACGTCGTTTCCAATCTTGAGGCTTTCCATGGATGTCCCAGCATGTGTCTTTGGTGTGACCACATTGTTTGCAGTGATCACACCACTTCTTCTGACCCTTCTTACTGGATTCACCAGGGGACATCAACGCATGCTTCATTAGTAGGTATTGGAGACAAATTTTGTTCCTTTGACTCTTCTTTTAGCATGATTTTCCTCCTTGCTGCTTCCTTCCTAACTTTAGAAAAAACTTCTTTAGCTGTTGGTAGAGGAACTCTACTTAGGATTCTGCCACGAACATGATCCAGTTTTTCATTGGGACCAGCTAAAAATTCAAAGACTCTTTCCTTTTTAATTTTCTGGTTGTACATCGCAGCATCTTCCTTACATCACAGCATCTTCCTTGCACCTCCACTCTTCATCCGACAGAAGGTCAAGTTCTTGCCATAATGCTATCATTTCGACCCAATATTCTGTAACTTCTCTGTCACCTTGCTTCATTTGCCACAACTTTGTTTTTATCTCGTAGGTTCACGATGCATCATTTCCGTCAGAGTATGATTGTTGCACCCCTTCCTAGATTTCTTGAGCTGTTGGCAGAAACATGAAGGTACGTTTGATCGATGGTATAATGGCGTTGATAAGCCATGACGAGACCATGGAGTTGTCTATCTCCCACTGTTGCGCAACTTGCGAGTTCATTGGGTCTACAACGTTTCCATCTTCGACGATAAAGCTCAGCTTCCCGTGTCCTCCAATGGCGAGTTTCATAGCATGAGCCCACTCCTGATAGTTTGTTCCATTTCGTTTGTCAGAGACGATGACAACTGAAGTTCCTTCAAGATCAGAGGTCATTGACGACTGACCTCCGGTCTAGTTTGGATGTGCCGTGGAGGATCCCTCAAGATTGGAAGCCATTTCTTGACTTGCCGGGGTTGCCTTCTCGGTTTCACCATCTCTTTCACGTGGCTCTGATACCATGTGAATAAGAGTTGTTTTGCTCTATATTATATTTCTTAGAGATTGTAGTACATATATACATGAATAGAATACTGAATAGGATAGAGTATCTATACAAATACAGGAGATAATCCTAAGATAATGTTATCTAATATAATATGATTACAATAAGATTATCACAATATTATGTGATAATACCGTATCTTGACCACATTTATGTTGTCAAGAAATTGTTATCTACATGATTTGTTGATTACCAAGATGTAACAACTTATTAATGTACACAGAAGATTTGTGGACTTTGCACTTATATAACTCCCAAAACCATAAGATAGAGGTTTTATAAAATTGTACTTCTAAAATTGTTTTTCAAATTCAACTAAGCTTTTATGAGATGCTTAATTATGTAGTGGTTTGATTAAGAATGCAAAAGTACAAAAAGGTCTACAGGGCCACAGGCTTGTCATCCATTGTATGGGAAAAAGAGAAAGAACTGTCCCCACAAATGAAACATGGGGATCTTGGGGTTTGGATCATTTGAAAGTTTATCGGTTCTAAACGTATGATAGATATGCTTTGGTCAATGCCCTCTATATTAAGCATGGTATGATAGAATGATGGGCTTTTTAAAGGTATGTTATGAGTTATGAGGATCCAATGTCATTATGTAAGCTGCCTTTTAGATATTACTTTGTGCTTAATGAACTTCCATTGAGCTGATAGTCTTGTAATGACATTTTGGTGAAAGCAGAGTGCTCTTGAAGGAACTTAACTCTAGTTTTCCCTTGCTTCTTTTAATGTATGTTGTCAATAAGGGGTTGATAATGGCTAAATATTGCTTTATTTGATTCTGGTGGTGGCTTGTCTTCATGTTCAAGTTCAACTGCATTAAGGTTTTTAGAGTGGTTAAACTTTTCTCAAGTTAGAATGGCAGCTAGGTTAAGTCTTACTTAACAATCCATGATTATGACATAAAATCATGGGGAGCTTGCACTGTTAGAGTGGGGTCATTTGATGACCAGATAAAAAGGAATGGCATCTTGTCAGAGAGATGGTTAGGTATTTTCTTGATTTCTGAACAGAAAAGGAATGGTGAGGATCTGTATCTTATTTTGAGTAATAACTATGACACATACTAAATCCATTGGATTCCATTGTTGTGTGGAGTTCAGGCAACTATCTTCTTAAGGAGTAGAGATGTGTTCAATTGGTGCAGCAATATTTTTCTAGTCTCGGTTTATGTCACATTATCATATGCAAATAACTTTTTCTTGTTGAATTTATTGATTTTTCCTTTTTTCCATTGGTTTACTCAATATTTCTATCCTTTTTGGACCTGCTACCACTTTGTGCCCTATAACTTCACTACAACAATTTTTGTAGGTCAAACACTATAAACAGAGACTTTGGAAATCATCAGTATTGTGGTTCTCCTTGATTTCATTGCATGCCAAAAGTGATAGTGGTGAACCATTACAGCTCAGCTATCGTCCAGGATCAGTTTTTGTTGACCTTTCTGGCACTAACAATGGTGGGAAGTCGCTCTGGAAAGCTGTTCCTTGTCAAACAGAGAGTGATCAGAGTGAGGTTGATTTGGAGCTCAATAATAGATTAGCTGAAGGTACATTTTACTTGGTCAATAAGAAGAATGATTGTGGTGTTGCTTTCATTGATGGGATTCCAGAGTTCATTAGGAAGCCTGGAAATCCTTTCAAGTTTAAAGTGATCCAGAGTTCATTGGATAGATACTCTTTGGAGGCTTCTGATGCTAATTTGCATCCTGGCATTTGCGAAGACAAAGAGCAAACTTCTAAGAAGAATGGAGATCTCCCTTGTATTCAACTGAAAATTGATAATGTTTCTTTGACAATAGTTCATGAACTCTTAGATACAAAAGACAGAGTTCCTCTCCTTCGTGCCTGCCTTCATAATACTGAACTTAATGTCCAGATTTTTCCCTATAAAGTCAGGGTTATGAGTACAATAAGTATGGCGCTGCATTACTTTGATGCTCAAAGAAATTTTTGGTAATTATTTATCTTGGATAAAGTAACCAAGTATGTTTCCATTCTTAAAATTCATATCATGTTATCACATTTCAGTATTTGATGATTCTGTTGCTCTTATTGCATGTAGGAGAGAACTTGTTTGCCCTGTTGATATATTTGTATTCTACCGTTCAAGTTTTCTGCCTCAGCGTTCGAACACTGTTGAGCATGGTGTACCTGTTCATTTCTATTGTAGAACTGAAGAGGTCTGAACATTTGAGGATTAAGACAATCTCTTCTGCTACCAAGTTCTTCTTCTTCTTCTTCTTTTTCCTTGGGGCATGGGGTTACCACGGAGGGTGGTAGGTTTGTATGACTAGTGCTTACAATTTTGTATTATGGTACATTGCAGTGGAATATATCCCTAACTGAGGTATCCATGGACATACTTCTCTTTGTAATTGGGAAATTAAATTTAGCTGGTCCCTTCTCAGTGCAAAGCTCTACAATTTTGGCTAATTGCTGCAAGGTTTGTGTTACCATTTTTATTGTTTTATGCAACTTACTTGCCCCTCTTACAGATCATGTGAAGCAATATAGAATAGTTTTTACCATTTTTTGCAGTTAAGCTCTTACAATGTTTATTCATATTATTCCACAATGATAATTTAACAAGCCATATTGATATGCATGTTGAACAATGTAAAGGCATATGATGCCTTCAATTCTGATAAAATGTTTCTATTGTTGTTCCCAAGAAATGTGTTTGAAAGAGTTGGCTGTGCAATATCATGTCCAAGTATAGATTCTTCAGTGTTTATTTATAGTGTTTTTACTGCTGCCAGTATACTCTGGAAATATATCTACAGATATTAATTCAGCTTAGGTTAAATATACGGGCTATAGAACGGGTAGTGATGGACAACAATGGTTTGAAATGCTTAGATTTGCTTTTGCTTTTAATTAAGTCAAGTGCTGGTAATAACTTAATTGATTAATGAGCTTCCAAATTTGGAGAGACAACATTTTTGACATCTTTAATCTATTTCAGTGGATAACATATTTCCGAATGTTATATAACTGGAAGACATGTAATTTGGAGTTTGAGTGTGACATCTTTGAAACTCATAACTCTGTTATTATGAATTCGAAGTTTAACTATAAATAACAAACATTAGATGTTTGTTTCTTCTATTCTTCCATGTTCTTATTCTCCTGTAATGTACAGTAGAAATGTTTCTGTTGACAGGTGGAAAACCAGTCTGGTTTAAACCTTATATGTCACTTCTTTGATGGGAAAAGGGTGACAATAGCCAGAAAACAGTCTGCTTCCATGTTCCTGAGGTAAGTTGTCTTACTTTTACTCATCATGCTCACAACTTCAGCTTATCTATCCTTCTTATTATTTTCCAATTGATTCTTGCTCATTTTAGGTAAAACAAATAGCTTTTGAAGGCATGTTGACACTTGATGTTGTTTGTTGTCCTTTCTTCAAATGAACAAGTAGTTTTGCACTTCACTGTTATTAGTTTAAGCCTTTAACGCTCAAAAGCCTGAATTTGCTCTTGGCCGTGGTCATCACCACTAGAAATGAACAGAAGGCTTTGAAGATCCGGGCTATAGGTTATTATTTTACCTTAATAATGGTCAATCAGTAGATATTAGAGTATTACGTATGATGGGAACAATTAGATTTCCTCCTTTTTTTTGGGGCATGATATTATGTTGATTATGACATAGAGATATAGTGGACTAATATTTCTTTTCTTGTTCTCAAAATTAATATTTAATTGACTCATGATCCCTGATTTTCACATGTTTTATAGGCACCCATTATTAGAAAATCAACCAGAAGGTGCTTCAATACTTGCCATTCAACTTTCAGATCTTGGATCTTTTGTGACATCCTCTCTTCATCTTTCACTTGTGAAAGCAAAAACACTTACTTGGCGAACACGTATAACATCACTTCAAGGTAAGTCAGCACAGCAATTGTGTAAATTACATAAGTAGATAGAAAACTCTAAACACTGAAGGTCATGATTATGATATTGAGTCTTTTGTCTGAGTTAGTTTTGATTTAAGAGAAAATAAGTGTTTTTTTCTTACTTAGGTCATTGGTTAAATGACATATATTGCATAAGTTGAAAATTATGCTAAGTAAAATATCTGATGCAAATAACTGAATATCTAGAAGTTGGAAAGGTGCTTCAGCTAGGTTTTATTGACGCTTCTAACAACAGCTGTGATGTTGAATTTTACACTGTTGCAGTAATTAATATCTTATTGTTTGTTGTTTAACGGAAACTCCATATTAATTTTGGATATTTAATTTCAAGACTATGAGCTATTATCCTATTCTTTTGTTATTTAGTTCTAAAGGGTTTCAGAAAGTGATACTTTATTATTAAACTTTTAATTAAGCTGAAACCTTTGTGGTCCTTGAACAGACTCTAGAAGTTACCCTGGACCATTCATTGTAGTTAGTGTTTCAAGGAATTCTGAGGTATTCTTCTGAAGTTCTTGAATCAATTAAGTGACAAAATGTAATCATGTGATGTGTATTGTGCCTCACTTCTTTTTTGTTTGTTTGTATATTCATACAGGATGGGTTGTCAGTTGTGGTTTCTCCTTTATTAAGGATACATAATGAAACTGAATTCTCCATGGAGCTACGGTTTCGGCGACCTCAACAAGATGAAAATATATTTGCAAGCGTGTCACTGAAGAAGGGGGATTCAGTTGATGATTCTATGGCGACCTTTGATGCCATAAATATGTCTGGTGGGCTGAAGAAAGCATTGATGTCTTTAAGTGTTGGTATGTAATCTCAACTCCAGAATCTTATGTATTGAATCTGACAAAAGTTTGCCACATTTCCATTAATTGTTTTTTCTTAGTATGATAGATGCTTCTTGTACCTTTTCTTTACTATTATTTGTGCCATTTTATTCTCATTGTATGCCAGTGAGTAGCCTCATTCACATACTAATAAGCAATTATCCAGTTAGATGGAGGATTGAACATACAACTCGATCTGCTGCTAGACTCTTTCCTCTGCTTGTCTTCCTGATCACTTTGCAAAAACCCATTATTGAACTCAATCATTATGCTATCCAGGTAGTCCTTGAATGATGGATGACATACTTATGGTTTGATTGATAACTGTTGAATATTAATGGAATTCACGCATAGGGTATATCATTGTAGCTATTTAAAATCCACGGAGGAGTTACTAAAGGGTGTATATGGATTTTCAGGAAGTGTAGTTTTAAGAACATGCGATTTATCCATTTGGTATGCCATTTTTTTCCATTTTTTAGCAAATCTAGGCTTACTAGAGCTGGTGGCCTCTCCTTTATAGCAATCTAAATCAGGTCAATTTGAGGCTTGACCAGACTGAAGGCTATTATATTTAATGTCTCTAGGTCAAGGTCAGATTTTTATTCACTTTAGGAAACTTAGTTGATTTATTCCTTTCTTCTTCTTCATGAATACATTTTCAAACTCGAAGTTCATATTTGTTCTTGACGCTACAGGTAACTTTTTAATGTCATTTAGACCTGAAATTGGAGATGGCCCTGTAAGTTCTGGAAGCCAATTTTCAGTGGAATGGTCAGACGAACTTGAAGGTGGAAAGGCTGTTCGTCTTTCTGGTATTTTTGATAAGCTAGGCTACCAAGTCCGCCGGGCTTTATCTGTTGAATCAGTGAAATGCTCCTTTAGTACTGCGTGCTGTAGTATCAAATCTGAGGATGCACATGCCACTAACCTGCATTTTCTCATTCAGAGCATTAGTAGAAATGTGCCTATTTTGGAACCTGCTAATTCTCAAAATGGTTCTGAAATTAGAAATTCAGCAGTAATATTGCAAGAGCAGAAGGAAATTTTTCTTCTCCCCACTGTGAGGGTGTCCAACTTACTACACATGGAGATACATTTATCTTTAACTGAAACAGGTACTGACAGAAAGAGCTCTGCAGTATATTTTCTTTACTGACATTATTCAATGTATAATTTCTATCTTGGTGTAGATATATGTCCTACTGCCGGCAGTGACTGTACGGGGAAGCAGGCAATTATGGCATCTGGATCAACAATTGATTTTTATGCTAATCCTGCTTTAATGTGCCTCACTGTTACTTTAACTGCTTTTAATTCAAGTTGCAAACCAGTAAAAAGTGGAGATTGGGTCAAGAAGTTACTTAAGAACAAAAATACTGTCAAGTATTTAGACATCGATCTGGATTTTGCTGGTGGAAAGTATTCTGCGTCTCTAAGATTGTCTCGGGGGCTCAGAGGCATATTAGAGGTTATTACACTGGAACCATGTATGAATTTCATGTTACTCGATATACTTGAGCACGAGTCCATGTCTCAGTCTAGGTTTTTGTTTATTGGTATGGACATTTGAATGCTATTAGGATTCATATCTCTTTGAACTTACTCTTGTTTTCAGGCTGTTGTATTCACACCCTACTCCTTGAAGAATGACACTGAATTTTCTCTATATTTCTTTGCTCACAAACAAAAGCCTTTGTCTAGGTAAATGATATATATGTCTCTGCTTAATGTTCTCTTAAGCAGTAGGATGCACCGACAATCTGATGGGCTATATTTTTCCAGTGATGAGCTTGATAAGTTGGGTTCCTGTATACCCCCAGAATTTGGATTGCTTTTGTTCCCAAATTCAGTAAGATCATGGTTTCTAAAGTAAGTAAATTGTTTGGGAGTGCGGTTTACAATTTAGTTTGCAAACATTTTACCTTGTGATGAGAATGGACATTATTCATCCAGATTTATTTTTTGTTGGACACTTTTGTCAAATTGTGTTTCAGATCCCACAAAATACAACTCAGAATGTTGAAGGGTCATGCATCTGAGACACTACTAGACTTGGATGCCTTATCTGGCCTCACAGAGATAAGCTTGGCAATTGAAGAAACTGGAGCAAAATCTACTGTGAAGTTTGGGATTTATATCAGACCATCAGCAAGTAAACTTGAGATGCTAGCGCAAACATTGACTATGGTACCACGTCATGTTATATTTAATGATTCGGAAGAAAATATCACTGTCCGTCAGTGCTATTTAGAGGTATGCTCTTAACTAATGAGCTCCAGAGTTGTTTTATTTCCTTGAGATTTCTGGTGAATTGTTTGAGTTGGGCTCTTAACCTTATCTTTCTGCATTCCCTTTTCAAAAGAATGAAAGTGCAGGAATGTTCTACATTAGAAGTAAACAGAGAACAACACTACTGCTGCAGAATGGTGTTCGCAAGAGCAGGGAATTCAGTTTGTTTGAGAATGTTATCAAAAAGCATAGACATGATACAGAGGCTTCAGTAGCATATATCCAGTTTCAACCAAATGATTCTGAATCAAGCTGGTCAGGACCAGTATGTATTGCATCATTGGGTTGCTTTTTCCTAAAATTCAGAAAACAAACAAATCAAGCGAGAGAATTAGACAATACAATCACAGAATTTGCTGCCGTTAATGTGGTAGAAGAACGTTCTACCCTAGGTGTGCACTTCTACAAACCTCCAAATGTTAGCTTACCATATCGAATTGAGAATCAGTTGCATCAGGCATCGCTAACTTACTATCAAAAGGTTGTGCTGTCACTCCGGCATTTTTATTCATCAGTTCTCATTATATAGATATCAATCTATAGACTGTAATTATATTTTTGTTGGACAATTTTACAGGATTCATCAGAACGAGAGCTTCTTGGATCTGGTTGTAGTGCTCATTATGTCTGGGATGATTGGACTCTTCCACATAAGCTGGTTGTGTTGGTCAATGGTAATTATTAGCCTGCAATATCTCTGATAATTCTTCTGTTTTATTCAGTGATGTGTCTATTTCTCTCGCTTCTCATCCCCCAAAAGTGAAGATGAAAAGCCCTCATAGTAAAAAGATAAAACACCCTCATAGTAAAATGGCAGATGGTGGTTTTTTTTTAATGCAGATATGCATCTACTACGTGAAATTAACTTGGATAAGGTTCGAGCTTGGAAACCTTTTCTCAGACTGAAGCAAAATAAAGAGTTGGCTTCTCTTTCACTTTTGGACAAAAAGCATGGAGGTCAAAAAACTTATTTTGGCCAGTTCAACACCATGGATACTGTGAATGTGGGCTACAAGGTGTATGCTGATGGTCCAACACGAGTTTTACAAATTTGTGAGCTTTCTGATAACCGCAAGGGGGATTATCTCTTACGGACGCATGCGAAGATTCAAATAATAGTTTCCCAGTTTGCAATCCACTTACTTGAATGTGGAAAGCAGGTCAGTCTTTAATCTTTCATCATTTTAACACCAGTCTTCATATGTCTTTGAATATTTGATCTGGACATCTTTTGATAACTCAGCAAAATGAGTTTTCCCGCTTTGAATTACTTGATTTTTAAAATTTTGATGTTTGTGCTTTTCCCTGATGCTATTAGATATCAATTGCCTTTATGGTGAACAGCATGCGACTTGATCTTCTTAAGGAATGTCATGGTTGTATCCTGATTAATCTGATCTTTTTTGCTCTTATTTTTGAAGGATTCAGAAGAGAACGAGGATTATACTTGTACACCAATTGTAACTGCAAGGCTTACAAACATCAATCTTGGTTCTGTGGTCACTGATCAGCAGAAACATAACCAACTGACCATACAGGTAACAATATATGTGATGCTGCTTGTTTGATGGAGAGGGCTTAACTGTGTTGAAGATCATTGTACTAGATTCTGACTGGATAAGGTCTACCATAATAGTTACCACTAGTTGCTATATGCTATAAAACTTGTATTGTCCTTATCTTTGCAGTCACTAGACGTGGATGAGAAGTGGACAGGTGCTCCATTTGCAGCGATGCTTCGGAGACATCAACTGGACTTTATTGACTCCAATGCTTGCACACTCAAAGTTGTCTTTGTCTTGCTTTCAAGAAGCTCCAGTATCAGACAAGTTAAATATTCTTCCATCGTTCTGCAGGTACCTCAGGATTTATCAATATTATGTGGACTATCCTTCCTTGCTTTGCATCTGTGTGCTTCAATAAGTGACCTCGTATTACATTTTATACATTCAAGCATCGCCTTTGGGGTGGTTAACTCCTGTAGCACTATTTTTATTCACATATTAACTACATGACTTTATGTACACAGCCTATTGATTTGAATGTTGATGAAGAGACTTTGATGAAAATTGCTTCATTCTGGCGAACATCTCTTAGTGACTCAAGTACTCCAAGTCGACAATATTACTTTGATCATTTTGAGGTTCATCCAGTGAAGGTTTGAAGTTTTTGACCCCTTGAATTCCAAAACGGCTTATTAGCTGGCATCTTGCTTGGTTCATTATCTTTGACCTGTGTTAATGTATGTTGTCTAGATAATCACTAACTTCCTTCCTGGAGACTCGTATTCCAGTTATAACTCTGCCCAGGAGACTCTAAGGTCATTACTGCATAGTGTGGTAAAGGTACAGATAATTAATATTGCATGCATAGAAATGGTTTCTCTTCTTTTGAAGCATTATTGATGGGGCATACTTTCAATTGTTTGGCTTCCCATTTTCAATTTCTATAGGTTCCTCCAATTAAGAATATGGTAGTGGAACTCAACGGAATTTTGGTTACCCATGCTTTAATAACTATGCGTCAATTGGTCATCAGAGCTGCACAACATTATTCATGGTAAGCACTATATATTCCTTCAGATTGAATTAGCACTTATTTATGGAGTATAATTAACACAATAGTCCAGGTATGCTATGAGGGCCATCTATATTGCAAAGGGCAGCACCCTACTTCCCCCATCTTTTGCATCCATATTTGATGATTTGGCTTCATCTTCTCTTGATGTGTTCTTTGATCCTTCACGGGGTCTGATTAACCTTCCCGGTTTCACATTAGGTAATTTCTGATACTATTTCGTCATCTTTAGATCTGTACTAAATATTTTGTTGAGGGCCCCTTCTTTGTGACATTGCAAGATCACTACCTTATACCCCATTTTAGCAATGAAGTATGCCATAAACTGGGAAGTTATACTCCTTCCTTTTGACTTTATTCTCGAGATCAATTTTCTGATAATACGGTGCACTGTCATGATAATTTGCTCTCTAGAATGAGTAGGGCCGAATCAAATGGCAGTGGCAAAATTTAACCTACGATATCTTTAATATTTATCTTATATCTGTCATGCACTATAAATAATGTCATTGATAAGACATTATCTTTATGATTTGGATGAGGTGACATAATCATAGCTACTTTCCGCTGTCTGCTTTGTGTGAACTTTTCTAGCATACCTGTTTTCTAGTTTTCAGTTGGTGTGTATGTGTGACCATCATGTTCAATTGTGATGGTTCTCTGTAGTTCTGATGCATGATTGCTGCATTACTTGCTGGGTGCAGGCACCTTCAAATTTATCAGTAAATCTATCAAGGGTAAAGGATTCTCAGGGACCAAACGGTACTTTGGTGACCTGGAGAAGACTGTATGTTCTATATTTCTTTTTCTTTGTATCTTATGGCTGCTATTTTCATGGTACTTGTGAAGCTATTAATCACATGGTTATCTTCAGTTAAAAACAGCAGGGTCTAAGGTATTATTTGCAGTTGTCACTGAGATATCAGATTCAGTTCTGAAGGGCGCAGAAACTAGTGGTTTTGATGGAATGGTATTGTTCATCTTTCTTTTGTGAACATCTCGTGAAATTTTAGTAATTTTCTAAGTTACTTCTGCTACTAGACAAGCTTTTACAAATTTAAATTACCAACTTGGTATTTCAAGATTGATATTCAATTTTCCTGTTAATCTAGCTGAGCGGATTCCATCAAGGGATATTGAAATTGGCTATGGAGCCCTCGCTATTGGGGACGGCTTTAATGGAGGGTGGTCCTAATAGAAAAATTAAGCTTGATCGAGGTCCTGGTGTTGATGAGGTATTTTCGACAACGTTAATGAAAAATAGGGTTTTTGTTCTTTTCTTTGTTATGCTTTCATTGAACATAAATAGCTGATAAATTTGTTTGGGCAATTGATGTTTTCCATTTTTGAAGCCATTTACGCCCTTGCTGTGACAAGGGTTGATGATATTAGAAAAAGTTTTGATGCATATGTTTCCTCGGCATACAACTGAGAATTTTGCATTGCGATTCTTTGTTCCTCGTGCTTCTTTATTACGACTACAAGCTGCTTATTAGGTAATTCTTTTATATCTGCAATTAGTAACTAGTTAGTTATTTGAATTGGCAGTTATACATTGAGGGGTACTTGCAAGCCATGCTGGATACCATGTACAGGCAAGAATATCTAACAGTCAGAGTCATAGATGACCAGGTACATAGTTTTCTTAATATCTGGAAAAAGCAAAATTAGCTCAATCCTGAGAGTCAAACTCACCTGTTTTTTTCTGTTGACTGGACCATGAAACTGTCAAGCACATTGGAACCCTAACATGAATCCCTGGGACTATTTAGAATTAGTTCACACACTGTCATGACAAGCTCAGAAAGCTTTTGTAGTTGTTTCCTTTTTCTGGCGTTTAGTAGTTGTCAACTTTGTACTGTTGGATTGCCTTTCAGAATATCTAGGGTTTAGAAACCTTCTGGACTATAGATCTGATCGTCAATATATCCTTACCATCTTTGTTTTATTAGCCGGTTTTTCTAACAGTATATATGAATCTAGGTTCTCCTCAAGAGCCTACCTCCAAACAGTGCTCTTATAGATGAGATCATTGATCGTGTGAAGGGATTCCTTGTGAGCAAGGGATTATTAAAAGGAGATCCTTCAAAATCTTCTCACCATTTGCGTCATCTCCGAGGAGAAGCTGTAAGTTCTGCTGTACTTAGTGTTCCATCTTTCTCCTTTTCATTAGTTTTTATGGAACGAATTTAAATTACATGATTTTGAAAGATATGCTTTTATTGCCATCCATCAAGTTGTGCCTCGATTATTCAACTTGAATGTTGAATGAAAGAGCAAACTACTTATCATTGTTGTGTCTCGTTTATCCAATTTCCTTCACCATTGCTCTCCATCAAATATTCAGATATACAATACATGTCTATTTTAGCTCAATTTTGAACCAAAAGGTGGTATTTATTCAATATTTTATATCAACTTTAAGGATTAACCATCACGTCCTGTATGCTTAGTTCACTTCACAGCACTCCTTATCTGCCAACTGTATGTGAAATGAAAGTCGTACTGTGCATTTAACATTACTACATAATGGGCATGAGTTATCTACCTCCGGAGAAAAATCTTATCAGGAGAATGTATGACACAGGAATGGAAGATTGTACCAACAGTGATCACGTTGTGTGAACACCTCTTTGTGAGTTTTGCAATCCGAATGCTGAGGAAGCACACGGTTAAACGTATCACCAATATGAACTGGAGAAAGGTACCTAAAATTGAGGAAAACAGAGCACTGGTCCCTGCGGAACCTGGTGAACAGGAAAAGAAGGTGAAATTTAGATGGAAATGGGGCATTAGCAAGTTCGTCTTGTCAGGCATTCTAGCATATATTGACGGGAGGTTATGTCGTTACATTCCTAATCCTGTAGCACGAAGGATTGTCAGTGGCTACTTGTTGAGTTTTATTGACAAAAATGATGACGTATCATAAATCTGCAGTTAAATGGCATTCTTCTTGTTCAGTCTTTTCCCAATTTTGTGTTTGCTCATCACTTCTTTTTGATTTAATTAACGTACAGTACACTATACAATCTGAAAATAGAAGTGCTTGGTAATGTCCAAGGATTCTCAGGAGTCCAATCAGCAGGTACTTGTTCCAGTCGGAACTAAAAATCTAATCTAAATGACCAGATAACCATGGGTGCACTCTTAGTGAAATAGCCAATGACAATTTGGTATTCCCACTCCCTCTAACAGGCTCTGTGTTTGATCCTTTGAACATATGAAGAAAGAATTATAGTTCTAATTTTTCGCAAATTTACCTGTAAGATTTATTCACATTATAAACATTTAAGTTAATTGTAATATAAGAAATTAATAAACGCTATCATGTAAACAGGTTCGAAATCTTTTTCATCTCTTTAATATTCCTCCAATCTTTCCCATAAGACCATTTTTAATGTTTTCATATAGAGTTGTATTGTTCTATACCTGCAGAAGATTTAAGTATTAATCACAGGGGCTGAGCCAGTATCAGATAATTAGCTTCCACTCCATACAACTAAAGAAGTAACCAGAAGGGAAAAGTTGGAAACTTTGCTGGATTACAATAACCATCATGCCTTAAATTGGTTTCTATGCAATTGCTGATCCATATTAAGAATCATACTAGGATACGACTTCAGGGCGCCAGATCGCAGCTTGATAAATCGTTTGGAAGCATTTCTTCTACCACTACAACAATTACTTGCACATAAATGAACATCGCGGGTCTGAGTCATCAACAACTACCGCATAAAATGACAGACACATGACCCGTGCAAAATGTGCTCATTTGGATAATTGAATGGTTTGCGTAAGCTTGGCTGGATTGACTGGAAAGGTACGAGCAACTTCAATGTAACACATTATGCCTAGTTTCAGTATCTCCTTTACTGAGTCAATAATAAAGTTCATGGTTACAATAATTTCTCAAGAAGACATGTAAATTTGTCATTTCTTACTTAACAAGCTAGAAGTATGAATCAGGCGTAGTGCTTGGTTGGAATTGTTCAAAACTGAAGAAGATCTTGCAACCCCCATCTTTTTCTTCTTCAAGAATTCCAGGGAATTCTGTAGACACTGGGGAGGAGATACATCCTTTAAAATAACAGGCTCCACCCTGCAAACACAATTTTTTAGATGATTAAATGATTTCCAAAAGATGTCTAGCAACAACTTCCTTCTCATTATGCCTTACCCTGAGCATTTTGGCTTCTTCTTTTTTCGAGGAGGCTCAGCCACAGCGTCAGCTTTCTCATCTTCAGAATCTGACAAGAAAACTTTTCTGCATATGCAATAATGTCATCTTAAGCATACAATATAAGAAATGAACTCCAGTTGCACAAGACGAGAGTTAAAATAAGCATACTTCTCACGAGCTGCAAGTAGTTGAACAATGTCATCTGGAAGCATGTCCCCTGTACCCAGATAATCCTTGTCAGTTCCAACTTCTGTGTCCATCTTGACATTTTCAACTCCTTTAGATGGACGTGGTGTTTTTCTCTGTGCCCACAATCTATTTAATTCTTTACGCTCACGAACAACTCTACATGTAGCAAGTAAAACAGGGTGTGCAAAGTTGAGTATTTTGCTGAATCATGCAGTTAAGAGACAAAATTATTGCATGGAACCAGAATTATGCTTCCTAAACTAGCTTTACATATAGCAAAGTTAAAGGTAATGTTTTCTTCAAAAGTATATCACAATATACCTACCAATCACCTCAAAAGTTTCCTCATTCACCAGGCTACTAAGCCATCTTGTATTAAAGAATGCAAAGATGGAAACATTGTTAAGGCTTTATGGAAAAGATGAGTAGTAAAATCATAATATATAAAAGATTACTCATTGACAGAACATCTGGAAGGAGCGGAACGGCAGTAAAAACTGTAAAACAAACCATAAACTTTATTGAAGAACTTGAGTAAGCAGTGTTGATCAAGGGTATTCCCTAAAGAAGCAAGAAAAGCAACAAATATCGTTTGCAACATCTTATTTCTATTACTAGCATGATTTTATCCCTAACAATGCCATAGTTTACACCACTTACAATAACCTCTGACACGCATAACGACTATAACAATAAATCCACAATTTACTTCCATCTCCAATCAAAATTTGAACCAAGAAACTAACATCAACACAGTGCAACAGCAATAAGGATGTTGGTGACTAATGACTTGTAACGCTATTCATATATGCTAGAACTGCAAAACATAACTGAAACCAGGTTCACTTGGCAGCATCTATCACTTCAATCAAAACAAAAAACAAGCGATATCTAGTCTTACTAGAATCAACGAACAAAAGATAATAAACTTCAAGATTTTTTTTTCATAAAGTTCAATAATTAAACAAGAAAGAAAAACACCAAGTTCCCTGATTTTCAAGTCTCCCAATACATTTTGAAAGTTGATCAAAAAAAAAAAGGGAAGGCAATCACGCATAATTGAAAAGGTTGAAACAAAAAGGAAAAACCTTGCTTTGCTTTCCTTCTGAACTTTCCTTATTTCCTCATCTTGCAAAACTCCCTGAAAAAAAAAAACAGACACATCTTATATAAAAGGCCAAAACAAGCGAAAACTAAGTATCTGATCAAAAGCCGAACATGGGTCTTCTCACCAGCGCAAAAAGAAACAAACCTGCTCCGACGTAAACTCCTCCGGCGCGTCCGAGCCAGAATCTTCTCTCTCCGACATGTTGACTATGTTTCGTCTATTTCTGTGAATTTCAGAACTGGAGATGTTGAACTGGAGATGTTTAGGGTTTAAGGAACATCAAAAAGAATCTGTGTGGTGGGTTTAGACAATCAACTCCGATATGGAGCCTGACTGATACACGCGTCCATGATCTACTGGGCTAGGCTTTGAAACAATTACTTAACTATTGATCACACGAGTTATATGATAAAATAGAACTCATTGGGCTAGGCTTTGAAACAATTACTTAACTATTGATCATACGAGTTATATGATAAAATAGAACTCATACATAATCAAACTTAAAATTATTAATAAATTTTAATTAGACATTTTTAACTTGATTTAATTTTATAATCTAATTTTAACTAAAAATTCTAATTATTCAAAATTTTCAAATTAATATATTATTTCGCTTTCCGCCTGATCTTAGCTCCAATTGTCATCTAAGCAACGTATAATTGTGGACTACTATTGCTCATTAGAGATTTGGTATTTGGAAGCTATTCTGCAAAATGTCTTTACACATTTTGGGAACATTCAAATCACTGCGTTTAAATTTCTACTACTCTAAAATAGCAAGACCTTGGTGAAAGTAGAATCAAAACACAACATTCTTATCTTCGTCAAGTAATCTCTATCCTAGACTTAGAGAGACACAACCCTCCACATTGTTCTCTTTCGTCTTAAACTAACATTCAAACAATTTCAAGTTCTTCCCATAAAAGAATAGTTACTCATACTTGGTCTTTAGTTTTTGTATGCTAAGACGTCTAATTTGTCCTTTACATGATGTTTGGTGAAAGGAAATAGCAATGGAATGGGAAACCAAACACAGGTTTAATAATACCTGAGGAATATATTGGGAATAGCATTTCCCATTCTTCAGGAATATCTATTCTTCAATTTTGAAAAATACATAAAACCAACTCCTACCTATCTTTATCTAATCCATGAATCTCTATTCTTCTTCGACATCAGAAACTTGTTATTCTTACAAATTTATCCTTCTTCGACATCTCTATCCCTTTGTTCCTCTTCCTCCGCTGACGGTGAGCTCTTCGCCGCACAATCTTCAACGAGAGTTCAAGCTCCCGCTACCAGACTTACTCAAGGCCTTCCTCCCACCACCATCACCATCATCGCCATCGCATGGCCAGCCTCCTCCCCAAAAGCTACCTTAAGCCCTCCTCCGCTGCCTAATCCCACCCCTCTACCAACCCTGAAAATCATTCCATAATCAAACATCTTAAGCAATTGCTCTCATCACACCCCAACTTCCAAGAATTGGATATAACCCTATTCGATTGCTTCACCCATCCATTCAATTTGACATATCTAACGCACCGCCGCCGTTACCACTACCGGAGTCGAATGTGAGGAAGAGGAAGAGTGTTGGACCCCGAACCTTCCTTGGAAGGTAAAACTATTAAATGAGAAATTATTGATGATCATTTATGTGTAAAGAAAAGAAGAATTTATGAAATTGAAAAGAAATAGAAAGATAGTTTAGTTTCAAGATGGGTTGTATAAGAAGTTTTTGGAAGTAAAAGCTGGAACATGTAAGTTCATTGAGCATGCTTCGGTGTTTTAGCCATAACTCTTTCTCTAGTTCTCGAAATGAGATGATTTTTGATTTGAATTAAACTAGAAAATAGGGCTACAACTTATCTGTTGAATGCAAGTTCTAATTTAGTCTCTAAGAGTTTCAATTTTTGGATGGAAGTTGAGCATGAAATATTGTTTCAGTTTAAGGATAATTCGGAAATGTTTGGGACATAACTCTCAAATTACCAAACCAAATTGAATGATCTTGGTGTCATTAGAAAATTAAAACAATGAGGAACATTTTTCTAGAAGGAAGTGTTAGCAAATTTCTTCAATTGTTCCATGATAATTGGTTAAGAAGTTAGAAGTATAAGTTGTGATCTTAAAAGACCAAAGGAAGGTAAAAAGAGAAGAACCACTTAAGTGAAGGGTAAAAAGGGAAGAGCAATGAGATAAATAGGCAAAATTAGAAGAGAAGAGGGAGAAGTGTCATGGACCATGAGAGAGAAGAGAGAAAAACGAAGAGAGAAGAGAAGAAGGAGAGAGTTCGTGAGAGAGAAGAAGAGAAGAAGGAAAGAAGAAGAAGAATCAAGTTTTCAAGGTAAGTTTTCATCTTTTTCTTGCTTTAGTAGAAGGAAATAGGTTGTGTTTTGTTGAGATGAAGAAATCTTAGAGAGAGAAAGGGGTTGTGTAGAAGAAGATTTGAGAAAAATTCATGGGGTTTTTTAGTTTTTAAGCTAGGTTTTGGTTTTTCTAACCTAGATGGACTAAGGGTTGGTTAAGATTGAGATTGATTTTGGTTGATTTAATTGGTTGTGATTGTTGGAGTTTTAGGGTTTTTATTGAATTGAAATTAAAATGAGATTTTGGTTGATTTAGGAATTCAAGAAAGCCCCATTCAAGAGCAAAAGGAAGGGAATCATTGAATTGGATTTTCAAGAGTTATAAGGTGGGTAATTTATTTATAGTTATTGTGTAATGGGCAGAATGTCTTGTTTATGGGTGTATGCTTGATTTTCCAATTGTGAACTGCTATGATATGGAATATAGTTTATGATGTGTTTTATGCTATGTCATGCATTAAAACATGTATGACATTTTGAAATGATTGAGTTGTGACAATTATCATGTTA
>JAOQMR010000213.1:6210836-6244858 GCA_027563865.1 Erythroxylum pelleterianum
TGTGAATGATTGAATTGAGCATAAGATGTGATTATATGCTTTGTGTGGGCGAGAGAGGAACCGTTTCGTAGTCACGTACACGTTGACATAAAAGCCTTCTCCAGGCTACCCGCTTGTGGCCCACGAGATCCAAAAAATGGACTCGTTTCGTTCACGGCGTAAACTTCGGTTTCGTCGTTTTGTCTCACGCAACCCTCGAGCCAATTGATTGTGCATTTGCATTTTGACATGTTAAGTTGTGATGCAAATTGTGTAAAATGATTGGATGATAGATTACATCAATATGGTTAATGTGATTATGCATTGAATTATGCATGATGAAGGTTGAGTTTACATTGTTGGAGTTTGAATTGGAAGGTGAATATGCTTATATGAATGGTTATATATATGTGCTTGTGTGTATGGCTCATCGCCAATGGCTATAAATATATTAGCCACTGAGCTGTGTAGCTCAACCCAATAATTTCCCTCCTCAGGTGCAGAACGAGAAGAATTAGCGATCCTTGCAAGATTTGGACAACTTCGAGATAGATAGCCCTTGTACTAAGCTACTTTGAATTCTTTTGTATAGCTTATCAAGCATGCCAAATAAAGAGCATTTAATTGTATTTGTTTTAAATTTGCAATGTGTATTTTGATTTGTAAAGAAAGATGTTCGAACGTTTATTTTGCTTAGTTATGAGATTGCAAAATTTGGGGATTTCCCTTTTGTATATGAATATGTCTTCTAAAGGTTGAATTTTATGTTTATGAAAATGGATTGTGTGTATGCATATGATTCTTCATTGAGATTGCTAATTGTTGTTTGTTTAGAATAAGACCTTAGCAATTGGAAGGGTTTCACGGGATAAATTACTTGAGTTGGAATTCAAATGATCATAAAATGAAGTAAAGTGAAACATGACTTCATTTTGGATGAGGTTAAGTTGGAATTGAAGCACACTTAAAAAGGTAATCCTTTGAGTTGATGAACTTTGAGTTTGAGTGCTATCAATTGTAAGTGAAATGTTATGGAAAAGCAAGATAGGATTTTGGTGAATGATGAGATGTTATTGAATATGAGGAGTCTATGAATTAAGGTTGAGCTTTGGATGAATTCCAATGGCAAATTGAATTGTTTGAATGAGGTGGTAATATGAGAAAGTGAAGTCAGGAAAAATTGTAAGTTTTGCATGAGGATAAGATGGGTATGTTTTTGCCAAGGGAAAACTGTATTGATTGAGGTAGAATTTGACCAAGTTGTCTTCATAAAAGTGGTAGCTTGTCCTTTTAACTTTCTAACGATACCAAGTTTGTGATTTTTTGATATCGGAATTGTGAGTTATGGTTATTGCAAGTTAGGATGTTGTTAAGGACAAAATTCCCGAACCATTAGCGTATATGAAGTGAATCTCGGACTCAAAAGAGTGGATTTTGGCAAGATATGAGTATCGGGAAAGTTAGAATGGGTTTAGGACCCTATGGAGGGGTCTTGAAGGGTGAAAAATTCATGTCACCCGAAGGTTACACGGTCTGCCCGTGTGAATTTACACGGGCTGTGTAATTCTGGGCGCAGGGGACACATTTCACCCGAAGGTTACACGGCCTGACCGTGTGATTTTACACGGTCCGTGTGTTTTGACCCAGAAAACGACAAATTTTGAATTTTTGGTCTTCATGAAAGTTGTATCCCTAGATGTCGACTTTCTAACCATCCAAAAATGAAGTCAATCCGACACCTATAGTGAGAGTTATGGCATTTTCACTAAAGTATGTTCAATATGAGTGAGGATATGAACATGTCGGATTCTTTCGGTCATAACTCCCTCATCCGACCTTGAAATGAAGTGATTCTTGGACCAATAGATTCCTAAGACATGTATCTTTATATACATAATAAGTTTGTACCATTTGGAGTTGATTCAAGAGGGTTTACATTAGAACAAGTAAGGGTTCGGGTTGAAGAGCATAATTGGAGTATGTGCACACTTAGGCTTTTTAAGTATATCTTGAGTTATAGAGCTCCAATTGAAGTGATTCTTGCTTCAAAACAAACTAGAGACTTAGAGTTATGATTTCTTTGAAGAAGTTAAATTACAATTCGGGTTTGAAGATTTCCAAATTCTGTTCACAAACAGGAGAAATGAGTTCAAGCATAGTGACTGTTTTATATAGGCACGCCGTTGAGCATATTGTGAGGAAAATTTTTGGGGTGTTACAAGAATGAAGATGAAATGATGAGGATTAATTGAAATAACCCTATAAGGTGATATGTTCACGTCTCATGTTATGATTTTCGGAGCGATCGTTGGGCTTCGAAAACGGAGCCCAACATCTTGTGGTATTAGAGTCACACAATCAAGCATATACAAATATTCATATAGGCAGACAATGAAACTTAGCATTCACAATTCCCATACACAATCTCATAATTCAATTCATCATTCTATTCAACACATTTGAAGTCATTTATCATCCAATCATATAACACAATTCGCATTTTGATGAGGGCGGAAACCAAAAGCGAAGGGGGTGGAGAGTGGATTAAGGTGTCGGTGATCATATTCCTGTGGGATGGAAGCTTTAAGAGGAAAGAAGGTCGTGCTTGGGTTTATTGCCGCATATATATAAGGTGCTCTTTAACCTTTCTCTTTGATTATTATATCTTTAGCTTCCCTTTTCTTTTCTTTTTCGATATATCTATCTCAGTAACTAATTTGTTTTAGTTGTATACTTCTATTCAGTAGGAGGGATGAAAGGTTTTTGCTTTACACCTGAAATTATTGGAATTGTGATACAGTTTTGCTGTTTACTTTCTATATCTATTGGTTCTATTTTTGTTCTTTTAAAGGTAGTAATAAGTGTAGTGAGGATATGACTAATAATAGGTTATGATGTGAAAGTTGGTACTAGTTTATCAAGCACCTGTTGTCTGGATACTTTAGTTTTTCATGTTCCTGAACTGGTGCTAATCGACAAACTGTATGTTGATTTTTACTTTTATGCTAGTTTATGGTTGCCACTAGCTTTGAAGTGTTTACGTTTCTATTAAGTAGGGGAGGTGAAGGAGTATGGGGAGTGTAGTGGTCGTTTCATGGTGAGTTCTACTAAATGATGACACCTGATGAAGTGCATTGACTGAGAAAATTGAAACTTGGAGACAAGGATTGGAAGTACATTTAAATTTCTATAAGGGTGTAGAAGTAGACCAGGGATGAATGGTTGCACAATATAGCCTAGATTCTGGTTTGGTGAGTTGCAAAAGATAATGAATGTGCTTGGTGAAACATAATATGCTTTGTTACATCACACAATTAATTACTTGGATTGGTTGTCCAAAAAAGTTGTCTTATAATAAGATGTACGTTATGTAACATAAAAATTGATTCTCTTTTACTCTGCAATCACCTTTATATAGTCTATCATTTATTGGTCATTACATTACTGTTGTATTTAAGTACATCCTTAATGCTATTTTATTATTACATCCTACCAAGCATCACGTAAATATTTTATAACATTTGGTGTGAAATGCTGATAATTACATTCGATGGTTTTCTTCTTCTTTCTTTCTGGAGGAACTCATGCGTTCCTGTGCAAGATTTTGTTGTTGCTACTTCACTATTTTGTAATTAGTTTATTGAAATTGGAGCTTCAGTGCTTGGTTCCTTAATTTTGTTCCATCATTTTGTGTGATTGTTACATCATTTATTCATTAAACGAATACTGTTAGTGATCATGCAGGTGAAGCCAAGGGAATGTCGTGGATGTTAGTAACTTTGTCAGTTTGCAGGGGCGAGCACCTAACCATCCCTCATTGGTTTATAGTCGTAGGAAGAGGGGTAGTACAGCTGTGGCCAAAAACTAATTGTACCTAGGTGGCAGCAGGTTGTTATGTGTGGGGGAATATTAGACATATATAGAGTTGGAAATATTTGTGGGGTTTTTTTTATCATCTTTCTTTTAATAAATATCTTGTATTCGACTGAGGCTTGGGAAGGATTGCAATGGCACCCTTATTTCTCAATTGTATCAATACAAATCAATATTTCATTTTCTTCTCGTTCTTTGCATTGTCCCTTCGATCCTAACTCTACCAAATTGGTGCGGTGAGCGTGGAACCCATACCCACTAATGACTAATACTAGAATGGAGACAAGAATGGATACGGTAGAGAGAACCTTAGGATTACTAGAGCAGCATTTGAGTGGTTTAGGTGTGGAAGTGAATGAAGGAAAGCAACAGGTTGAAAGCTAGCTCACTAAAATCAAAATGATGCTCGCTACAGCCATCAAAGGGAAAGTGATGGAGGAGACAGCATCGGGAAGCTCAGGAGCAATACGTGAAGGGGCGACGATGACAACACCAGCGACAGGCAAGACAGTCACCAAGATGATTGCACTTAAAGACGTTCAAATATTTGTGAAGAAGATTGAACTTCCAAATTTCAATGGCAATGACCCATTGAGCTGGGTGAGTAGAGTTGAGCAGTACTTCCAAATTCAACGGACCCCTGAAGATATGAAGGTGACATTGTCCCTTGTTTGTATGGAGGGGCATGCGTTGCATTGGATGACGTAGTTACATCGGAGGAAGCCACTTCTAAGTTGGGAAGACGTGCGTCGAGAGGCTTTAGCCTGTTATGGAGAATCTTTGGCATCAAACCCATATGAGATGTTGGCTGCTACTAAACAAGACAGTACGATGGATGAATACATCTGAGACTTTGTCGCAAAATCTGCATAGATAGATGGGATGCCCAAGGTAGCTTTTACAGGACAGTTTTTGAATGGGTTGAAGAAGGAAATCAGGGCTAAGATAAGAACGCATGAAGTGTCTGACCTCTACAAAACGATGAATTTGGCCAGGGAGGTGGAGTATAAGATCTATAGGGAAGAAGAAGAATGGGTTGGGCTGAGGGAAGAAAGGATGGTTTTGGACTGGGAAATAAGGCTGGAATCATTGCAATCCTTCCTACGTCTAGGTCCAACGTGGGGTATTTGGCAGGCCGAAAGGTTACATCGGTGGTGGGCACGAATTTGGGTGTTGTTGGGCAAAGCAATAAGGTTGTCGGTCCTTAAACCAAACCAGTGAACCAAGGTGGGGTTTGTCGCCTTTCTCAAGCTAAGTTTCACGATCTTAGGGTAAAGGGTTTGTGTTTCAAGTGCCAACAAGCTTATGGTCCTCTTCACCACTGCCATAGCAAGACGCTTCAAACAGTCATATTGTGGGACAGCGAGGGCGAATGTGAGGAAGAAATCAATGAAGTGATAAATGACGCTATGGAAGCAGAACCGAAAGGAGAAGTACTGAATGAGACACAAGTAATGAGTCTCGACTTACCTTGCTTTAGATTATCCAGAAACAGCCGAAGCCACACTATGAAGCTTAAGGGGAACATTGGGATGGCTGAAGTAATAGTAATGGTTGATAGTGACGCTAGTCACTGTTTCATGGCTAGAACAGTAGCACAAACGTTAGGCATACCAATTGAAGGAACTTCACGAATTGATGTGAAGCTGGGAGATGGACAGAAAAGAGAAGCAATGGGGGTTTTCCGTGATATAGAGATGACCTTTGGGGGTGAAAAATATTGGATGGATTGTTAACTGTTTCCGTTGGGAGGAGTGGATGTGATTCTTAGAGTCTTTTGGCTAGAAACTTTAGGAGATGTTAAGGTTAACTGGTCAACGATGACAATGGAGTTTGTTCGAGGAGGCAGAAGAATCCAGTTGAAAGAGAATGCAACTTTACGAAATGAACCAGTATCTTTCCGAGCACTAAGTAAGGCTTCAAAAGTTGAGTTTGCAGTGTTGTTGTGGATGACGACAGACGAGAACAAATCGAATGAAGTTGAGGAAATTGAGCAGGAAAGAGAGAAAGAGTTGCAGTAGATTTTGCAAAAGTTTGAAACTGTATTTTGTGAACCCAGCAAATTACCTCCTCGTCGAGCAGTGGACCATGAATACATTTGGAACCAGGAGTTTTTGCTGTTATTGTGAGGCCCTACTGTTATGGACATGCTCAAAAAGACGAGATAGAACATCAGGTGGCAGATATGCTGGCCACAAGGATAATTCAGCCTAGTACCGGACCATTTTCAAGCCCGGTGTTGTTAGTGAGGAAGAAAGACAATAGTTGGAGGTTTTATGTCGATTACCGAGAGTTGAACAAAGTCACCATAGCTGACAAGTATCTAATTCTAGTAATTCAGGAATTGTTGGATGAATTACAAGGGGCTCGTTTCTTCTCAAAGGTAGACCTTCGTTTGGGACACCACCAAATTAAGGTGAAAGAAGAGGATGTTCCCAAGATGACCTTTAGAACGCACTCAGGACATTATGAGTTCCAAGTTATGCCATTCGGACTTAAAAACGCTCCCTCAACCTTCCAAGCCGTGATAAATGACTTGTTGCACGAAGGATTGAGACAATATGTCCTTGTATTCTTCAATGACATATTGATTTATAGCAAGGATTGGGCAACACACTTGACACATTTGAAGGTAGTGCTTGGACAGCTCCAATGTCACAATTTCTTCATCAACCACAAGAAGAGTCAATTTGGGCAGAAGAAGATTGAATATTTGGGGCACGTAATCTCGGAAGAAGGAGTAGCAATGGATCCTTCCAAGGTGGCAAGTGTACTTCAATGACCAATACCGAGATCGGTGAAGGCTATGAGGGGATTTTTGGGTTTAACCGGCTATTATCACCGGTTTATACAGGATTATGGATAGATGGCTCATCCATTAACGAATTTGTTAAAAAAAGAGAGTTCCAACAGTTTCTGCTAAACAGAAGATGCGCAGGAAGCCTTCCAACAGTTGCAACAAGCCATCACATCTACACCTGTTTTAATTCTGCCCAATTTCAGCCAACCATTTGTTTTGGAATACGATGCTTTTGGTGGTATTGATCCAGAAAAATTTTCCCGATTGCAAAATTCTTGCAGCAAGGAATTTGTCTAGACCAGCATATGAAAAGGAACTAATGGCTTTGGTTATGGCGATTCGGCATTGGAGGCCATATCTAGTGGGAAGGAGATTTGTTGTGAGGACAGATCACAGCAGTCTACGTCACCTTCTACGTCAGCAAATAACGACACTCGCGCAGCAAAATTTGGTAGCAAAGCTAATGGGCTATGAGTTTGACATTGAGTATAAACCCGGGTTGTTCAACCATAAAGTCTCGCTGCCTTTATGGGCACAATGAGATAACCTAGATGCGGAGATGAAAGCAAATGAGAATTATCAAAAGCTCAAGGAGAAAGTGCATAATCATCCAGCAGATCATCCTCACTATAAGCTAGTTAATGGTAGGCTGTTTTACAACGGTCGCATTATGCTACCGGTTTCCTCTCGGTGGATACCAAGGTTGATTGAGGAGTTTCATTCGACTCCACAGGGTGGACATTTAGGTGCGTATCGGACATATCAACGGATGGCTGCTAGCGTATATCGGTCGGGAATGATGAAGGAAATTCAACGCTATGTGATCGTATGTCTCATTTGCCAAAAGAATAAATACAAGACACTCACACTAGTGGAGCTATTGCAACCTCTGCCCATTCCCGAATGTGTGTGGGAAGACATCTTTATAGATTTCATTACCGGTCTTCCTCGCTCACATGGCATGGATTGTGTATTCGTTGTGGTGGATAGACTAAGCAAGTTTGCCCACTTTATGGGGTTAAAACATCCTTATACAGCTTGGAGTGTATCTGAAATATTTGTCAAGGAGGTTGTACGATTGCATGGAGTTCCCCGTTCTATAGTGAGTGATAGGGATCCGATATTCATGAGTTATTTTTGGAGGGATTTTTTTAAAGTTGGGGAACTACGCTCAAGATGAGCACAACATACCACATGGAGACAGACAGACAAACAGATGTGTTAAATCGTTGTCTAGAGACATATCTCCGTTGTTTTTCTGCAGAACGACCGCAAGGATGGGTAAAGTGGCTACACTGGGCCGAATTCTGGCATAATACAAATTAATTACCAAGGTGCTGCCCAAACTACTCTTTTTGGTATTGTAGAAGATGTTTTGATTCAAGTTAATGATTTGGTATTTCCAGTGAATTTTTAAATCTTGAAAATAGACGAAGATAGTGTAGAACATTCAACTTCAAATTTGTTTAGAAGGTCGTTTATAAAGACTGCTAAAAAAATTAATGTGAACGAGGGTACTATTTTCATCGAGTTTGAGGAAAAGATATTACAATTTAATGTTTTGAAACAATGAGGTGCCACGATGATTTTCACCCTATTTGTCATGTGGATATTATTGATTCAATTATGGGGGATAGTTTTAAGAAAGAAAGAGTTGGTTCATTTGTAACTTTGGGAGTTTCTACACCTAAATTTTATTTTTAATTCAAATATTTCTTACTTCTTGTTTTTCTATTTCATGGGTAATCAGTATTGACTGATTTGATAAATTAATTCATATTTAACTACTCTATTGCGATTTATGAGTTTAATGATTCGTAATTATTATAAATGATTGTTACAAATAGGAAGCATATTGTTTATGTTTTTACATTACAAATAGGAAGCATATTGTTTATGTTTTTTACATATTTAACTTATAAGAAACAAGGAAAAATAAATTAAGTAGTTGTAGTTATCTCAATCATTTAATTTATAGTTTAATCTTTTTCTTTAAGCTTATTGTTCTCTTTTAATTGATATGGAATATTATCATATTTAATCAATTAATAGTAAGTTTTGATTTGAATAATAGGTTAAAATCAATTAATTTACAGAAATTGAGACTTATTGCAGCGATTTTAATAGGTTTCATACTAACTGTTTTTAAATGAGATCTTTTCTTTAAATAAGAGTCAGGTAAAATTAAAATTTTCACTTTTATACTCATTTAATTGCTTGTTAATTTTTTAATAAATTAATTAATCATAAACATTTGTCAATGGAAATTAACAATCTAATATTTAGTTTTATTGGGATTTGATATGGTTCTATGACTACTATAATGATTTTGTGAATTAGAGACTGTATCAACACAAATTATTCAAATCGTTAATGACTTGAAAGTGTTAACTTCTAAAATAATTAAAGAGAGGAATTCATATTTGTTTAATAATGATTTACACCTTGCCTACGTCTGCGGAGTCCTCACCCAGCTTAATCACTTTTACGAAAGTACAGTAGAATTACCCAAGGCTTTACTGAGCCGACCCACTCAACCCTTGACACTATTACTCAACCTCACTTCCCGTGAAAGAATTTCACGCTCAATAACACGACCGACTCGTGTTAACCTCATCAGAGGATTTTTCAAACTATTTCTACTCAAAAACAAAGACAAATAAAATCAAGAACGTAACAATTTCAGATCTGAAAAACTTCGCTAAAATATTCAAACAGCAGCATCGACTATAAGTGTACTCATCTGTGATAAAGACTTCTAGGTACTGCAACTATCAATCAAGAACCCAGAATTATTCAGCAACTGCTTCTACTGCTCTTCATCCATGGACTGCTTGCTGGTGATAAACAAAATAACATGAAAATACTGTTGCCAAAACCTTATGAAAGTCAACTCAATCAAGAGAAAAAAAACACCAATAACGCGGCAGCCAATTAATCTCCTTTCTTCACTTGTTAACGCCAAAGGAACAACAGCGTATATGTAAAACTCAAGAAGCCCTACACACACTTGCCACATCAGCTGAGAACCATCCCACACATCCACCGTTGCCGCAACCTCTACCTTAGGTTTTTTCCAAGTAACGTGTATTCATAAACTTCTATTTTAAATCAAAGTTATGTCCCACTTTTGTAGAGACTCACGGCATCTATATGATGATTCCAAAAATCCAATAATAAATCCATATGATAATATATATACTCCAACTGTAGAGACTCACGACATCTAACCCACTTTATTATATATAACCCAAACTCAATTAATTAAAAATAGTCCATCTTGACCACTTAATAACAATAGTCCAATAATCAAAACACACCAGCCCATTTACGATTTGGACTTCAATTAAAACACAATCTCAACTCATCGTCATCAAGCCAATAAATTTAATTTTCTTATATGTCCAATTCAAAATGTCAAAATCAAATCAAGAATATATAAAATATATTTTAACATAATGAATTTAATTTGCATTAAAATATATCACTGATTTATTATGTGTATTACATTACTGATATATTTATTCAATCCATAAAAGATAGATGGCATTAAAAGATAATACAAAAGTTTATGTCGTGACTCGCTGTTAATTTGCAGGCGGCAATTATCGAAAGCTGGGAAGGTTTTTCTAAGATGTCATGCAGTCAGCCGTTGGCTTGTTGAATGGGGAGGACAGAAACGGGAAGAAGAAAAGACTGTCTTGTAGTCAGCGACGGATCCAGGACTTTGGTCTTAGGGGGGCAAGGACAAAATTTTTTAGCCTTGGGAAGGAAGGAAAAATTTTTTAAATCTTGACAAGGGGGGCTGGGTTTTAGTTTTAAGGAGGAAAAATTAGGTTTTAGGTGGTCTTGGGGGGGCTATAGCCCCTGCTAGCCCCCCCCTAGATCCGTCACTGCTTGTAGTGGTCAAGTCTCTCTTTATTTTGGCACTAATGCAAATGCAACTAAAGAATAATTATCCCAACCACATAAAAATCAGTTGTACTAAGATTCTACGCAATAGATAACACCCGTCATGACAAGGAACTAACCTCACTGCCCTTGATACAGACTCGGCTGTCAGTTTCAGGGCAAAACGGCGATATCGGTGTCCCACCGCCTCCAGTAAAGCCACCCGCCACCACCAGTCAAAAGTTGCTGCTCTTCTGTCCCTCGGGAACTGTAAACATTGCACTTCCTTTTCAACGTGTTATCATCTCTAAATTGGAAATTTAAGAGATGAAGATGTCATGCAATTAATTACCAAAAGTCAATGTTAATCCATTCAAATAGTGAATTGAGTGGACAGGGCAAGTGAATTAATTAAATTTATGAAAATGGTTTTTCTTAAGTTTAAATAATTAAGTAAATTTAAACCCAAAACGGGAAATCCAAAGATAAGGGATTAATGTTCATTAAGGTCAACAACCTGACATACATAAGGGATTTAGCTGTGAAGTGGTATGATTAATAGTCCCTATCAAAAGGCCTGGCCAACGTTCACTTTCCAACTTGTGGACACATAAAACGCGGAGGACCCACGCTTTGAATGAATTCCACGTTAACGCCCTTAGTACACAGGCCCATGTGAGTTGACAGTAGCTTTCTTGGGTCGAGATCGTAAGTTTAAACGGTCGTTATATATATAGTCATTTAAAATTTAAAGTTAGAGTTTTATTTTTTATAAGGGATATATCTAATTTAAGTGAAGATTAGTTTAAATATAAATGACTTAAAGGTACCTTTATATAATTGAGATTCGCTTAAAACGAAGGGAAAAAAAATCTCAAAACTATGTGAATGATAATAACAAACCCTTGTGAAACAGTAAAATCAAATGGCATTGCATTAGGAGGTAATATAAAAGGGGAAAAAGGCAACAAGTTGGAAGCATGGTGGTGACCTACCTTCCCCACATTCATCAAGTCATTTATCAACCAACAACAAAAGGCTGGTTAAGAAGTGTCCACACAAAAAACTTAGGACTATTCTTTGTGTTTCAAAGTCAAAGCTTTATTATTGCGTGCTGACTGTACAATTCCAGTCTCTCTCCGTGAATAAGTTTCCACCCTATGGCCTACGGGGAATATCTGGTTGCAAAGGGCTCTTCTTGTTCTCGGGACTTCCATTAATTTGATATTGTGAGTGGGAAAGGAAAAAAGATAAAATGGAGGAAGGTCTCTTTACAGTAGAAAAGTTTGTTGCTTCAAGTTGGCCTTATATCATCGGTGTTTGATAGATGATAAAATCTATATCCAGAAAAGATGGCACCTTTTTCGGTTAGTTTAGTCCGTGAGATGAAGAACATTAGCGGGTCTGATTTTTCCTCTCATTACTACTCCTTATTTTATCAGTGACAGGCTTAGAATTGGAAATCGCACAGATGTTGGAGCCATTGAACGAGTTCAGAGGAAAGGTAAGCTCAGTTCATAAATGTTTCACCAAACCATAACCATGCATTCCTTTAGACTTTTGCTTGAGTGAATTTTAGGCATTTATGGGATTAGATGGCCTCCCAACCGCACAAAAGTTCTGGCTTTTCGCTTTTGTATCAATTTTCTCATCACTCTTTTCTCTCTCTCTTCTTCTCTAGTCAGCAGAAAGCAAGAAGACTTGACATTTTGATGACCCTCTTGCATGATCAAGCTTCTTTGAGTTGATTGCTTTTGCTTCTACCACAGACAGAGAGCTAATCAGTCAGCTCCCTTCAGAGATTGTCAAAATGATTTGTCAACGAGCAAGTCTGTATCTTCTTATGCTTATAGTCTACATGGTCGCATCAACGATAGCTCACGGCTCAACCAACTGCAAGACAACATGTGAAAATAGCAGATCATCAGTAAAGAAAGTGCCTTATCCATTTGGCTTCTCTGATAATTGCGTGATCCCATTGAACTGCACGAAAACAGGGACTGAAATCGGAGGATTTCAAGTCCAGAGCATAACATCAGATGGTCTCTCGATCGAGTTCCCTGCACAATGCTACCGCTCGGTTGAATCAATAAAACCTTTGTTTGGTCCCAACATAGCTGTTGCTTGGAGAAGCAATCTGCTACTGCAAAACTGCTCAAAGCCTTTAGAACGGTGCTATCTAACAAGGAGTCCGTTGGAGTCACAGTTGAATGCAAGCAACTGTACCTCTAAAAGCGACAACTTGACTTGCTTTTCGAAGGAGGGACTGGAAATCGATGTCATGAGTTACGAAAATGTTACAGGGACACGGTGCAAGTATGTTTTCTCGTCGCTTGCTGTCAGGTCATATCGTCCTGTGGTTTCGCTAGAGTTGCAGAGAGCTGAATTGGACTGGTGGCTTGAAGGTAATTGTTCTAGCTGTGACCCAAATGGGTCCTGTAAGGTTGTTAAGCATGGTCATGGGAAATCAGGGTTCAGGTGTTGGTGCAAAGAAGGGTTCGTCGGAGATGGCTACGTCGACGGCGAGGGTTGCAACAGAGGTGAGTCAACTCTACCTTTTGCTGTTTAATTCTACATGTTTTGTTGTTTAGTGTTTTGTGTCACTTACTGAATCGGTGGCTTTTAATTGCCTGACTACCTTAGCCAATTATGGTGTGACACGTGAACTTGTGGTCAGTCCATGGTCGTAAAGTTCGGGCTTATACATGATTTTCAGGGGCACATAGGTCACAGTGCATCCATTTTTTTTGATTCATTTATATGAAGAAGAATAACTTAATTGTTTTCCATAGATGCTCTTGACTTTGACCGAGCAATTGTGTTACAATCTGCTGGTCTGGTTCTATTCCAAATTCCTGCTATACTTGTTATGTTAGTAGGGTAGGATTAGTACGGATTTTGGTCATAACTAGGAAGGGAAGATTTGTTAGAACTCAGAACTAAGTATGACTTCAGTTTGGCAATACAGGGTTTGTCAAAGGTCCTAGCTTCTGGAATCGAAGACTCTATAAACATGACCCTATATCAAATTAAACGCTGGCCATTTGTATGCGCTTATCTGCCATGATTGTAGGGGTCTGCAGTACCAGAATTTCTCGATTCTATCAATCTGCCATGATTGTTTAGATTGCAAAAGCAAGTCTTTGAACTTTATACTAATGACACTATGAAACCGCTGTGCAAAGTGAAACTGTTTAGGAAAGTTCGTATGTTCTGTAAGATGAGACTTAGGATATGGTGTGATTCTCTCAAAACAAAGTAGGAACAACTTGATTAAATTAATTCTCCTGCACAAAAAATTGATTTTGGTCAAAATTTTGAATATTAGGTGGAAGTTTTATGTGCATAAAAGCAGTGGGTGTGATCACTATATCTTGATGTTCAGACCTTTAATATGCCAGGTGCTGATATTTCTTTTTGGTAACTTATTTGGCAGATTCTGGCTGCAATGTCTTAAAGTTCGTGTCTGCCCAATGTGGAGGAACTGCAAGAGTTGGTGCTCTAATTGGAGGTAGTATCTCCTTTTTCAACTTCTTGTATTAGCTCCCTCCGCATATGCACTGGGTGACTTGATGCTTCTGCTTTTAAAGTAAAAATGGGTGACTATATTCTTCCTGCAAAGTATAGGACCGTACCCTCTGAACATTCCATACTTCTTCTTTAATTAAGTGTTTGTTAACAGTTTGATATGCTCTGGATTGATTCTTCTGCATTAGGTCTACAGAAGAATGACAAACATAACCAGTCAGAAATGTTGTCCTAAGCGTTATGTACATCATATGTGATTTAGAAACGTAAACGTATCTGGGTTAGTGATGTCCATGTGGTTGCTATGAACACACCACCCCATCCCCCAATGAAGCTAAAATGATGCCCACTTAACCACAATTCGTACCGGTTCAACAAGTATTGAGCCTAACTTAACGATTAAGTGTCATCTCATCTAGTTTTCAGGTTATTATATGAGGATGCCTTTCTTTCTAATTTCCATATCCTTTTTCTTTTGCTTTTATAGAACTCCCAGCAATTTGCATGTGTATTTTCAAATGCATTGTACTTGTTTTTTTTGTGAAAGAAGTCAACATGTTCGTTTGAAGCAGCATGCCGACTTCCTTGTAACTTTCTCTCCTTTTCTATATCCTTGAACCTTTTGGAATATTAAGACAAAGTATGCATTGTTTCGTTCTCAGGAATTGTTGCTGGAGCTTCTTTAATTTTTGGTCTGGCTGTTCTTTGTTACTGTGTTAGAAAGCGGTCAAACTCCCTGAGAAATCGGCTCAATGAAAAGCGTCTTCTATGTGAAGCTGCTGGGAGCTCGAGTATTCCATTCTTGACATACAAAGAAATTGAACGAGCCACAAATGGCTTTGCAGAAGAGCAAAGGCTGGGAACTGGAGCTTATGGCACAGTTTATGCGGGAAAACTAGTCAATGATAAGTGGGTGGCCATAAAGAAGATCAGACATAGAGATATGTATAGCATTGAACAAGTCAGGAATGAAATTAAACTCCTTTCTTCTGTCAGTCATCCTAACCTGGTTCGCCTCTTGGCTTTCTGCGTGGAAGAGGGTCAACCAATCCTTGTCTATGAGTTTATGCCAAACGGAACTCTTTGTCAGCATTTACAAAGAGAGAGGGGACAGGGACTTCCTTGGACGATTCGGCTCACAATTGCTACTGAAACAGCCAAAGCTATTGCCTATCTACACTCTGTTATGAATCCACCTATTTACCACCGAGACATCAAATCAAGCAACATACTGTTGGATTACAATTACAGGTCCAAGGTAGCTGATTTTGGTCTTTCTAGGCTTGGCATGATCGAATCATCACATATCTCAACAGCCCCACAGGGGACTCCAGGCTATCTTGATCCTCAGTACCATCAATATTTTCATCTGTCTGATAAAAGTGACGTTTATAGTTTCGGGGTTGTACTTGTTGAGATAATAACTGGACTGAAAGTGGTTGATTTTTCTCGTCGTCAGAGTGAGGTGAATTTGGCTGCACTTGCTGTTGATAGGATCAAAAGGGGTTGTGTGGACGAAATAATTGATCCCCAACTCGAGCCACACAGGGATGCTTGGACATTGTCATCCATTTATAGTGTTACAGAGCTTGCTTTTAGGTGCCTTGCTTTCCATCAGGATATGAGGCCCACAATGATGGAAGTGGCAGAAGAGCTGGAAAACATCAGGCTTAGTTCATGGATGCCAGATATGTGCATGGCATCACCCGAAGCTTCATCTTGTTCATCATCGGAGAGATCACTAAGTGTTGCCTCAGTTAAGAAGGAACGGGTAGGCAGCCGGAAAGTACTTGTTCCTTCTAGGATGGTAGATTGTTTAACTTCAATGGAGGTGATTAAGGATAGTTCCCCAGTTTCTGTGCAGGATCCATGGTTAAGTGAACACAGCTCTCCTTCAACAAACAGCTTATTGGGTAATTTAGTTCATTGAAGTTGCATGACAATGGTTTTCCTTGCTGTGAATACTAAACGAGGTTACTTATACATGCCTTTAACAGATATATGTTTCATGCTTGCTTATTACCTCTCAGATTTTTTGTTGCCATATGTTCACCATGTTGAAAGGTGTGCAAGAACAAAACAGATATTGCCTCTTTTAAGACACGAGTTCATACTTTTGTTGTTTGTTTCTTTAAGTTTCTTTCCATTATGATAACTTTCTCTTCCGAGTCATGAATTGAGAGCCTGATCTCAGGTCAAATGTCTTAGACTTGGACACCACCAAATTGAAACTGGATGTATCTTGACTTCTTTTTTCATTCTTGAATCTGAAAGTTTCTGTTTTGGTACTTTAGTTTAGAATTGACCATCATTTTGTCTTTGTTGGTGCCATGTTTAAGTAACTTTCCAAGAGAAATCCTTGATTAATTCTCTATTATAATAAAATTACAATATAAAAGTAAAAAGTAATATACACTTTTATAAAAATAATCTCTTCCTAATGGATGAATATTCCAAAAAACACATAAAGGTAAATCTACAATAAATATGGTACATGAAAGCTAACTATAATTTAAAAACTTATGAAATTATAGTTAACTATAATTAACTATAATTTCATAAGTTTTTGAAATTATATATTATAATTAATAAAGTAAGATATCTTTTTCATGTTTTCCCATAAAAGAATAAATATTTAAATTATTATTATAATTTTATATCATATTTTTGGATACGGTCAAGGGAGCATAAAGAATTTTCAAGATAGCAAGAAATAGGACACGTAAGACGAAGATTTTAACTAAGCCTGTTGTATACGTGACGAAGCAGAACAGATGCTCACAGAGGCCCAAGATATCAAGTGGAGGTGGTAAAGATACTTTTATGGCCTTTATAATGGAGACTCATTGGTCAACATAGAGTTAGGCAAACCCCCCAGTGTTGGAACACTTTCTAAATGAGTACTCATGGGAGAGGATCACAAGGGAAGAAATTGCAAAGGTTTTAAGGGGGATGGGGAGTGAAAAGACCGTAGGGCCGGATGAGATCTCTATAGAGGTATGGAAGAGAGTAGGTGTTGCCGGTATTGAGTAGTTAGTTAAGCTCTTTAATGTGATCCTCGAGTTAGCCAATATGCCGGATGAATAGAAATTGAGGAGGTTAATCCCGTTATACAAGGCCAAGGGAGACATCCAACAATGTCACAACTATCGAGGGATCAAATTACTAAGTCATACTATGAAGCTGTGGGAAAAGGTAATTGAAAAGAGAATCCGAAGAGTTGTTTCTATATTAGACAACCAATTCGGCTTTAGAATTGGTAGGTCCATGACAAAAGCAATACATCTACTCCGGAGACTAATTGAATGCTATAGGGAAAGAAAACGGGATTTACATATAGTTTTTGTAGATTTGGATAAGGCGTATGACAAAGTTTGTAGAGAACTCATATGGTGGTGTTTGGAGGCAAAGGACATTCCTATAACTTATATCAGAGTAATTAGGGATATGTATAAAAGAGCATTGACTAGTGTAAGGACGATAGGGGGCGACACGGAAGCATTCTCCATTGGTGTAGGACTACTTCAAGGCTCGACCTTGAGACCTTTTCTATTTACATTAGTGTTAGACGTACTTATCAAACATATTCAAAGAAAGATACCTTGGTGTATGTTATTTGCGGACGATATTGTCCTAGTGGATGAGACCGAGGAAGGGGTCAATGCCAAGTTAGAACGTTGAAAAGAAGCGTTAGAATCAAAAGGTTTTAGAATGAGCAGATCCAAGATAGGGTATCTAAAATGCAACTTTTCGGGTAGCCAGATGGTACAAAAGACGGTGGTAGCAATTGGGACTGACATTATACCTCAGAAATCGAGTTTTAAATACCTCGGATATATCATTAAGAGAGATGGTAATATCGATGACGATGTATTACATTGCATTAGATCTAGGTGGGTTAACTAGCGAAGTGCATCAGGTGTTTTATGTGATAAAAAGATCCCTTCTAAACTCAAAAGAAAATTCTATAAAATGGTGATTCGGCCAACAATGTTATATGGGGTAAAGTGTTGGCCTACTAGACATAGACATAGCAAAAATGCGTATGCTTAGGTGGATGTGTAACATTACTAAAAGAGATAGGGTCTAAAATCGTGTGGTGAGAAACAGACTACAGGTGGCTAGTATTGCTGACAAGTTAAGAGAGATAAGGCATAGGTGGTTTGAGCATGTACGCAGGATGCCCTCTAATGCTCCGGTACGACGAGGTGATAACATAACCCTTACTGGCTACAAGAGAAGAAGAGAGAGACCTTACAAGAACTGGAAGGAAGTGATCAGGAATGATATGTCCGAACTGGCCTTTACTAAGGCCGTAGCTAGAAATAGGAAGATCTGGTGTGAGCGGATCAGGATAAACGACACCCTTTAAAGTCTTCGAACTGGACCTCAAAATCTAAGTTGTAGGCCAAAAGCCTTAGCCAAAATTTACGGCTTGTAGATGCAAAAATTTTCCATTCTAAAACCATATGATTGTCATACCCTCAGGGTCCTTCAGTGAAAACTCCTAGCGTAACAGTAACAAGCGACAAGAAGAGTTGTTCTTTGCAGTGTGTAAGATACTAGCAAATTTGGTTTCCTTCAGGTATTTTCCTTATTTATTGTTTGAAACTTTATTTACTGATTGTGGTAAAGTGCCAAGCGTTTTTTTAAACTCTTTAATTTAGCATCACCTCCTTTGTACATTCTGCATGTGGGTTTATCGGAAACAGCTTCTCTACAATGTAAGAATAAAGTTGCGTACTATCAGACCTCTCCAGACCCCGCTTTATTGCAGGACTTCAAATTGGATATGATGATGATGATTTATTATCAAATAATATTCATAATTTTATATTCCATTAATTTAATTAATACTTAATTTAAATTTCCTATTCTTACAAAAGAGACACTAAAAAAGATACTACAAAAAGGCTAAAGTTAACTACAAATTATTTCAAATGATGGTAAATATGTAAAAATTAAAAAAAAATCATTTTGAAATTTGTTATTCAAACTTAAAATTTATATTTAAATATAAATATGTAAAACAATAATTCACTTAACATTTAAATAAAATTTTATTATCAAAATAATTTACATTCACATTATATAAGATTATTGTAAACTTAAATATATTCAATTTATTTTAAACTTAACTATATTCAACCTTTTCAACTTTTTATACAAAGGTTAATTATTTATTTTTCTTTTCATATTCATTTAATAAATTAATAAAATATTTAATATTACCAAATTGGAATTTATGTTTAGAAAGATATTATACTTCCTAATTTGATATAAATCATTTACAGTAATTAATAATAAACTATAAAACATAAACAAAAGCACATAAATTAAGCAAAAGATTATATAATTTAAATAATAAGCATGTATTAATTTATTAATTTTAAATAAATATAAAATATTTAAATGGAAATTAAAAAGACTTTGCAGTTCAGAACACTCAATTTCATTCTATTTGATAAGTAAACTCTTGTGCTTGATGCGGAAGATCTGTGCCTTTTAACCTGTTCCTACCCTCTGTTACAAATTTTCATCCACAAATTTCACTATGTTCCATTTATTTATTATAAAACTTGTGGCTGAATTTTTTGGCATTGGCACAGGGTTGGAATAGATTAATAGGCACAGACGATCCCGTGCCCTTGAGTAAAGCCACGATGCACAGAAAGGAGTTTTCATGTAACGGAGAGACTCACAGATTGGTAGCTCACACACAAAAATGTCAAATGGTGATCAGGGGAAATCAGATAACTCGAGAAAGAAGGAATGGCCATAACGTCCTGATATACACAAGCTTAAATGACCAACAATTGACTACATCACAACCTTATGGATTCGTGGACAACAGGGAACTTACAAGTGAAGACAGAAGGTACAAATTTGCAGAAGGGAACCAGCTTCTTGACAAACTAACAACACGAACAACAATCATATTTGGTCTCTCTGATTTGCGATATGAATTTTCAACCTGCATGCAATGCAAACAGATACCAATAAGAAGATCCTAAATGTCTTGCTATCTGAAAAGTAAAAGGAATGAGAAATGAAGGGTGAAACTATAGTCCCGGACATAAGCAAAACACCCATTTTGTCAACATCTACGACAGCCTGCATTTACCTAAGACTCAATAGAAGATTAACAAGCTAGAAATGAATTACCTAAAAATTTGACGTTTTTCTTCTGATGGTGAACGTAGGATCTAACCATGACTTCTAGGATCAACAACCTGGTGAACTTTCCTGGATTCAGCACTAGAGTATTGTCCCACAACACGGGCATGGGGTACTGTTGTTTCCCCACGAGCAAGAGCATCTACATTCTCAAAGAAGTATTGTTTTGGAAGCCTGCCAACCACATTACCCTCTTCATTTCCATCTTTGTCCAAGAAGGAGAAGTGTGGAATGCCCTCAACACCAAATTCATCAAGCTCTTGTTCCCACTTTGTATTGTCAACATTCAGCATAACAAAGTTCACACGATCCCTGGATAGGTGTGAGTAAGATTGATAAAGTAAGAGGAATCTTCTATTAAGTTCTCAAATTCAGCACAAAACAATAAATTATCAATAAATAACTGAAAGATTAATCTGCCAAAGGGTTTTGATGACAATATGCATTCGAATGAAGTTATTTCTCAAGTAAAACAAAAGCGACATAATTAAGCCTGGGATCTACAGAAAATTGAAACTTGATGATCATACTTGTACTGTTGCTCGACTTTGTAAACATCTGGAGCTAACTCCCTGCATACTTCGCACCAATCTGCATAGAACTCCACCACAGTAGGCCTCCCATTTGAAAGGGCCTACACAGGCATCAAATTCAGCATAAGTGCAAGACATTATCAGCAAAGATCTGGACGAAAGGAAGTCCTCATATTGTACACATCACATGAAAACTAATTATCACATTGCAAAAACATCTCAGCCCACTGATCAGAATGGAGCTGGTTCATCTGATTTGTTGAAAGGAAGATTTCCATTTTTCTACGTATTTGATTCAAGTAAGAATTATCCTGTCTATACACAACAATTAGATTCAGCACAAGATGAAACAAGATGATGAAACAAGATTTCATCCCACTCATCTTCCTATTTTTTCAGTTTTCAAGCATTGTACTGTCAATTAGCACGTCAAATATTTATCCTTTGGATCAAAATCCATATTTAGCATAAGCAATACACCAAACACTCCAGAAAGAAATAGGAACATAGAGCGGAAACCTCTTCATAAGGTAAAGCAGAAGCCGAGAGGTCCTTCAAAGAGACACCAAAATCCAGCCTCGACGACACAAAAAGCCCCACAGCAGCAAGCACCGAAGCCGCCGCTATTCGCCTATTCACATCTTTATTAGGGAACTCCGGAAACGCAGAACCAGAGGGCGGAGTTGTGACCGGACCCACCTCAGCGACCTTGTCTTCCTACATTTAATCCCATACAAACTCAACCCAACAACACAGGAACAGAACATGGTGCTCACAAGAAATGTACCGTGGGCGCTGAGGAAGTTTCTGTGGGGCCGGGACTAGGCTTTGTCTGGCAAGCAATAACGTTGAATCTCCGGCGCTTTGTTGGGGCTTGAGCATAGGGGCTGACGGCGACAGGGGGAAGCGGACATCGGTGGAGACGGAGTGGGTTTGGAACCACGCGGGCCATTTGGAGAGACATTCTGTGCAGTTCAGTCGACACAGGCAGTGGTTTTGGTCTTCTTAAGGTTGTGTGAACACTAGTGAGTTGGTAATTCCGGTTTTAGTTCTCAACTTAAGGGTCTTAACATCTTTGCAGTCGCTTTCCATGGAAGTTCGATTTTCCACGCTCACTCAACCATTCATAACCTTCTATCATAGTTGAACTCAAGTTGCTGGGTACATTTTTGTGTTTGGAATTTACGATTGAATGGGGGACAAGTTCCCATCAAATGAAATTCACTTCATAATTAAAGGAAATAGCTATTTTTGTTTGAAGTTCAGAATTATCCAATTTAAAATTAGATTTTATTTAACTATATGATACGAGTAAGCGTAAGGATCATCATAAAGATGACGTACGTGACGGGGTGAGCTTGTTATTCCAGTTGAACCTATGTTTAGAGTTAGGACCAAAAGATTTAAAGAGGTTCTTTTGAGGCTTTATCTTGAGAAGATGGTGAGCTCCAAGCCTATTGGGAGAGAGTTTAATAGAATTGAGCTCAAACTAATCTATTTAACTTAAATCCTTGGACTTGATACACTTGGAGCTTGAAGACACGAAGACTTGGGCTATTTTAATGCTTCATCACTTAAGCCCAAGAACATATCAAACCTATTTATTTAATTTTTGGACTTCGTTTTATTTTAGGCTCCCATCTATTTTAGCCCAACCTTTTATTATTTGACCTAGGTATAAATACTTATGTTTTAGGGTTTTAAAACTTTTTAGATAAGAATTGCTTGGGTGCCGTCAGCTACAATAGGAAGAAACATATTCTCTTGTTCTCGTTACTTTTCGAACCATCTTTCACTTATCAATTGCTTTCCCAATTGTGGCGTGTCGATTGTTCGTTTCTCATGGTTTTATTTTGATCATCAGGATTGCTTGGAATAAGTTTCCAAGATGTGTCGTAGAGTCTAGCCTTGCGTATCCTTATTTTCTTGATTCTTGAATTCGAATTTGTCATCCTTCTTAATCCCTCTAGGTCAAAAACACACCAGACAAAAATACCCATCAAAAACTTCATCAAATCGGCGTCAATCCTTCCGCGATGCGCGTTATTTTGGTATCAGAGCCCTTGGTTTGGAGGAGGATTCTTATTCAACTCCATCAAAATTCAAGAAACCGCCGCCTATCGCCATCCAAGTATCGTCGGATCATCAATTCAGGTGTGAATTAACTTTTGGCCTAAGATTTCAATTTTTCTTCTTGCTTTTATTTTAGTTAGGGTTTTCAATTATTTGTTGAAAACTTTCAGCTTATATTGTGAAAAAAAAAAGAGTTTGAAAAAAAAGTTTGGAAAAAAAGTCCCAAAAAAAGAAGGAAAGAGTCGAACAATCCGAAGAAAAAAGAAAAGAGGGAAAAAAGTCAGAAAAAAAGTCAAAGAAAGTCAAAAACATAAAACATAAAAAAATCTTTCTGATTTCTCATACTTGTTACTTATCTGAGGTTCGTTTAAATCACCCGTGACAAATAGTTTCCAAAATTTTTCAAATTTGCTAGCTTGTTATTGGCTATTGGTTTAGGTTGCTTGTTACTTGTTACTTGTTACTCGAGTTACATTTGGGAACATTGATTTAATAAAACCGTGGTTCTGATTGTAACTTGGATTTCAGAGAACATTGAGTGGTAAAATGCAAGAGTGTTTAAGTCATTGTCGTGACTTAAACACGAGGGGAGTGACAAATTCCTGAGTGAAACACGTGAGGGAGTGTGTGAGGTTGTTTATCACTAACTTTGTGTTTGCAGGTATATCCTTTTATTTACAATGTCACAGGGAGGTCTGATGACAACTAAGGAGGAGATGCAAATATCGCTTTCACTTTGAGAGTCATGCAGCAATAATTTGAGAAGTTCAATATAGCCTTAAATGAGGTTAGGGGACAAATGGATTAGCTCAGACAAGGGAGATGCGAGGAACCTCAGACAAGGGAGACGCGAGGAACCTCAGGGATGTACGTCAGCAACAACCACCATCTCGTAAGCAACCACCACGGTATGAGCCTTAGGAGGAGGAGGAGGACTATAAAGAGCGCATGACTAGGAGAGCTCGGAGAGGAGAACCCCTCAACAGACGAGATGGAGACCTCAAATCCATCAAGTTGTAGACCTCAGCATTAAAGGGAAGGAATGATACTGAGGCGTACTTGGAGTGGGAAAGGAAGGTTGATATGATCTTCGAGTGTCATAACTTCTCGGAAGAGAATAAGGTAAAACTTGCTGCTGTTGAATTTACAGCTTATGCACTAATATGGCGGGATCAGCTTATGACCTCTAGGAGAAGGAATGGAGAAAGGCCCATCAATACTTAGGCAGTAATGAAGACATGTATGATGACAAAAATTTTGCCTTCTTACCAATATAGGGAGATGCATCAAAAGCTCCAAAGACTCACACGAGGGTCTAAGTCAATAGAGGACTACCATAAGGAGATGGAAATTGCTATGATCCGTGCTAATATAGTGGAGGACCCCGAGGCCACCATGGCAAGGTTCTTGAGTGGATTGAATAGTGAGATAGCGAATGTAGTGGAGTTACAACATTATTTGAAGATTGAGGACGTGGTGAACATGACCATGAAAGTAGATAGACAACTTAAAACTAGAGTGGCCGCAAGGAGTGGAGCAAGTTCTAGTTACTCATGGAACTCAAATTGGCCCCAGGAGGAGGAGAAGTCCAAGGATAAGGGGGTGGACTTCAAGGAAACACCTAAGAAATCAATTGGAGGATCTGAGTAAAAAGGTACTTTTAGTAAACATTCATCTATAAAATGTTTTAAATGTTTGGGCACTGGCCATATTGTTTCTCAATGCCCTAATAGAAAAGTGATCTATATGAGGGATAATGGGGGTATTGATTCTGAGGATATTGATGTTGATGACTTGTCATGTGATAGTGTTTGAGATGATGATGATGAATGTGTGGAAAGAGCTGTCACAGGAGAAGCACTTGTAGTTAGGAGAGTGTTAAGTGCTAGAGTTAGAGATGAGATTCTAGATCAGAGGGAGAACCTATTCCATTCAAGGTGTTTAATGGGTGGAAAGGTGTGTAACTTGATCATAGATGGAGGTAGTAGTACTAATGAAGCTAGTCGAACTATGGTGGAGAAATTGGGCTTGATATGTAGGAAACATTCGGAGCCATATAATTTACAGTGATTTAATGATAGTGCGAGTGTAAAGGTGACTAGACAGGTACTGGTGCCATTTTCTGTAGGGAGGTATGAAGATAAGGTATTGTGTGATGTGATACCCATAGAGGCAGGACATTTGCTATTGGGGAGGCCTTAGCAGTATGACAAGAGGGTAGCACATGATGGGTATACCAATAGATACTCCTTTAAGTTTAAGGATAAGAACTTCATTCTACTACCTTTATCACCTCGTGAATTGTACTTAGACCAGATCAAATCAAGAAAAAGTGAGGAGGGTTCGGGTAGTGATAACAAAAAAAGTGAAGAGAGAAAAGAGGCTCAAAAGAAAAATGAGATTGGCCCAATGGGGAGTGACTACACAGGTGAGGAAAAGAAAGTGGGATGTGCAGGAGAGAAAAGTTTAGGGAGAGAAAAGAATAGTGAAAAGAAAGAGAAAATAGTGAGTTTGTATGCTAGAGGAAAAGACACGAGGAGAGTAACTGGAGAGAAAAGAGTACTAGTAGTGGTGAGATACAGAGAGCGTTTAGTTTCTGACACTAACCCTTTTGATGCTTTGCCTAGTGTTTTTACTCTGGATTCTATGAGCGATGGTCCGTTCCAAATGTTAGAGAAGATAAATGACATTGCCTACAAGATTGACCTGCCAGGTGAGTATTCTGCTTCTGCAACTTTTAATATTATTGATCTTTCTTTTTTTGATATGAATTCAAATTCGAGGACGAATCTTCTTGAGCATGAAGGGATTGATGTGAGCAAGCGTAAGGATCATCATGGAGATGGCGTACATGACGGGGGTGAGCTTGTCATTCCAGTTGAACCTATGTCCAGAGCTAGGACCAAGAGAATTAAAGAGGCTCTTTGGATGCATGTGGGCTTTTATCTTGAGAAGATGGCGAGCTCCAAGCTTATTGGAGGAGAGTTTAATAGAATTGAGCCCAAACTAATCTATTTTACTAAAATCCTTAGATCGGATACACTTGGAACTTGAAAACACGAAGCCTTGGACTATTTTAATGCTTCTTCACTTAAGCTCAAGAACGTATCAAACCTATTTATTTAATTTTTAGACTTCGTTTTATTTTGAGCTTCCATATATTTTAGCCTAACCTTTTATTATTTGACCTAGGTATAAATACTTATGTCTTAGGGTTTTAAAATTTTTAGATCAGAATTGCTTGAGTGTCGTCGACTTCAATAGGGAGAAACATTATTCTCTTGTTCTTGTTGTTTTTGAACCATTTTTCACGTATCAATTGTTTTCTCAATTGTAGCGTATCGATTGTTTGTTTTTCTTGATTTTATTTTAATTATCGAGATTGTATGAAACAAGTTTTCAAGAGGTGTCGTAAAAATCAAACCTTACGTATCCTTATTTTTTTGACTGTTGAATTCAAAATTGTCATCCTTCTTAATTTCTCTTGGTCGAAAACCCATCAAACAAAAACACCCATTAAAAACATTATCACACCGACGTCTATCCTTTTCGGGTGCGCGTTACTATATATATTCAGATATGTAATTCTGCTTCAAGCTTGTAATTCGATCACTTTGGTTAATATTATCAACAGAAGTAGCAACTTAAACGAAGACGGGTCATTCAAAGAGTGAAGGATACACAAGACAGGTCTCATCAGTTACAATGCCAAAGAAGTTAATTTTTAGGCTTCGGGACCTAAAATCCCATTCACAATCGACGTTGCCACCACTACTCCGACCACCTCCGCTCCGGCCACCGCTCCGGCCTGCGCCAATCCTCCGAAGCTCACCGTCTCTTCTATCTTCTCCTCCGCAGCCTCGATTCCTTCCTCCGCAGCCTCAATTCCCCTCTCCACCTTTTTTATCCCTTTCTCCGCCGTCTCCAGTCCTTTCTCCGCCGTCTTGAAGCCCTCCCTGACCAGCTTCTCCGCTTCCTCCTCCGCCTTCTTCAGCTTCTTCCTCAGTCCAAAGAGCGGTATGTCCTCGGCTAATGCCGTGCCCGTGAAGAACATCGGAGCTGCGGTCAGAGAGAAGAGTAAGTGCCTACGGGTGGCGAGAGGCGCCATCGCAGGTTTAGGAGCCTGCGCCTTCGAGGACGGAGGGTGCGCATTTCGCACTTTCGTTTGTGAGAATGCTCCGAACACAGGTGTAGAAACTGTGGAAGCCATTAATTTGCCTCTAGATGATCTTCCTTCTTTTACAAACACACATTTTATGTGGCCTAAAAATTTTAAAGAAACAATATTTGTTGAAATTTACTATATTGGCCATTCAACTTTAAAGAAACGACGTCGTTGTTGAGGTGAAAATGGAGACCGGATCAACTTGTGAAAGTACTAAAATGGCCATAATGTAAGTAAGCTATGTTCAGGGCTTTGTGGACAATTTATTTTTAACTGACGGGGGTTTTATTTTCGAAGCGCGCCAAATACGAAGTCGTTTCCCTCCTGATTTTCGCACTTTAAATTCGTTAGCTGAGAGAAGAAGAAAGTAGTAGTGATGGCGTCGGAGTCATCAGTGACGATGGCGGAGCAAATCGTTCCGGCGACAGGGGAGGCTCAAGCTTCAAACGAGGCGACAATAGAGTCGAACGCGCAGGGTGGGGCGGAGTCCACTTGCAACAACCACAACAGCGAGAACGATAATGCTGGGACTTCGGCTCCAGTGGCCGACGAAGATCCGGAGAAATCGCTGGAGCTCGCGTTGGAGCTAACGGAGAGAGGTACGAAAGCCCTCAAGGAAAATGATTTCGCCGAGGCTACCGAGTGCTTCAGCCGTGCCCTAGAGATCAGGTTAGGGTTTTTGTTATTTGGGAATTTGTTGGTTTAGGCTATGCTTTTTCTGTTGTGAAATTGTCTTCTAAGCTGATAATATCTCAGTTCCTTTGAAAGAGGTCTTTTTTGGGGTTTCATTGAAGAAGTGATTAGGTTTGGTCTTTCAGTGGAGACTTTTAGGGTTTTATATATCTTTCTGCTATGCATACTTTTCGCTTGTAGTTAGGCCAGGAATGACACTGGATGTACCTAAGAAAAAACTTAGTTAATTGGAGAAAATCCTGCACTGAGCATATATTTCTTTCAATATTTTATGGAGTTCGTGTATTTTTTCTGGTCATTTCAGGGTGTCACACTATGGTGAGCTTGCTCTTGAATGTGTGCAATCTTACTACCAATATGGGCGTGCACTGTTATACAAAGCTCAAGAGGAGGCTGATCCATTGGCCACAATGCCCAAGAAGGATGTTGAGTCTACCCAACACTCTGATAAAGATGGGTCTTTCAAGAATCCCATCAACGGGGAGTCTTCAATGGCAACTGTTTCTAGCAATGTGGATCAAGATGGCGCCTCCAATTGTCAACGAGTGGCAGATGAAGGTTAGTATTCTGCTTGAATGTTTCTTTTACCATGTACACTTTTAACTTTATTTTTTTCCTTTCTGCGTAGAGTGGAGCCTGAACTAGATTGTCTAAGATGTTAACCCAATATAAATGGACCTCAATTATGTAAAAGGGATAAGCTTTTCACGCTTACACTTCATGGACTCAAGAGCTATTTTGAAGATTTATAGAAATAACCTTTATACATGGTGAATCATGACGCTGATGTTTTTGATGTGCACTTCATGGAGCAACAAATATGTTATTTCAGTCTGTATGACCTTGTAACTCTTTGATTTATGCTTGATTGTAGCTGCCTTCCGCTTGCAAATATGTGAATCTTTAACTGCAAGTGATGAGCTTCAGTCTAAATTTTACTCCTTGGCATGCTTCAGCAAAAGAATAATTGGTGATTTAGTCCCATGCATTTCTTTTCTCAGTTGAGATATAGACATACTGTGTGTAAATGATCAGCCATAAACAAGAATTAAAACTGTGGCATGTGATAGTGTTCTTGGCAAATATTAGTTTTGATGTTTTGTGATAGTGGAAACATTCGTGTTTCAAACTATTGACCAATTTATTCCTGAACATTTTTAACTGTTTCCTCGTTCATTTTGCAGCTTCAGGTGGAAATGATCAAGAAGAGAATGATGAGGATAGTGATGATGAGGACCTGGCAGAAGCGGATGAAGATGAATCTGATCTTGATTTGGCATGGAAAATGCTGGATGTTGCAAGGGCAATTGCTGAGAAACACTCGGAGGACACAATGGATAAAGTGGACATCCTATCAGCATTAGCAGAAGTTGCTCTGGAAAGAGGTCAGTTTGGCCACCCTTTCTTTCTTTTTCGGTTGTATATTCTAATTTTTTGTTGGTTTCTTTACACCTCTCCTTTTACTAAAGTGTGGATGTCATTACTGTTATACTTCTTGCAGAGGATATTGAAACATCGCTCAGTGATTACCAGAAAGCACTGTTCATTTTAGAACGACTTGTTGAAACAGATAGTAGGCATATAGCTGAACTGTATCCTTTCTGAGTTTTCAACATAGTTTGAGATAATATTATGGTTGTGTTTGTACAAAGCTAAGATTTGCTGATGAATAAATTACTTGTGTTAACATTGTTTTCAAGTTGTAAATTTCCATTTTTTACTTGCTTTTTGCCTGCTATATTCATTCCATGAGCTTAACTGTACATTCAGAAATTTCCGCATATGTTTGTGCCTGGAGATTGGCTCAAAGCCTCAGGAAGCAATACCGTATTGCCAGAAAGCTATATCTATCTGTAAGTCAAGGTTACACCGACTGATGAATGAAGTTAAGAGTTTCTCAGAATCAGCAACATCATCAGCCATCTCAGAAGTAGATGAGGGAATTCAGCAATCATCCAATGGGTGCCAGACTGGTGAACTTTTGACAGATAAAGAAGCAGAGATTGAAACACTTACTGGTCTTTCTGGAGAGCTGGAAAAGAAGGTAAATGAACTGAGACTTGATCTATAATGTTTAGTAATGGCAGTTGGAGCTAACTTGTTCAAGCTGTGTAATTATGGGTTTGCAGCTCGAAGATCTGCAGCAGCTAGCTCTTAACCCCAAATCAATTCTTTCAGAAATACTGGGAATGGCATCCGCAAGAGCAAGTGGAGGTGAGAGCAGTGGCTCGCCCATTGTCTTGAGCTCTTCACAGATGGCTACTGCTAACAGCAGTGGAGGTTTTAATGCTTCAACTGCTTCTGCTACTCAGACAAATGGTGCTACTGGAGTCACAGATCTAGGTGTTGTGGGAAGAGGAGTGAAGCGAGTGTTGATGAGTACAGGTTCAGCAGAATCAAACCCACTGAAGAAACCCACTTCTGATCCTACTGCAGATAAAGGGGATGGCAACACCAGTTAATGGTTCAGAAATTGCTCTGATTTAACCTGAAAGCTTTAGCATTGATGAATGCCGGATTTTGAACATTTGTTTATGGATCCGCTTAGCTTATATTGGCATCTTTAGTCTTAGCTTTTTATGGCAGTATCCTTTCCAGTTTTGCTTAATGGTTTAAGTAACTGTCCTGTATCCTTTCCTGATATGTTTGTTCGAGACCTTTTGCCTGATGCATAATATATACTTCCATAGATTTCAGCTTCTTCTATATTTTGTGCACTTGTTAACATTGTGAAGAAATGAAACAATTGTACATTCTGTTTTACCTTTAATTATGAAACGATGCAGGTTCCTAAATCTCATATATTATTTTATTCTATATAATACCACATAATTGGCTGTATCACGGATTTGTTTCTTACAGTGTAATGTCAATGTGAAGTGAACTATATCTTTCAGCATTCTACGCGAAGCAACATCGTGTTGCCTTCAAGGCAGGCAAAGAATCTATGCTCCGCAACAGTCCGCCAGCTCTACTGTCCCAGTGTATAACTTATGTGAGAGGGAAGTTTCCCTATTTCTTTAAGCTAGTCGTTGGTACTTCGCTATCTACGATCCATGGTCTAGTTCTAATTCAATAGCATCCTAACAGGCATCTGTTTTGGATTAGGACTAGAACTAGGACTGACTGCCTTTATGCGCTTGATGGATGACGTTCATAGATTCACAAGCTTTATCTGCTTTGTTTTGGACTTTGGTTGATTGTGTAACGAGTTGTCTTAACTTGGCTGATATGTCCGCAAAGCTTACGGAACTTGGTCATTGGAAAGGGCAACATCGAGGCTTAGAGTTATCCCTTGTTTTTGCGGGGGAAAAGATATGATCAAAGCAACATAACTTCTATAAATCTGACTGAAGAAGGTGGCAAAAGGCCATAAGAAGGAAACGTACCATTATGGACTCGTTCTATGGACGAAGCTATGTCAGGAAGATGAAGCAAGGGCAGCAGCAACTGTGTTTTCTATTTTTAGTCGATTATTTGCATAATTACAGAGTTTAGAATTAGTCTAGTTCTAATTCAATTAGGAGTTTGGAAGTTCCAATCTTGGTGTCAAACTCGATGTACTATAAAAGGGTTATTGTCATACGTTAATAAAAGTCTTAGTGCGGGTGATTTAAAGGCCCCTCAAATCCTCTGGCCAAGAACGCTGTACCTATCCTGTCTCAATGTATCTAACCCATCTATTTATGTGGAACTCACATAAATGGATGAGTTAGAAGAATTGGGACAGGGTAGGTACAACGTTCTTGGGCCAGAGAATCAGTCCTCGTTTAAAGGTGTCTTTTTATAGTTGAGATCTTCTTAAGACACCCAATAAAAATAAAAAATAAAAAATAAAAGTCATCGAGAACTTTAGGGTGTAGGTGAGTTGGTAAGGGAATCTCTTGGCTTAAATGAGGTTGTAGGTTTAAATTTGTCCTCATATATGTAGTTGTTTAAAAGTTGAAGTCAGAACTTTGCCTTTTGTAAGGGACCTACTCGGTTCGAGCGAGGATTACGATTCGAGCAAGAATTAACCTGAGGATGGATGACTTAAAGGTGTCTTTTTATAGTTGAGACCTTCCTAAAATACATTGCGGATAACCCAAAAAAATTAATAAAAGTCGTCGAGATTACAGCCCTAAACAAGAGATTGATAGCTCTCTCTACCGAGCTTCCGGATAGGCGCAATTTGCCGTTTGAGCTCCACTCATTCACAATTGCTCCTCATCGCATCATCGCATCATGAAAGAAACCCGAATTGACGAACCATCGCCCTGTGACACGCTCCTAAGTAGAAGTCTTAACACATACATAAAATTTTACCATGAAGTAGAACAACCCCATGTGCTTTAGAGTGGACTGCAAGCAATGCGGCAAATACTCTCGGGGTGGCTGTGGCAAGCACCTCAGCTCCGTCTACGCCAACATTGAGATGGGAAAGCATTGCATGTGCCGATCATGGCCTGGTGTTGTCATCCCAGTTGATTTGATAGCTACTCAGCAACCACCACTGGAGGCTTCCTCAAACTCAACCATCATTACAGGTGTTTGCAATACATTCTTAAATTAACTATAGAGTTTCTCTAAATATTTGGATTTCTTTATTTTGCAGTATCTTGTTAGGTACGTATTCTTGTTAGATGTATTTCTTTATTGATTTGATTCATGTGCTGTGTTGACATGTTATTGTGGTGAGTTAATGATGCATTCAACTTCAAGAGTTGTTTATCGCAGTTGTTGAAGTCCTTATCAGGCTTCCATGATGAGCCCAAAGATTCTTCGTTTTTGTTCACAATTTTGATTTCTCTTCGATAATCCTATTTTCCGTTTCCATTATTGGAATGTATGTTATGAAGGCACACAAACAAAAACTAGGTTATGCATATTGATTTGTCCTGTTCATTTGCACTTAACAAAATGTTATAAGGTTTGGTATGAGCCTGCTTAACTTAATCTATTGATGTCTTTTCAGGTACCCAGAAGTCTTAAGATGGACTCTATCATGTGCAAAGTTAGAATAAAGCCACCAAATTTGGCTAGCCATTATGAGTGTTGTGTAGATATGTACTGAGGGTAATTATGGTCAATGCTTTGTTGACCAAGCTGCCTCTCTATATCATCAATTTTCTTCTTCTTATTCCCTTTGGTTTATTACAATAAGTTCTGTTATGTTGAGTTTGGTGCAATAGTACTTAGTGTTAAAAGCACTAGAGTCTTGGGTTTTGGTATTGTTTTGGATGGTAGTGTCATGGTAATCGTGCCCCGCTCTTTTAATTATGCAGAGGATTAGGTTTGAAACTGAGGCATGAGAGGCTGACGCTCTATGAATATGCCCTCGGGGAAGCTCTTCTGTTTATAAAGAAATTAGAAAAGAGGAAAGAACCAATGTGACCCACAGCATAGAGATAGAATTCTATAACACAAAAAGCAGAGTCTGACTTTGATAAAATCTTGTAGGCTCCGTCTTTTGTTTGGCTTTTGTTGTCCTTTTACTGAGGCATGAAAACGCCAAATACCCACAAACAGAAACTGCATATGAGAGCTCTGCCAATGCTTTCCTTGTGCATTTTGTTTTAATGATCAGTCACTAAACCATGTGACTATGTGGTGGACATTCAAGGGCTCCGTAAGTCCTGATGTGTAATGATTTCCCCTCCTTTTCAAATCTCAACGGGGAGCAATAATTACAATAGAATAGAAGATTCAGTTTTTAGGCAGGTGGGGTATGTTCTTTTCTTTTTATAGCCACTGTTTTTGACATCACCAGCTGTCTTAAAAGGATAGGTCCATAATTTCATAATCATCCACATATCACTCACTAATCCTGTTTTATGTTTTACTCTTTTGGTTATCTGGGTACCTGCTTGGCAGTTTTGATCATATTCTATTCCTGTCACCTTATTGATAAGACCATAAATGTTGGGCAGGAATGGCAGATATGTTGGTAAGAATGTAAGAGAGCGGCCAAATATTTGATTTCATACTTAAATTTCAAGAAAGTGATGACTCTAAAATTAGTACAACATTTCAAAATATTGAGAACTTTTGTAGCTGAGCTAGATGAGACCACGAATCAAGACAGACTTGACAAAATTAGAGGCCTACTCAAATCCAATCATTCTTCCAAAAGAAGTGTGAAAATTAGAAGGAATTATGAAGGTCTTGAAGCCTTGTATGTTTGAAGGTCTTTCTAGCTTTTTACTGAAATTGTAAAGATGCCCACCAAGTGGTCTTAAGTGGTCCAAGTGGTCCAGATCCCTCCCTTAAGACTCTCCTCTAGGGGAGGTCTTGAGTTCGAGTCACCTCAAAGGAGGAGAAATAGGCATTT
>JAOQMR010000213.1:6244958-6270762 GCA_027563865.1 Erythroxylum pelleterianum
AGCAAGGGGGAGGCCAGTGATCAATCATCAGCTGAACAATCAAGTACGTAAAGACTCCTTGTGCGCAGAAGTGTACATGCTACGTAGGAACCTGAGGGATCTTGGAATTCCAGATTTACATCCTCTAGGCTCTTGGGGTGGGGTCGTAGGGGCTTAGGATTAGTCCGACGAAGCCGGGATACCTAATGTAATTAAAAAAAAAAAGTACAGTTCATGCTTCCTTTTTTCCAAGACTACGACAGGAGAAGATGGAAATACAGGCTACAATAGACTAATCAGGTTTGAAGTTTTCTTGCCAACTTTCTAATGCAACCGTTGTAATCTGGTTGTAGACAACTGGTAAGTGGACCAAATTACGCTTTGGATCCTTCGTGCTAATTGGGTAATCACTCAATCACATAACACAAAAATCCATAAATCATTAAACATTAATTGTCTTTAGATCTTTTTAGCCCTTAGCTGTGACGTACTTCCAATACAAGAAAATGGGAGTTGGTTAAATATATTAGGGAGGTTATGACTACATAATACACACTTAACGGATTTACGTGAGCTTTTTATAATCTGTTCTCTCTGATTCCACGAGTCACGCAGAAAAGTGAGAAGAGAAGGAAACACCAGTTGGCAAGCAATGATTTGTACTGTTTCCATGGATTGGGTTGGTCCTTTTTAAGGTCTCAAGTTAGTGGTTCTTAGGTAGGACACTCATTTCTTGTGTCTGCTTCTAGAGAGAGAGACAAGGGGACAGAGAAAGAGAGAAAACGGAGTTGGGAGTGGTTGGGTTATGATCCGGCTGGGGAAGAAAGTAAAAGTAATTTTATAATCTCTCTAGCAACCCTTTTATCGATATCTGTTCAAAGCTTTCATTTTGTCCACTTCTGTATTTTCGATTCTCTTGTTTCAAATCCTACTTTCAGAAAACACTCACCTTTCATTGATCTAGCTTAGTCAACACTTTGATTAGAGCATCCAAAGGACTCACCTTCCCTTCACTGATTGTTTCTTGAGAAAATGGCGGAGGAAAAACCCAGCTCCAAGGGACAAGCTTGGTATGACTATTCACCGTCACCAATCTCATCCTCAAAAAGCCAGAAATGGATTTTGATGCCACCATGTTTTTTGCAGGTTTTGCACTACAGGGTTGCCAAGCGACATCGCCTTGGAAGTCGAAGATATGACATTCTATCTTCACAAGGTTAGTTCTCTGCTAACTCTTTTCACTTGCCCTTCTCTTGCAAACAAACCAAACACCGACAGCAATTCCTCTGTTTCTGTCTCCTATTTCATTCAGTTCCCTTTAATGTCCAAAAGCCGAAAGCTTCACCAGTTGATAACCGAACAAGAGACAAATCCCGCCACCGCCGTTGTTACAGTTCAGGACGGGGAGTCTGATGATGTCGAGGAAATTCACTGCCAAATATCGCTTCCGGAATTTCCGGGAGGTTCAGAGACATTCGAGCTGGTGGCTAAATTCTGCTACGGTGTGAAGTTTGATCTCACGTCCTCCACCGTCGGACCTCTCCGCTGCGCGGGAGAATTTCTGGAAATGACGGAGGAGTACTCCGAAGACAACCTCATCTCCAAAACGGAGCGTTACCTTTCTCATTCAGTTCTCAAGAGTCTCAAAGAATCCGTTAAAGCTCTCAAGTCATGCGAGCGCGCAATGCCTCTAGCAGAAACCCTAGGCATTCCTCAGAGATGCATCGATTCCATCACATCCCGAGCTTCCTCCGCCGATCCCGCTCTCTTCGGCTGGCCGGTCACAGACAACAAAGCCTCCTCCACCTCCAACCAAGCCTTGTGGAATGGGATCGAATCGGCTGTTCGTCGAAAAGGAGGGACCAATGTGGAGTCCTGGTTCGAACATCTCGCTCAGTTGAGCTTGAGGTTGTTCACTCGATTGATTCTAGCCATGAAATCGAGTGATCTGAGTCCGGATATTATAGAGTGCTGCTTAATGCACTTTGCTAAGAAGCACATTCCAGGCGTTTCCAGATCCAATCGGAAACCTTCTTCTTCATCTTCTTCATCAACAACTTCAGAGAGCGAACAGAGAGAAATTCTGGAGACTATAGTCTCGAACCTTTCATTGCAAAAGAGCTCCACATCACCAACGGGCACTAGGTTTGTGTTTGGCTTGTTGCGAACTGCTAACATACTCAACGCATCGGAACGGTGCCGTTCCGCTTTGGAGAAGAAGATCGGACTCCAACTTGATCAAGCTACGCTCGATGATCTACTCATCCCTAGCTACTCCTACCTAAACGAGACTCTCTATGACGTCGATTGCTTGGAGAGAATATTAGCATTCTTCTTAGAAACTCTCCAAGAAAACGGAATCGAAGCCGAAGATGGCGACGGCAACGTTAGATCACCCGCTTTGATGCTCGTTGGAAAACTCGTCGACGGTTATCTGGCCGAGATTGCCTCCGATTCGAATCTAAAGCCGGATCGATTCTACAACCTAGCCACGTCGTTACCAGACCAAGCCAGACTCTTTGACGACGGCCTCTACCGTGCCGTCGACGTCTATCTCAAGGTAGTTAGTTACTAATCGTTCTTCCGTAAACCGTATTCATTGTTTGGACTTATTTATTTATATATATATATGCCTGTTTACGAAAGGCACATCCGTGGATATCGGAGGGGGAGAGAGAGAAGATTTGTGGAGTATTAGACTGCCAGAAGCTGACGCTTGAGGCGTGCACGCACGCGGCGCAAAATGAGCGATTACCTCTTCGAGCGGTGGTTCAGGTGTTGTTTTTCGAGCAGTTGCAGCTCCGGCACGCGATCGCTGGTACGTTGGTAGCGACAGAGACAGCACCGCCAGAGATGACTAGAATGTCACGCGGCGGAGGAGAGCGCGAAGAGGAAGAGGAGGAGGAGGAGGATGAGGCGGGGGCCCAGGGGAGTAGTGTGACGTGGAGGGCGGCAGTGAGGGAGAATCAGGTGCTACGACTAGACATGGATAGCATGAGGACGCGGGTGCATCAGCTAGAGAGAGAGTGTTCCCACATGAGGAAAGCAATCGAGAAGATTGAGAAGGAGGGGCCACGTGGCTGGTTGGGATCTTTGAATAAACGGTTGGGATGTAAGTTCAAGACCCAAGTGTGTGATTCTCATGAACAGGCGGTGGTCAATGGAAGGAAAGGAAGGCAGCGTGATCACCAAGAATAGGCCTGCCCGTAGAGAACAGAATTTCTCATAATTCTCATCTTGTCCAAGTGAGAGTTGACCGTCCATAAGGCTTCTACAACATGTAGCGGTGGTCTCCATGATTTTGTCATGCAGAACACATGTAAGATACTGCCACGTAATGCTCGAAAAATAAACTAATTTTTTGTGATTATGATCACGCTATCCATCCAATGATTTTAGTTAATCGGACAAAAACACACCTTCGCACGTCTTTTGAGACGGTGAGTAGGGAGCAAGTAGTAGTGTATCACTTTTCTTCGTAAAGTTTAGTGCAGAAGTCTGAAGAACAAAGAAACTTGGCATTGAAAAGATTGCAAGTGGGTGTACGTAGTTTTAGAAACACCTGCCATTCTCTGTTAGTGGTGTCTTTGTTTGGATAATGTTGTTGTCACCTCTGTTGTTTTGCTTTGTCTTGTTGCAGTTTTAAACTCCCATGCTATATAGGAGAAGAGGGAAAGAAGATAAGTCCTGGTGTTGTGCTTATCATCACTTGGATTAGTGATATGAGCATGACACTGGAATTATTTGTTTTGGTGCTTTTCTTCCAAATGTTTAGAGTGGATGGGCTTGGGCTTTTTCTGACATGGTAAATGGTCCATTCTGTTCCCTTGAAATGAATTTGTTTGAACAACAAAAAAGGTGAAAAGATAATAATACGAGTGCTTAAATTGCAATATAAGGAATATACGATGTTGATGTAGATTAAATTTATATTAGGTTTGTCAGACTCAGTCTTAGATTTGTAGGTTTTGCAAAACAAATATTCAGAGTGTTAGGAGTGCTTTTGTTGAAATGCCAAAGACACTTCAAAACACAAATTAGGAGGAGATAAAGAGATGCTAAGTATACAGATCCACAATTAAACTTTATGATAATGATTGTAAGAAGTTACTTATTTGTCTTCCTTTTAAATACACTCTTTTCATAAGTATCTTATTTAAGAGTTTGGATCTAACTTCTAAAAACTTTAGCTGGTCTTTGATTTAAGAATTAGACAGGAGTTGTAAAGGTATATATATTATATAAATATGTTACGGTATATACACATTTTCATTTAAAGTGGACGTCTCTTATTTATGAAGTACCATATTGACGTTGGTTTAAAAATACGTAATGTCTAACTCAAATTCACCGGTTTACTCTAAAATTTTTCTTTTAAAAACTCATATTTGACAGCTACTTAATAACTCCAAGTTAATTTATTTTTATTTTTATTATTATTATTTAAGGTGACATTTATGATTTAAACTTCTTGTTCTCAATTATCACTACGATAATAAATTTTAGACCAGACTTATCTTCAGTTATTACAAACACTAAAGGCAATTGCCCATGTAAGTTGACCGATCTCTTATTTGTATGACACACTTTTTAATTTATATTTAAATAATTCACATAGAAGAAACGTAATTTAGAATCAATTGTTATATAATGCTTATCATATAATAAACAATGTTATATGTATTATAAAGTGAGAAATCACAATATAATAAATGAACATACATTTCAAAATATTTATCGACAATATCAACATTTTTGTAATCTAAGTGATTTCACATGCTATTTATATGTAACTCTTATAATTAGTTTTGTCATTGAGTTTGCCAGAATATCGCATATAGATATATAATTCATGTGTTATTTTACCTTGTGAAATTATATCTGTCATATAATTATACTCGGTATCTATATATATATTTTAATAGAATTTGGGATCTTTCATATAAGTGATTGATACTTGACTATCAAAGATGATTAATACTAGATGGGTTTCACTTTTAATGACTCCCACATGAACCAAGAAATGTTTAAACCAAATAACTTATGGTATTATAGCTAAAATTGCTATAAATTTAGCTTCCGTTATGGATAAAGCAATTGTTTCTTATTTTTACATAATATTGCACCATCATTTAGTAGGAAAAGAAATTTAGAGGTAGATTTTCAGTCATCTATATCTCCTTCTCAATTGACATCTATATAACCCTATATACATAGATTATTATCTCAATAACATAATGCGTAATCAGCAATACCTTTTAAATACTTCAATTTTCTTTTTATTACTTTTCAATGTGTTCGACCTGGATATCTCACCATTCTAACAATGTAATTGCATTAAAATATAGCTTTCTTCATTTATTCCATTTTTTTGTAGTACTATTATATCAAACTTATAATTGAGAACTTCATCTTTAGTAATAAGATTATCAGTTGACTTGCAATATTGCATATAAAATCATTTAAGAATTTTTTGAATATATATCACTTATGAAAGAGATAATGATCTTTTTAAACGATCTCTTAAAATATTTACTCCAAAAATATATGTAACTTCACCTATGAATATTATTTCAAATTTGGATGATAACTATTTTTTGATTTGCTTAACAAATTCATAATCATAATAAGCAAACCAGCGAGGGGATTAATCATTGGGTCCGCCGATGGATACCCTGGTCTAAGACCAAAAAAAAAACTTTTAATGCATACACAATGTTCTTAATCAATCATATGGAAATCATACGAAATATTATATTATGAAAACAATTTAACACTATCTTGATGACTGCTTCATGCTATAAATTGATTTTTATAATCACCACACTTTAGGTTCTTGACTTATCTTACTGAATGCTATATGTTGTTCCGTATATATTTATTCTTCTAATTATCCTTTATATCCATTTAGTGTAATTCAAGATCCAAGGGGACTACTATAATTAGGATTAATTGAATTAAAGAAAACCTCAATTTATTTATTAAATTGAAGACTTGTGTGTTGACTTTCTATGCCGTATGTTCTAATTATAAAGGCTTCGCTCGTAAAAAATAGTTTATTTGGGCACTTTACAGGACACTGCTGCCTTTAGAGGAGGGATTATTGATGAGAATATGGAATTCTCATCATCAAGAATCGTCTTTCCTGATGATGGGACTTTTCTTAGTAGAATACAGGAGGTAAATGTTTGGGAATATGCTTCAAAGTGGTTTACCATTGGAAATTATTAGATATATAAAGCTTAGGAAGAGTACTTTTAATGTTTAGCACATTGTTTTTTCTTTAGTTATAACTAATTAGTATTTGTTGTTTTAGTATAATTACTACTTTATGGATAGTATTTGTTTAAGATAAATGCATTAATGTTTCAATTCTTTTTAGTTATTTATACATATGCATATATGATATATAATGCTTTTAATATTTGTAATTATAGATAAGTTATTATATGAACGATAATTGTAAATTTAGTGGCATTTTATTCTATAGGTAATTGAGAAAATAATTAAAGTTTCTATTAGAAAGTTGTATCAAATTATTGCAAATAACAACCAAATAATAAATATGTCGTTATAAAAACTATGTGTTTAAGAAAAACTACTATAATATCCAAAAATATTATTACATAATTTAATATAAATGAAATTTGAATGGCAATAATTTTGAAATTTGGTATGAAAACCCAATATATATTGGAGAAGGAAAAAGCTTTTGAATTTTTAGATAAAATCATAGTAGTTCTTTAAGGGATGCTATGACTTAACATAGGCAAAACCATAAGGTATATGACTTGTAGAAAAATAAAAACTCCCTAATTGGTGTAGCATAAATGATTTGTGGAATCACATGAATGATGTGGTCTGGGGACAACGTCTATCCTCTGCTCCTGCAGTATTGTGGGCTGTCCATACTGTATGCCAGGAGTGGGCCGAAGCTAACAGCATCACCCGAGGTCCGGCGCCACATGATGCAAGGGCTGGTCATCCCCCTAGCTGGTCCCCACCTATGCTTTGCCAGTATAAATGCAACTTTGATGCAGCAGTAGATGTTTCTACACGTCGTATCTCTTGTGGCAGCCTGATTCGGGATCACCAAGGTAACATTATTCACATCTTTGCTCAGATTTTTGACGGTCCTCCTAATCCTACTCTCGCAGAAGCAATTGGTATGAAAGCAGTTCTAAGCTGGTTAAAGCTCAATCATATAAATTGTAATGTTATTGAATCAGATTGCCTTCTACTTGTGAATGCTTTGAAGGATGATGTTTCTGATTTGTCTTATGTTGGGGTGATTGTTTCGGATTGTAAAGCTCTTCTACATGAGCTTCACGACATTGCTGTCTATTATGTCAAACGATCAGCGAACAAGGCAGCCCATGCCATAGCTAAGGAGACGTTGTTCCAGTCTGATTTTGTGTCTTGGGGAACGGTTTTTCCCAATTTGTGACTACTATTGCTTGTTCTGAATGTCCTTCTACTGATATAATTCAGCCAGGTTTTCTTCGATCTTCTGGATCTAGGTCAGGTGTATTGGGCGAGTCTGTTGACTCGAGGCTAGGTTGGTCCGTTCGATTTTTCCTGGTCACTTTCTTAGTAATATAGTATGAGTTTAAAAAAAAAGAGGTATACTAATGCTAAGAATATATATATTCTACACTGATAGCATCCTACGATAGCACGTCAGTGATCAAATTGTGGTCACAAACTATTAAGCTTAACATTTATAAGATAAATAAATAAATAAAAGAATAAGGTAGATCGTCAATATAAAGGCATTTGAAGGTAATGTCAAAGTAGTTAGTGAACTAAGAGGTGTTGTCATACAGGGTTGTTCCTGACATTTTATAAGCCTTGAGCAAATAAATAAAGGGTCTTTATTTTACCTAATTATTTACGAGGGTCAATAGTGGGCTATTAACTCTCATAAAGAATAAAATTAAACAAAATAGGAGCTCTTTTGTTACCTATTTTATTTTTTATGATAGTGGGTCCTAGGCAGATGTCCTTCTTGTCCTTGCTCAGGATCGGGACCATAGTTATATCTTATTAGATAACCAGCATGTGTAAGTTACCTTACAATCTTTACCTCAGAGTTGGGATCTTACGAAAATTTACTTAACCTATAATTAGAATATCAAGATGATGGAGAACACTCTGTGGCATTATTACTAGGATATGGATTTATTGTGTCTTTCAAGCAATGGATTGAGGTGTATATGGCTAAATCATATTCATAGGGAGCTAAAAAAGTAAAAAGAGGAATCATTATAGTTAAGTCTACGTGAAAAAGTTGAAAAAAGACCTCTACAATTTTTAGGATTCTGAGAAGGCTAAGACTAATTAAAATGGAAAGGAAAAGGTCTTCTTAAGAAAAAAAACATAAAGAGAGTGAAGTGTTACAGTTGTGTCATGAAATGTCACTTGTGATTATTAAAATCCTAAGAAGGTAAAAGCATATAATACAAATTAGTATATTACATCTAATTATACGTTTTCTAACTGGCTTAAATCCTTTATGGATGGTAAACTTGGGAGCCACAAATCATGTAATGAAGGAAAGAGAAGCCTTCATATAATTTCAACAAATTCCATATTGGGCAAGATGGATATATGTAAGAGATAACTCCACATTTTCGGTCTAAAGGATAAACATTTGCAAGTTAGTCATGCATGATGGTTGGACCCTAATCTTACATTATATACCTTTTGCTTTCAAGATACAACAAAATCTCATTTTCATCATGATTTCAGTTATCTTTAGTTTCAATGTTAATTTTCACAGTGATGGAATGGATATTTCTCTTGGAATTGATTAATATGGTCATAACCTTATGTTGGATGGTTTTATGGAATTAGATGTTTAGATAACAAGTAAAATTAGTTTTTTCTTTACTTACATCATCTAGTACTTATCATACCGATGTTAATTTATATCATGATAGACTTGAACATATCGAAAAAGTTCAAATAAATTGATTAGTTAAACAAAGTCTTTTTAAAAGCCTAAATAAAGTATAATCATCTGCTTGTGGCTATTGTATAGCTAACAAAATGGCATGAAAATCATTTAGTATGGGAGAAAGGACTATTAAGATATATATGGCTTAAAAATGTGAGAGCAAGACACAAGAGTACTTATTTCATCACCTTTATTAATGACTATATTCGATATTTTTATATTATTTGATTTTTCATAAATTAAAAGTATTATGACATTTTTAAAAGTATATGAATTTGATTGAGAATTAGTTAGATAAGAAGATAAAGTCTCTAAGAATTGATTTGGGATAAGAGTACTAATTTGAATAAGTCAAGATGGTATATGATGAAAAATAAATAAAAAGAAAGTTCACTATTCTAAGAACCCTCAATAAAATGGCCTTGCGAGTAGGAGAAATAGATCTCTTTTGAAAAAAAACTTAGGTCTATGATGGGATAGCCAAAATTTCCTATTAGCTATTATGGTGATGTGTTAGGCAATCACATATGTTCTTGATTGAGTGTTTATCAAATCAATTACTAAAATATCATAATAACTTATGTACAAGTAAGAAACTTGATCTATCACATCTAAATTCTTGGTGATATGCTTCTTACATTCATGATCATCTAAATTCTTGGTGATATGCTTCTTACATTCATGATCCCTCATTTAGGTATGGAAAATTAGGTCCTAAAGAGAAAAAGGATATCTTTGAAAATATCTTGAGCATTTTAAAAGGTATGTCTTCATAGGTTACGAGGTCGTAAAAAAGTAACTAAATTTAAGTAACATGATATCATATTCTTGGATAACGCTTTTCGAAAGCAAGCAAGTGTAAGACAAAGCATATTTCAATATGAGACACTAGATCAGGTTGATCCAACAAGTTGAGATCAATTGGATAAAATGCATCCAAATGAAAGAAATTTAGGAGTTAATGAATTAGTTCATAATAAATGGAAATTTTAGCTCAATTGAAGTCCCCTACCATTGTCTGATTTAAGTGACATCAATATGAAAATTTAGGGTTATGTTCCTCAAAATATTCAATTGCACCTGTAGTGTCGGTGGATTAATCACTAGATGACTTTTTGACATTAAAGGGGGAAGAAAATAATGAGTTGAGAAATGAGAAAAGTCTTTGTTTAGTCTTACTAAAGATGAATCAGTTAAAGCAATAGAAGAAGAATTAACTTTGATAAGGTCAAAACAAGTATAAGACTTCACTAATCTTCCAAAAAGATATAAATCCACTAGGAACAAATGAGTCCTTAAAATTATGTGAAAGATTGATGACAATATTGAAACATTGAAAAAATACATATGATGGAAAAATCACACAGTAAATAGGATGAGATTGACTATAAAAAGATACTCTCGCATGTTATCAAGTTTGGCAGATGGAATGGATCATAATTTGCATCAAATAGATGTAAAGACAATATTCCTAAATTTTGAACTAGATGAAGAAATTTTTAAGAGCAACCAATAGGTTTCATTTAGAAGGTCCAGGAGTATAAAGAATGCCATCATCATCATCATCATCATCACATCCAGTCCAAAGTCCCGCAGTGAAGCGAGGTCTGAGAAGGTCTGATAGTACGCAGCCTTACCCCTACATAGTAGAGAGGCTGTTTCCTGTAAACCCACATGCAGATGTGACAGGAAAATAGTGATGCCGATTAAAAGAGTAAAAAGGTAAAAATGGAACGCAAAATATTTAAGTAAATAAAAATTAAAATAAATACATAAGGATGATGATGATGATGATGTTGATGATAATAAACTCAATAAAAGGATAATGATGATAATGATGATGATGGTGATGATGATAATCATAATAATAATAATAATAGTAATAGTAATGTCAATCGAAAGATGAGAGTGAAAGCGTCAAAAAAGAGGGAGGGCAACACCGAAAAACTTACTACTTGTTACCTCGACAGGAGTTACCTCAAGAACCAACCCTTTTTAACGGAGAGAGTAAAACAAGCAAAAACATCAACTGTAATAAGGGCTAGTAGAAGAGCAATCCTGAGAGGGGAACCCCAAACAAAGAAATGAACTAGAACACTTCCTCCCTAAGATTCATTTAATATCAAAATCTAACAAAACTTTTATCGAACACTTAATAGACAACACTCAAACAACCTTCAAATTTGATTTTAAGCTACAAACAACCATTCTGGGTGCCTTTCCTATTTCACCATCTTCATTATTATGACAACATACATTCAATTAAGAAAACCACAACACACACGACTTAACACAAAACCCAGCAGAAAACAAGACCCAAATACAACATCATCACCATTAGAAGAGAAATGAATACATACCTCAACCAACGACAATGACGATGGCAGGCGAAGGAAGAAAATGACGACGATGGCAGACAGAAGGAGAGAACACAAAACACAAAATCCAGATCTAATGCCAAACATAGGTAATGACGCAAAAACCAGAGTTAATGCCAAATTCACATGACGCAAAACCCAGATTTAATATCAAATTTATAGACATAACTTGGAGAAACCCTAGATCTAGAGAATCTCATGATAATTTATCAAAAAAGAAAACAAACATGAATTAGCAAATACCACAGATCTGAAAAGAATCGGTCACCTGAATGCTGGCTAAGCTAGTATCGCCTCTAAACTTGGCTTTTGCAATATAGATTCCCTTGTAGATCTACATGCTGCCAGCAGTGGGTCAGACGGCCAGGTGGGAGGATTGAGGCCGAAGTTGGTTCCAATGGTAGTAGGGTCACCACCTGCCTTAGGAGCCACCTTTGGCCAGAGCTCGATGTTCGCTGAACACCATCAAGAAATAAAAACTAAATCCAGAAATCCCTTACCTCAACAACTTCCCTTTTCCACCCTGGTATTCGTGTACACACTACCCCATACAGAAGCAGGTGGAGCAGTGGTGGCATAGTAGTCATCGTTGTCTTCATCATTGACGTCCGCCCACGATTTTGTCGTGAGAGGTGCCGAAGGAAGAAACCCCAACCTGTCGAAGAAAACCCAAACCCAACAATGAGTTCTCTAGAGACAAAGATGGGGCAGATCGTGTAAAGGAAAAAGAAAGGGAGGCCATCAAAGGCAGATCTAGCTCGCCACGCGGCACTTCATAGTCCATCAAATGTGGAGTCTAAACGCCGGCGAAGCTTTCGGTGATGAAATGTGAGGTACAACAACTTCATCGACTTCGATGACTACCTCGACGATGAAGAGTTCGAGGAAGAAGATGAAGAAGATGTCAGGAAACTTGTATGTTGGACATTAATATGTTCGTATTCCATAAAAAGTTTTCAGGAAAGGACCGCTTTTTCTCTATGGAGGGAGAGAAAAGGAAGCTGGGAGACGTCGGCGAGATGGAGGGCAAGAAGTTATAGTTATCTGAAAATGGAAAGTCATGACTTGAAAATGTAAATTGTTAAAAGTTAATTTATAGTCTAAAGCAATCTTTGAGGCAATCTTTGAGGCAATGGCATATTCATATAATTTTAGTATGAATGAAAAAGCTCACTAAGTATATGTTAAATATCCAACAATAAATTTTTAATTTTATTATTATATGTTGATGATATTTTGATAGCAAGCAATAATAACCGATCTTTCACGCAAATCAAAATAATAAAATAATTGGCTATCAACCATATTTATGATGAGGGATATTAGTGAGACTGCATATAACCTTATGGTTAAAATCATTAAGGATTGTGTAAGAAGATTATCATCTCTTTTGCAAAATCTCTCTCTCTCTCTGTAGCAAGCAAATACTAGAATTATTGTTATGTATATGTGTGTGTATGTATATAGTATGGTTAAAATCATTAAGGATTGTCAAGAAGATTATTATCTCTTTTGTAAGATCTCTCTCTCTGTAGCAAGCAAATACTAGAATGATTGTTATGTATATATGTGTGTATGTATATATCAAGCAGATACTTGAACAATTGTATATATATGTATATGTGTGTCTTTGTGTGTGTGTATATGCAAGACTCTAAAAGGTCGCACTCATATACACACGCACACACGCCCACACACACATACACACACACACACACACACACACATACTCTAAAAGGTCGCACTTATTACCAAAGGTGAGCGTCTAACAATAAGTAGTGTCCAAAAATGTTAAAAGAATGAGAAGAGATGAAGAAGGTTATATTCCAGTGCAATTTGTAGTCTCGTGTACAATATGTTGTGTACAAATAAGTGCATTTGAAAATAATAAAAAGAATATTTAGGTATACTAGGAACCTCAAATATTAATGTAAAACCAAACATATAGATACCATGTATAATTATATCAAAGATATAATAATTCGAGAAGAAGTGAATGTGAAGTATATTCCTATGAGATAACCAATTGTAAATCTTATCAAGTTAATTCCTAGATATGTGTTCCTATACATGTTATGTCATGATGATTGCACATGGTTTAATTGATTTTTGGTTTCTAATTTCCATTATGAATATTCACAATGCTTATTATTAACGATGATGTTTTATTTGCCATTAAGTATTTGGTTCAACATATGTTTAATTGGATATTAAAAGTCAGTTTCTAAAATAATTTTAGGCAAAAATTAAGTTATATAGATACATGAATCGTAGTATCCCACTCTCACAGGACACATACCCGACATCCTGAAGGATATCCAAGTATGTACCTGCTAGAGCAGTCACATCACTAACTTAATCATGGCATCGTCATTCAAAGCATAAATATCACAATATTTAAAAACCCAAAATTCCTCATTTCATTTCATAAAAACCAAATATATATTGTAGCTTTACAAAACATCTATAAATGTAGATTATCAAAACCAATCAGAGTTTACATCTCTGTATTCAAAATACATTACATACATAAGGAATTATACAAAAGTTCTAAACTAGACCCTTCAATCTTAATTAACTGACCTTTGAGTCATGTCTTCTATCCAAATTTAGTGCTAACTCTCTTCTAATTTGACTTAGAACCTATATCGTCTCTCTCGAACCTGAAATGCCAACGTTGCAATTTTGGTGAGTTTTGTAAACTCAGTGAGTTAACCATCTTTGATGGTTCACTCAAATCATATAACACGTCAACACATACAATCACATAATTCACATCATTTCATTTATCATCATGTAGCATCACATAGCACTTTGTTCACAATTTTCACGTTCTCATTCAACACAATTCAACAATACATTTCAATCATTTAAACATACATATTAAATGTATATGCAATGCTCGTGAGACTCATTTCTGATTATTACGTTGTTGTGACCGCGTGCCTATACTGTCCCGTATCTATTGTGGATACTAGGCTCATTAATAACTGTCTCTTATCCGTTGGAGATACATGGCTCATTAAACATAACAAGTCTTTGACTCTTAATCACATTATGAGCTTTAAGCTCTTTTTCGGTGGCTACTCAGGTCATAACAACCATTATCTGTTCATTCATTCATGTAATGAAATGCATCACTTATATCCAGTTAATCAAAAGTGCTCAATATTACATAATCTTATTCACTATCTCATTCTTATTGACATTTATCATCGGACCTTGGTCTGGCATTCAACAGTTATGATGAGTACACTTATTTTTGTCAAATTCACATACAAGGAGCACTTCTAATATCTCATTCATGCATTAAACGCCTCGAACATTTAATGCCTGAAATTAGTACAATCACATTCACAAATTAATTCAATACAACATTTAAAACAAACAATTTATTAAGTAAGACCACCTAGGCTACTCACAGTTTGCTCCAGAAAGATATTGCCTCAAAGTCCTGGCAACGTCTGAATGTGGTTGCTCAAATCGTTCTTCTAAATCATGCAATACATACACATTTACACTCATCACAACTTTGCACAATTATAAGTATTCATTTATGAACAAATGTGTATAAAGATTATGTACAATGCATGCTCAATGATAATCTCGAGTTTTTTTCCTTCATTTTCATCTCATGAACATTCATACTTTGAAACTCGTATATGTCTAATTTGAACTTAGGATTACACCTTAGTAATATAAACTCATTCCAAATTCATTACTCAATCACATCTTGTAGGGCTTGATTATCGTAAGTTCCTAAATCAATAATTACCAATACTTTTTAATGAATTCAGATGGCCATGAATTTTGGTGGAGATGAAGAACAATGTGAGCGGAATTTGTGGTTCAAATTTCAAGTCAATCGGAGGTCCGGAGAAGAAGTTATAGTTAAAAGAGTGAAGGATGCTTAAAACTGTCAAAAATGATTGCACTCTCACTGTCACGACATGATTGTGCACTGCCTCATTTCTCCTCTCGGTCACAATCGTGCTTGTGCATGATCATACAATTCTCAAATAATCTTTTCTGTCACGATCGTGCAAGTCTATTGAGGGTTCCTCTCTGTCATGATCGTGCAGCTCCTCTGAGGCTCCTTCTCTGTCATGATCATGATAGACGTTCTTCTCTAGATTTTTATGAAACTGTAATTTTTTCATCTCTTTTACTAAATCACGATTTCTAACTTATGTCCTCTTTATTCCTACTTCCATTTCAGCTCAACTCAATCATAAACAAGATCATCTTTGATTAATCACAAACATAAAAAGACGAACATCTCTAACACACATTCCTCATATTTTCTGCATTTCTTCATCTTCATCAACATCTTCATTTTATCTCTAACTTATCATTTTAATTCTTCCCATATCACGACATCACATTACTCCTTTTTCCTTACCTCTAAACTCATTTTATTTCATCTCTCAAATACCTAAAGAGATTCACGTAATAACAACGAAAACATAGCATATGCGTATCATCTTTCCATGAATTTTCTGCACTCTTTTTATACACATTTTCAATGATCTTTCTATCTCAAACTCATCTTTACAACAACTCATGAAATATTAATCATCATAAACACACAAACAAGACACCAATATTCTCATTCTTCATCCACGATGCACATGTATAATGAACACTATTCTCATGATCATATAATATCAATTAACCACCATATTTGTTTTATATTCATACTACTCATGAGAATTAACATGTTACTTACTTGCTAAAAATCCAAGTTCTTTAAAAACACCAAAAAGCCCTAACTTCTCATGCAACCCACGTACATCATCATAGAGGTTGGGAGTTTAAGGTTTCTTGTGGCAAATGAAGAAGACAACAAGGTGAGAGTAGCAAGTGAAAGAAAAGAGAGCTAGGTTCAACGTTGATGAAACTTGATAAGAAAATTCGTGAAGAAGATGAAGAAGGAAGCCACGAAGAAGAAGAAGAAGAAGTAAGCAAGATTCAAATAATTAAACTGTCTTTCAAGTATAATCGTGGGAATAAAAACTAGGCTTGGCAAATGATACTTGTCACTTGTCACTTGCCACATGTCTAATTTCTATGAGTTTAAATTAGGTTCTCTTATTAAACTAGTCCAATCAACTCCAATTTCTGCTTCAATTGTCTCTCAATTTTTAACGACATATGTCATTAAATCCTAATGTCATTTATCAAAATTTTTTACAACCATTTGACTCTTATTTCTACTACCATTTATCAATTGTCTTGCTACCTGACATTTTTCTTAGTCTAAAAATACCCAAAATTTCTTAAAATTTACCAAAAATTCTAAATAAATAATATACTCCCCAAAATAATTTTCAATACATATAATCCACAATTTTCAATAAAATCACATTTATAAATCAATATACCCGAAAAAGGTCAATGAATGCATGCATAATCATTTTAGTATGTGCAATGAGTAATAATCACATGTGTGTGTATGCTATATTATGCATGAGTATAAATGCACTTTTTAACTCCTTAATAAACTCTCATGTACACTATTTTAAGGTTCTAGCCTCTAATATGGGATAACAGGATGTTACATGAATGCTTGATTTCAATTTAAGTGTTTTTATCTGGAATGAACGTTTGAGTGAGTACTGAACATTTGGTTATAGATAAATGAAAGATGTTATATATAAATGAGATGCCTTTCCATATATATAACTACCTCCATTACTTTACAAGAATGAAGATGAGACAAGTTTTACGTGCTTTATCTAAGTGATAATGAGACACTAACGTAGATATGGAGTTTATTAAAAAGTAAAGAGTTTACTAATATTGACATAACCTAAGAAAATGATGTGTTCATCTAACATGTCTTAACATTCTACATAAGAGTTTTGAAAGGTGAATTGAATAAATAAAGAAGTAAACTCAAGAAATAGAAATATCTTAACTATTATCTATATGATATTATAAACATACGCTATGAGAAAAAGGCTAATTTTGTAACACATAAATCTTACCATATATGCATAATTGACTAATAAGGATAATATAAATCATATTTTCAACTTATATTATGTGAGGATCCTTGAGATAAATTGAACTTCAAATTTAAAATATGTTTTTTTTACTTGGGTTGAGAATATTGTTAGAAAATCATGAATGCTGGGACACTAGAAAAGCAAATTAATTTGAATGAAATGATTGAGAAATGTGGAAGATCAATATAAATCTAAAATGAGATCAAGATATATTTAAAAGACTCCAATTTTTATTTAGAAAGTAATATAAATACAAATTATTTATATAATTATAATGAGATAATAATTGATGTGATGAAAGATTTAGAATAGACTTATTGTGTTTGTTTTATATTTGTTTTCTAATTAAATATTATGGACTCCTAACAGAGACATAATGTTAGAACTCTCAAAGTATGTAGGTCGAACGGATTATTAGTTAAGTATAAAAATTAGAAAATGTAAAGCCCGTTGATAGTATGATATATGAATTGGAAATGTTGGAATAATAAAAGACACCCTTGTTAGTTCTACGTATTTATATTCAAATTTTAGTATATTTTATAATAATTCAACTTCTTCCATTAACCTTTCAATAATCTTATGTGTATAAAAAATAACGGTTAAGCTTATAAAAATATTTAAGCAATAAAATATATTTTGTTCCAGCTCGACCCAACGTTATATATATATATATTTTTAAAAAAATTTAAGAAAAATAACGTTATTTTTAACGTTCCAATCGAGTCACGAGCTTGGTTGGGCTAAAAAGACTTTTGTTTTTTTGACGAACTGCTAAAAAAACATCTATGTATATTTTTTCAATCTAAATTTTTATTTTAAAAAAATGAGATTTACATCTAATCAAGTATTTTTCTTGTAATTCAATAGCCAAATTAGTGGTCCCGGTCAGACCACGAACCTGGTCGGGTCAAATAATTTTGGCCTATAGCTTGATTAACTTGGACTAAAGTCGGGCCGAGTCAAAATTGACATAATTTTGATTGGAGCTAATAATTTTAATATTTGGCTACAAAATGTTGTTATTGGAAATTAAATCTTTATATCACTATTTTGTTATTCTCACTAAAGAATAAATTTGGGTCAATGGTAACAAAATAAGAAAAGACATGGCATTGTTTAACATCAAATTGGTTTACTATTACTATTTCTAGCACAAAAGGAAAGAGAAAACTTAAATCCCGTAGTTTTACGGGGTCTACACTCTACACTTCTAAGACAGAGTCAGTCTTTTCCCCGGCTCGGCGTGTCAAATGTTGGAGCTACGATCTAAGGGACAGGTTCAGCAAAGGCCGCGTGTACATGAGTCCCGTAAAACGGTTTTAATTCCGAACTCCAAACTTTCAACTGCCCAGACCCACTTTCTTCGTTCTTTTACATTCCCATTCGTAATCTTTGAGGCCCACAAAGCTTTCACCGACCTGTCATTTTCTTCCAATACCCATTCCCGAAAAGACTCGTCACTAACTGTCTCTTCTGATCTCGATTCTGATAGTTCACGTAGTTGGTTTTGTGCTGTGACTGGTGATTTGTTAACGAAATGGCGAAGGCGGAGTACTTGAAAATGGCTACTGATAATTCAGCGCCGGATGGCCTGATCGAGTCTGATATCAATGAGCTCAAGGCTGCTGCTAAGAAACTTATGATTCATGCCACCAAGGTCGGTGGTCTTGGATTTGGGACCTCCTTTCTCAAATGGGTCGCTTCCTTGGCTGCTATGTGAGTGTAAACTGACTTAGCTTGAGATCTCGTTTAACTGATACGTTTTTTATGAGATCCCGTCGCTTTTCATGATTTATTTTCACGGGATTTTGTTGGCTTGATGTGGCGTTTAAGTACACTGAGGGAATTCAGTGTTAAGCATTTGACCACTTTTCTACTTCTTCCCATCTTCTTTCATTGTTTAAAGGTGAAATCTTTGCCTTGTGAAACTTGATAATGGCTTCGTCAGAGGCAGGGGAAGTCAAGAAAGTTTGGATTACTTGTATCAGTTAAATAAACTGCTCTTTTAGTGAAATGAATGTTTAAAAAGTTTCGAATTTTAACGATATTACAAGATATGATAGCTCATGTTTGCAACTATTGTAGACAACAAAGATCCAATTTTGGTTCAATCTCTGATTATTTTCTCGAATACGAGGCAACGAAATGAAGGAAATGATATAAAACAGTTGAACCCGTGATACAGTCTGAAGCATGCCCCAAGAATCTGAATGTTAGGATAGCAGAAGCATTTATATCCAGTTCATCTATACCCTGCAGTGTTAGTTTCATTATATGCTGTAGAGTTATGAGAAGCTTTCAAAATGGTGACTCTGTTTACATGTTGCAGCTATTTGTTGATATTGGACCGGACAAACTGGAGAACCAATATGTTGACTTCACTTCTGATCCCATACATATTCTTCAGTCTTCCTTCAGTGGTGTTTCACTTCTTAAGGTGATGACTCACATTGTTGATTGATTTCCGGTTTCTTATTGCTGAACTTTGTACTTGAAATGCGAATATAAAATTATGCAGAGGGGAGGTTGGAAAATGGATTGCTTTCATTGCTGTGGTGCTTAGGCTTTTCTTTCCAAGACATTTCCCAGGTATGGGGTATACGAGTCTATTGTTGATCTTGTTTTATATTCTTACGTTCAAATGCTGAACCTTCGTTGCATTAAATTTAATACTTACTTTCTTAATATTTTACTGTTGACAATCTATTTTGTCGGAGAATCATTTGGTACGAAGATTCATACTGATATGAGGAGCTTCTTGTTTTTCAATGGAGAACCAAAATCAACATCAAATTCATACTATTTACTCGCTTACCTGATGTGTTCTTCCAGATGAAGAAAGTCTTGTATGTAGCTTTGAGAAAAATCTATTTTCCCTAGGGCCATGAGAACTAGATATGCAACACCACCAACACAATCAGCGATGTGTTTGCTTGTGTAGCTGCAGCTATCGATGATTCTGATGTATTAACGGTTGTCCTCTGTTTCATTTTAACTGCTTTTATGTGCTGGTCATTTGTGAATTCAGACTGGTTGGAGATGCCTGGATCATTGATCCTTCTTCTGGTTGTGGCACCGAATTTCTTTGCACATACCCTGAAAGAAAGCTGGATTGGTGTTTTTATATGTCTCCTGATTGCTTGTTACCTACTTCAAGAGCACATCCGAGCATCTGGTGGATTCAGGAATTCCTTTACACAAAGCCACGGAATATCAAATACCATTGGCATTATCCTTCTGATAGTCTATCCTATATGGGCTTTGGTGCTTCACTTCATCTAGAAATTGGAGTAAACTGTTTGCCTCACAACCTATGCATTAGTTTGCAGAGTTATTTTTACATTCAAGTTCTATAATCCAAATAAAGGCACTAGAATTAATTTTTTATCTACCAAAGGAAAATAAAAGGAGCACAAGAAAATATGCAGACATTTTTGTGATAAATGTATCAGAAGCCGGAAATAAGTAGTGCCTTTTCTATCAAGACTACATAAGTTTTTTTTGAGTAACTTAATGATATATTGGAGATGTTTGGCAACAACATATCTAACTGTTTTTAGTTTATTGACTAAAAGTTAGCTTTTTGACCATCTTAAAAAGCTATTGATGTGTTTGGTGAATGGCTTATTAGTTAGCTTATTTAATCCCAATAAGTTAATTTCTAAAAGCTTCATAAGAGGAACTTTTGGAGTTAGTTCTTTGCTTAATGACAGTATTGCCTCCACTTTACTCTCTACTTTTACAGTGTGCGTTTTCAAAGTTGGTTTTTTTATCGTACAATTATGTCGTGAAGTTTAAAAGAATATAATAAAGGGGTTAATTAAACTTTTTAATTTTTATTTAATTTTATAATATTAGTTTATATTTAAAAATATCATAATATTAAGTTTTTAAACATAAAAAGTCACATCAAATTAATATTTTTAGTATATAACTACATTGTGTCATACTATAATTATAGATATTTTTAATTTATTAAATAATAAATTTAAAAATATTATATGAAAATACAAATATGATGTAGTTGGCTGTATCATTCATATTAATAGAGAATTTAACGTTGATTATTATTATTATGTTTTTTTTATTAAAGTTATAAATTTAATTTTTGTAAAATTAAATATCTAAATCTAAATTCTTATAAGAATATTCAACGAAATACTAAGAAATATACTCCCTTTTATCCAAAATAAAAGCCGTTTTAGAGGAATTTTAATTATTTAAAATAAATGTTGTTCATGACTTTTTATGCATGTTTATGATTTTACTTCCAAAATTATCCTTTAATTTCTCTCACATCTAATTACACAGACTATATTTTTAAGGCACTTCAACATGCGATTAATAAGGGTATATCAAACATTTTATTAGCTTTCTTAATAAGTGTACATCTCTCTAAAATGACTTTTATTTTAGATAAAAGGAAGTATTATTTATGCCCTTATAATTTTTTTAAATCATGCCCTTATAAGTCATCTTCCATATCAGCAGCTAATATTAAATAGCTAATCTTACTAAATATCTTTAATAAACAGATGATGTTATCCACGGTCAAATCAGCTAATAGAATTAGCTAACAACTAATATAATCTACTATTTACCAAACAGGGTTATTTTACGAGGGTTCATCGAAAACAATTTTTTTTACTGTATAAGCGTAAAATTGTATATTACCGTAATTTTCCAAATCTAGCTTCTTAGTAGACTCCCACTAAATATTGATGTTTCGTACTACATAAGATTTTATTCTTTATCCGTAAAAATCTTATCCGTATGCAATTTAGGTACTTTAAGACAGTTTTGAGGTAAGCACCCTTTGAAACGATTATGCAGAAATTGCTTTCTCAAGTATCCTCCAGTGGCAGAAACTTTAACGCATGGCAGCTTTTCCCCTGCTCTGAAAAGAGCAAATTTTGACTGTTTTCCACACATGACCTACACAAAAACCCTTGGATTCCTATCCTCATCAAGACCCTATCCTCATCAAGACCTAACATAAGAATTGGTGAAGGATGACTATAAAAGTTCCTCTTTGAAAAGTTGGGCGGAGACCAATGCAAAACCCATCTCTTGCCTGCCCAGTGCCCACGCCCTGTTAAAAAATGGAACAGTGAGCTTTTTCTGTTCATCGGTCACTGTGAAAGGTATTAAAAGAGAAAATGGAAAATGGAAAATGGAAAAGAAAAATGGTTGCTTTGACAATAATTATTCAATCAAAAGCAACATAAGATGGATGGTCTCCCAAGTAATTGATGGTATAACTGTAAATTTAACTTCCCATAAATAGTAAAACAAAAACCCTAACCCTACCACTCTCTAGCCTATATAAGAAGAAAGAAACCATCTTTCCAGCTTCAGTGCCTTTTAGTAACTCACTGTATTCTCATCACTATGCTTGAGTTCGAGGAATGAAAGGTTTTTATGTTGAAAAGTTTCTGGGTTTTCGTAAAATTCCGTTCTTCAATTCATATATTTCTTCATTTCTCTAACAACGTTTGCGTTCTATTTTTTATTTTGCTTGTCGCAATTACAATCTTTGATTTGGGGATTTCTCGACTGGGATATTTTGATCCCTTGAAATTGAGACGACAGATTGAGGCATTTGTCCGAGAGAAATCCCCTCTCCCTCTTGTCATTTCTAAAACAAAAGAATTGTCTTTTCGTCTTGGATTGATGAAAGTTTTGAAGATGAAATGTGGGGATGGTGAGGATTAAACATATTGGTTTCTTATCCATCATATGATGATTAACAACCTCCTACTCATTCTGAATCCTGTCCAAGGTCTTAATGTCATTTTTGTTTAAGTTGGTCATGTTTCTGGTCTGTTTTACTTACTCTCATTGTTCTTGGAAAGCTTGTTTTATGGGTGTACTTGAAGTGACTGTTGGGTACTCTACTTTTTGGAATCCTGGATTTGTGGTTTTGGATTTCGGTATTTTTGATATTAGTTTCAGATGTTTGAGGGTTTTTGAAGGGAGAATGAGTGGGGATGATAGCAGCAATGATGAGAAAACAATCTTAACTCTTATCTGTTAAGGATTGAGGAGTATCCATGATTGTGTTTCAAGCACTTTTGAGCTGCTCACTCAATGTATCTCTCTTTTTTCCTTTTTATGTTTCTGGTTTATTAGGGAATGGATTTGTACTATTGGATAATTCTTCAGGCCGCATGTTGAACAGGACATATCTTCTAATATGAACTAAGGAACAAAGGAAATCCTAACTTCCAATATGGACCATATGATTGTGAGGAAAGAAATGAGGAAGCCTTTTTTTTAATAGAATAATAATAAACTCATCATTATGGATTACCAAACACACTATTCTAGAGAGGAGACGGTAAACATTAAAATTTTAAATAAATAAAAAAACCGAGAAGGGCTAGTTTCGGCGTATTAGCTCAGGTGGTTAGAGAGTTGTGTTAATGACGCAAAGGTCGGAGATTCGAGATTTGTACGGGCCATTCCAATCTTTGATCTTGATTTATCCATTTGATAATTTTCTTTTTTAACTTGCCGAAGTAAGAACATCATCCATTCTGACCGCCAGTACCTTTATCCCACACAGTAAACTTGCCACGTGGCAGTGTCCAAGACCAGTGGCATTACCCTCAATCATCCAATGAGAAAGATGGCCTTATCCTATCCCTTATCTTACTCACTCCTAAGCCACCAACTTGCTCACACTCTTCCCTAACAAAACAGCATTTTGTTGTTCTCACATCACTCATCTTTAGCTATTATTCCTTCTGGACTGACAAAAACCAGAGGTCCAAAGACAGGTTATTGGTGTAGGCAATCATGGCAGCCTCATTGCAAGCAGCAGCTACCTTCATGCAACCCACCAAGGTTGGTGTTCCTGCTAGGTCTTCCCTTCAGCTCAGGTCTTCTCAGTCTGTTTCTAAGGCTTTTGGCTTGGAGCCTGCTAGTGCTAGGATCACTTGCTCTTTGCAATCTGACCTCAAGGACTTGGCTCAGAAGTGCGCGGATGTTACTAAGATCGCTGGTTTTGCCCTTGCTACTTCGGCTCTTGTTGTCTCGGTATGTTCCTTCAATATTTAAATCCTTTCTTGTCAGCATTTTGATTTAGGAACATGACATGATCTAATTATGTGATTTCTTATCTTGAAAGTGGCAACAACTAGCCAGGAGATTCTGTCAACAATCTGCCAATTCTGAACTGATACAGTGATCCACAGTTCCTAGGGTCCTGATAATTTATAGTGCATGCCCTTGATAGATTATGGCATTGTAACATTTGCTGTTTCAGGAGCCAAAATTTTCATTAAAGTTACAAACCTGTTCTGCTTGTGATAGACTTCATAATTAGATAGTTTAGAATTATATTTATAAGATGTCTTCAATCAAAAAGAGTATCCTGATGATTAGAACTTAGTTCTAGTGTTTGGAGATTAGCATGCTAACCGTACTGTACAAATTTCAGGGAGCTAGTGCTGAAGGAGTCCCAAAGAGGCTAACCTATGACGAAATTCAGAGCAAGACATACATGGAAGTTAAGGGAACTGGAACTGCTAACCAGTGCCCGACCATCGATGGTGGAGTCGAATCATTTGCCTTCAAACCTGGAAAATACACTGCAAAGAAATTGTGCCTGGAGCCAACTTCCTTTACTGTCAAGGCTGAGGGTGTTAACAAAAACGCCCCACCTGAATTCCAAAACACCAGGCTCATGACTCGCTTGACCTATACCCTTGATGAAATCGAAGGACCATTCGAAGTTTCTCCTGATGGCACAATCACTTTCGAAGAGAAAGATGGGATTGATTATGCCGCTGTTACCGTTCAGCTACCAGGTGGCGAGCGCGTGCCCTTCCTCTTCACCATTAAACAGCTAGTGGCAACAGGCAAACCAGAGAGCTTTGGAGGACAGTATCTTGTACCATCCTACCGTGGATCATCATTCTTGGACCCAAAGGGACGAGGTGGCTCAAGCGGTTACGACAATGCAGTGGCATTGCCTGCTGGAGGCAGAGGTGATGAGGAGGAGCTTGCCAAGGAGAACATCAAGAATTCCGCATCATCAACTGGGAAAATCACCCTTAGTGTCACCAAGAGCAAACCTGAGACTGGAGAGGTGATCGGAGTGTTTGAGAGCCTTCAACCATCTGATACTGATTTGGGTGCAAAGGCTCCAAAGGATGTCAAGATCCAGGGCATCTGGTATGCTCAGCTTGATTCATAGGTCTCTTAATTGTTGTATCAATCGTGGACTATTCTTGGCTCAGATTTTGCTACATGTTGAATATGGAAAGACTTTTCTGTGACCCAATCGATGAGACAGAGAGACTGTTATCCTGTGTGTAAATTGTTGGAAAATAAACACAAGATCGAATCTAGGAGCAGCGGAATGAATTTAAAAATTTTCCATAGAATCATCTTTAACAGAATTAAATTCGAAACATAAAACTAACCTTTTCTTGATTTCCAATACAATTTCTTACTTCTCCGAAAAC
>JAOQMR010000213.1:6317853-6328291 GCA_027563865.1 Erythroxylum pelleterianum
ATTTTCTGTCTCTGTCCCTTACAACCAAACACATCTGTCCTGGAGACGGAGACAAGATTCTCTGTTCTGTCCACCATAAACTAAACAGCTCACTGTCTCTAGTTTCTGTTCCGTTCCGTCTCCAATTTTCTGTTCCGTTCTGTCTTCAGCTACCGAAGACGCTATCCAAAAGCAGTGTAAAGCAATGACAACGTCGACAAGAACATAGGCTGTGCGTCTCTTCTCACTGTAAGAAAATTAGTAATTATCGACGAAAAGTTACCGACATAAGAGAAACCGTAGCAAATTATTTACAGAAAATGATTTTTTATAGGTAACATTATCGGGAAAGATTGCAGTTTGTGACGGTAAAAATATTTGTTAGTAAAAATGGAGAAAAATTGTCCTGACAAATTTGTCAACGGAATATAGCGACATTAGAAGATTCCCGTCAATAAAGGAGGAGAGAATGTTTGGTGGAATAAAAAATTTTTGGGTTTACCGACGGAAATGTTTACGTTGGTAAATTTTAGAGTAAATGTCATCGTTTCTTTCGTCTTCAACATTTTTAATATAACGAAAATGACGTCTTTTAGTTTAACACCAAACAACGTCATTTTCCTATGCATTTAACCTACCCGAAGTATGCTTTGATTTTCTGAGCAGGTTCTTTAATGATTTTTTCCTTGTTTTAAATGTCTATGGCTATTAAGGTTATTGCTTCTTTTCATAAACCAGATTTCATGACCTACTTTATCGGGATTGCAGTTGAGAAATCAATTATGTAAGTTCAAACAATAATGAAAATGACGAAATAATCAATGGGATGGGTGTAATACGTGTATAAGTTGTTATATACAATATTCTTATATAGTTGCGGCAATAGGATATCATCCGAAGTATGCTTTGATGCTAATGTTATTTATGTTATTAATTTTTGTTCAATTGTATCGGGGAACATATGAGTTCTTTTACTATTTAAAATCATTGTCGTTTTGTTGTGTAAATTGCAATAACTGGATGGTGAGTTCAAGTTATCTTTATATGCGCTGGCTTATTGACTCAACAGGTTTTCTTTTTTCTTCTTTTAGATCCTATTTAGTAAATAAATTGAACCAAAAAAAGAAGAATGATTCTAAAGGATCGGTTTTGTTCAATGTAAGATAAATCATTAAAAAAATCCAAATTTGCTTACCAATTAATTTTAGTGTTTTTTTTTGGTTGGTTTAGTCAAGCACTTGAAATTAAATTCAATTTATATAGCACTTGAAATTGCTATACAGGTATGGTAATCCATATTAACTACATTATTCATATATATTATAAATTATTTGTTAGTATGTATAAATAGTCTAGTTTATATGAGCCACAGTAACTATAAAAATCACTATAATGATAATTCCAAACAAAAATTTCTATTTAATAGTTCATTTTAACATATCAATATTATATGGTTAGATGTATCATCTACTTAATAATTGGTCATGATATATCAATTTCTTATTATAGTTCATCTGTCTCCCAAGAATTGCTTCATATAAATAAGTCTCACATGGCAAGGAGGTTTTAGTAGTTGTTATACCATAGGAAATTTTGATATTTGGTTTTCCGAACAAAGGAGACCAAAAGAGTAGTTATTATTTATTCTTATTTTCTAGACTCTAAGAACTACGTACCAATCATGATAGTCATTATTCTACTGTATGCAGGGATGCTATTATCCTGGTCCTCTTTGGTTTCCTACTATGCCTCCTTCTCTGCATTGATGAATAATGATGCTACTACAAAGCACTTATAAGGCACTGATTAACGAGAAGTTAAAAAGTATGTCAATAATAAGCTAAGCTATTTATTGATGACATGTGATTATTTCGATCACAACCAACTCAATGAATTTATAACCATATGCTTATCTAGCAAGATTTGACCTAAAAATAAGAATAAGAAATAGAAAATTTAGAAAACAAGAGGATTTGATGAATTCCATTGTTTACCATAAGGAGATTGTTGATAATTTTGATAGGATTAAGGTTACCTGGGGTTTTTTTTTTTAATGAAAATGATGATTAAAGTGGTGGAAAACAAAGATGTTATACTAATGATGAGGATAGATACTTCGATTTTTTAAGAGAAGGATAGAGATATTATCTTTAAGAAGGACTTGATTCACATACTATGCACTCATAAAGCTACTTTAAAGTAAGAAGAAGAGGTCTTATAGCTCTTCACCAAAAGAAGCTACCAAGCAATTGGACTAGTATTGAGTTCGACAATTTGTCCACATTTGACACTATAATGAATAATCTATGCTTATTATTATTAAAGAAAGATTTCTACAGAAGAGTAGGTAAGGTTTGGAAAAATGGTTATTTATTATATGGTCCTCTTAGAACTAAAATCAAGTTTAATCGTAAGAAGCTAAGGCAAATTACTTGAAATATGATATAACTTAACTTAGAAGTGTTAGGTCGAATGATGATTTAAGGGATATGTAACTAGATATAGGAAATAATTTTCTAATAGTTATTAAGGATATTAATTTCAATCAAGAACCATGTTTTTGAAACGAGGATAATGATAATGATGAAAATAGGAAATATTAATTCAAATAATGAGATATGAATTCCAGGTTGAAATATGCCACCAAAGAGAAAACAAGATATAATGCGACCATGGTTCAGACGATGATTTGAAGTCAATTACTGTCCAGTGAAGCATCACATTCTGCAGCTGCAACTGAATCAGATGTTGTACCTCCAGCTACTACTACACTTGCAGATGAGGCATTAGCTGCTACTACACCATCCACAACCCCTAAACCAACAGAAATATCAATGATAAACTATGCGGATGAAGGAGGCGACCTCCAGCCTGCAGCTGAGGGAGCTGATGGAAGAAGTTACATCACAATTGTTAACAATCTGTAAGTGAAAATAAATAAAACACCATATGTTTATAATTAAGTTATAGGTTTAAATTTAAAAAAAGGTATAAAATTAATAGTTTTAATATTAGGTTGATTCCGTCTGGACCATACTCAAGAAACATAACATTCAAATTCAAGAAGAAGATTGATATTGAAGGTTATATATAGAAGAATATCTCTTAGGCGTCAAACGAATTTTACTATCAGGAGTTTGAGGTACAAATTTTTTTTTGTTTTTAATTGATTTTTATACATTTATTAGATAAATATTATTACATTATAAATACTTATCGTATGTTTTTCCTTTTATTTCAGAAAGAATTTTTTTGAGATTCTGAATTTGACGCTGTCATTTATATAATATGGGAGAGACAAGCACGTTCACGTTATCAAGACTTTGTTGGTGCAATACACAAGACTGATGTACGATTGCCTTATATTTATGAACAAATATGGAGTCATTGGCATCAGTATTGGACATCATCTGAGGCAATGTCCATTTCAGAGCGTAATTCTACCAACAAACGTGGAGGACCGGGGGGAAAGAGTCTTCCTGTACATACTGGAGGATCTATTACCCACCACGAGCATGCAGAGAGACTTGTAAGTATCTACACTTTACATTTATATTATGATTTTTTTTACTTTGGTGTTTTCAATTTAATTTGATATGTGAATTTTGGAATGAAAATATGTAAGTTATGAAGAATGATAATGTTATAAATGTTTGGTGCCATATATGGTTGTGTTGTTGAGTTATTTTCTTTGTTCAACAGGGGTAAATATCATAAAATAGAGGAAATTATGCCAAAATTTTTATAAATTATACTACACTTATAATATTTTATTCTGATACAGGAAAAGTCTACGGACATAAAGCTTACACATTGTCAACTCTTTTTACACACTCACACTATGAAGCATGAAGGTGTGACCTTCGTCAACACTCAATATAGGGAACTAAATGTATGCGAAATTTATGTTTTAATATTAATGCTTAATAATTATCACTTACTAATATAAACATTGCCTTATAATAGGACCAAATACAAGAAAGAATTCAACGACAGTCTCAGCAGTCTGAAGATGTTGATGAGGGACCGTACTTAGGATCATCTGAGAACGCATGTTATTCGCAATCCTCTATATCCAGTACAACAACATCGAGTAGGCAGTCCGCACCTAATGAAGTCCATGAGCTTCGGAACACAGTACAGGCATTGACAACTCAGTTGCAACAGTTAATGGAGTACATAGCTCAGCTCCGTAATGAGGTAGATGAGTTGAAAGGGAGACGTAGCACCTCATCACAACAATCAGAGCATCCGCGGTCAGTAAATGAATAGCGTACTTGTAGTTATTTTGTATGAAATAGAAATATTTATTATGTATAAAATAATTTTTTATTATCAATTAAGATAATTTTTACTTTATATCATCAATCAACTTTTTTTTAACAAATTAAATGTTGAAACAAATCAAAATATTATCAACAGATAACTCATAACTGTTTAAATTATGCATAAACCATAACATCATCAAATAAAATTTAATACAAGGAAATTTTTTAAAAATAGTTTTTAATAAATTTACCGGCAGAAAAATAGAGTTCGTCGGTAAAATCTATTCGATTTATCAATAGATAACTAATAACCGTCGGTAATGATAACATTAAATTATTGACGGCAATGGTAAGTTTGCCGACGGACATATCTTATTCGTTGGTAACTTTATTGGTCGAAGACAACACAGAATAATTGCCGATATATTCATTGACATTTACACAAAATTTTTGTCGGTAAATTTGCGACGGACATTCTGTGATTCATTGCAAATTATTATCTACGATTGTTTCTCTGACGACTTGGTCCGTCGGTAAATTCCGTTGCTAACTTAGCTATCCAACATAACGTGTAGATGTTCCGTTGGTAAGCTTCATTTTTTTTGTAGTGTCGGAGAAACAGCCTGAGAATGAAGTTAAGATAGCAAACTCCCGTCAATAAAGATCATTAAAGTCAACGGCAAGTTGCAGGAGTTTAACTACAGAGTGAAGGTAAATTACGTCCCCTCCCAGAACACGGATTGCTTATCTGCAGCTGAGTACCTGTGAGGCTGTGGCCAAGAACTTGTGAGCAAAAATTGTCTGACGATGAAGAGTTATAATTGGGACAACTTTGCTTTCTATTGCCACTTTCACAGGTCGAAAAGCGACTCTCTCTCTGACTTGTGTGCTCTGGCAATCAAAGCTAGTTCTCCACTAGATAAAGATACAGTTTAATTATCTCAAGTAATCCTAAGCTGTTATCTTCTTGTGTCTGATCACTGTCGAATGGTGAAAATAATTTGCATTCATGAAACTATGATCTCTGTGACGATCAGGAAGTCAAAACTCGCTAGGAAATGAAAAGGGGCCCAATTAATGGGCAGAATGTGGTATGAACATGGCTTTTGTGATGGGGTTCTGACTATGGAATCTAGTAGAACAGCAAGGAATCTTATAGAAGTTTGATACTTGGCCTCTTTTAATTTGCTTTAGAAAGAACTGCATTTTGCTGCTTAATTTCCTTTCGCCACTAACAACGATCTGATCCTAGCCTGACGTCCCGAGCAATGTTGGGTTCATATTTCAGATTGGGGAAGTCAGGCCTGCTATCTAAGAGAATTTGACCTGGTGATAAGGGACAACAGGTTTTGGTTTCTGGACTTTACTAGTGGCAGGTTCAAGCAACTATCAAGTGACAACTCTTCCGACTTTATGTACACTCTGGAGAGTAAAATCTCAAAGTAACTTCTGCTTAGTCTAACCTAAGATACTCCCAAAAGCTCTGGGTCTGCCACAACACATTGTGGCTTTAACAAGTGTTTAGGTACATCCAGACCAGAGAGCCATTTCTGGTAAATCATGCAATGCGATATGCTAGTGGTGGGCTTGACACAAGACTTTAGTTGGGGCTTAGCATTTGTCGGCAGGTTGCTGGTCCTGACGAAGTTGCACAGTACCCATTTTAAGTTATCTCTATCATTTAAAGAATTTGTTTATTTTTATTTCTGTTTTGTATTTAATAAAAAATCTTATTTAATTTTTATTTATTATTATTTTAAAAACTTATAAAACCATAAAAATCAGTTTTATTTTTTATTTTTTATTTTTTCAATTTGATTATTGTTAATTTAATATGTTTTATTTAATTATAATCACTAATATAATTTAATAACTAATTTAAAATTAATTATTTTTAAAATATAAATATAAATATATTTAATAATTATCTAATAAATATTTTTAAGTATTAACAAATAATTCTGAAAAATCTTAACAAAATCCTTACACAAAGAACTAGCTCCTTTAATACTCTATATAACGAATTAAACACATTATTTCAACTCCAGTTCATGACAATAGCAATTAATAAGTGTACATAAATAAATTGTCATTCAGTAAATTCAGAAATCTTGTTAGGTCATTTTCTTTCAATTTTTTGTTTTATTTTTAATTAATTTTTTGTTTTGTTATCAGAGTTAAGGTCTCGAGAGGATAAGGATTTAGTAATTAAATTTATTAATTAAGAACATTAGTTCCTTTTTCATTAAAGAGGAGTGATTCCGATATAAGTACTCTTTAGAACATAAATTTGTTAATCAACTTATAACCTATAATTGGAGAGAACTAATATTTTTTAAATATGAATTTCTTATAAGGACTAAGCTTATTTCTACCGACTTTACCTCTAATATCAATGATAAAATTGTTAATATTAATTTTGAATGGCGCAAGAAGAAGATGAGTTATGCATATTCATTTTTTTTTCTTATTTGAAACTAATTAATGAATTACTCACTCTAATGAATGATTAAGGCAAATTCATATATAATAATTACTAAATAATTATAAAAATAATTAAAAAGAGTAAGAAAGAGGGAAATTTTAATTTATAGTGATTAACATTCAGCTTATATCCATCTCAAGTTTCACTTAAGAATTTACTATCTTCTTTTGACAGTAGATGAAGAAAAAACCTTTTTTTTTGTTATTGATGAAGAAGAACCCTTATAAATCATGTTCATGGTTAAGAGGAATCCATCCAATGTATATCCTAAGTATTTACATTTTTTACTTGATACACTAGCTCAATCACATACAACTAATAACTCAATTTCTTGCTTAAACAAATGAATCTCAATATGATTTATATAATGCATACATATATTCAAATACATTCTTTAATCTTTTAAGGCTCTTAACACTTTCTATTATGTCCAAGATACCTCCCGTAACTTCTACGTAGTCTATTTATACTTAAAACAACTTAAAATAGGCGTTAGAAATAAAATAATAAACTAAAAAAATCTAATGTTGATCTACCATTGACCTAGATTGGTTGATTGATGTACTTTGAAAATAAATTTCTCAAAATTTTCAAGTTATTTCAAGGATAAACATACACAAAAGTTTCCTAATTTTTTTAAAGATCAAAATAAATTTTCTTTTGATTATGAAAAGATCTATGCATTATGACCTATATGCAAAGAATTATGCAATGATTAACCCCCTAAATCATTAAAATGACCAAGATAAGAGTATAAGAAAGATTTCGATAATTTCTTTATATTTTGATATGACTCCTTATTCTTTGTTCTTTACTTGAATGCCCTTAAAGCTCTCATAAGTGGCAATTTCCTTTATCCTTTGATTGTTCAATTGATTCAATTGACTCATTTGCTTATTATACCCTTCTATTAAACTTGAACATTTACATATTATCTTATTAACATCATCAAATATAAAAATATGAATAATAACATATTTTTGTTATCAATAAAACTATGGGTTAAAACCTTATTCGGCCAATGTTCCCTCTTTTTTATGATAACAAAATATTTAGTAATAATGGAGAAAATAAATGACATTGAGTAAGTTTTTCCTATGTTAAAGTAATATGTAATGCATACTTATCTTTAATTCATACATCATAGAATGATAAAGTTTTAATATACGATTATCTCTCTTTTTTAATACTAAAAAAGGTAATATATATATATATATATATATATATATATATATATATATAAAAGCTTCAAAAGAGGAAAAAGAAAACAACTTTCCTTTCTCCTTTTAAAAAATTCTATTATATGGGCAAAGAGCACATGTAAAGCATTTATAAAACAGAGCAATTCTTATAATTCTTATATACCAATTTCAAGGACCAATTTATCTTTCTCTTTCTATGTACTTAGCAGTAATGTTTTCTCCCTTAAGTATGTATGTCAAGTCAATATACTCAAATGTTATCAATATGAAAGCAAGTGTATACCTTCTTTCATATACCACCAGTGTTTACCTCTTTTGATTTTGTTTTCTCATTTGATTTAATAGTTAGTCGTTTAACCTCCTTACTTGGCTCACGTAAGGGATCTTAGTGATTTTTTTTTCAAAATAAATTTTTGAATATACCATTATTGTTTTTTTTAATTTGATATCATTAGAGGTAATATCAATTATTGATATTTATTTGATGTCACTTAATATTGACCTATAAGGTAAAGGAATCAATATTATTAGTCCCTAATGACACCTAAGTGTCAGGGGGTGTGTGGATGGGATGAATTGCATATTCATAAAATTCAAAAGTCATTCTAAATAACGTATTCAATTGACAACAATCGATATAAATAGGTACGAGAAAATTTCTTAATATAAATTAATTAAACATTTGAAAAATAATTCAAAGAGGATGAGGAGGAGAGAATGCAAACCGATTTATAGTACTTTGACAAATAATCCTTGCCTATCTCCACTCTTAAGACTCTTTTTAAATTTTCATTATAATTCTTCTTTTAAAGAGAAGAATAACTTTTGTAGAATCTTTATCGATGAAGAGGAACCCTTCTTATAATCTTCTTCTAAGGTAAAGAGGAACCTTAATCCAATTTTGTATCACCCCATGCATACATTTAAGAATTTTTGAACATATTTATACTTGGAAGATTTTTTCTTCCTTTTTATATTCATGTCCTCTAAATATTCAACTAACTTATCATATGAAAGATTAACATCACAATTCTCATTATCATCATAAGAATTTAAAGAAGACGGTACATCATCATTATTGTAACACCCCATTCTCGATAATGGAATCGACATACCAAGTGTTACCATATTCTTAAATATTTAATATTTCGAACTACAACATTTTCTAATTAAAACCTCATTATTCTAGCAATTACTATTCACTTTATAAAAATTTTGACAGAGTTTCCTTTATATTTACTTAAAACCTCTTGCAAGAAACTTCAATACACTTCTCATGCAAGCTACCCAACTATTCATCTCCATATCAAACTCCTTGGCAAAATAATTTACCCATCTTCCAATAGATTTCAACTCATCTAAACCAAATTTTGTACATAACTTTCATATATAATTCACAATAAAACTATGTAATCCTTCACTTCTTTATGTGTACATGTCATAACCAAAAACAAAAAATATTTTGTAGTACATCCACCTCTAAGTCTTCTGAGATCCTCTATGTGACTCTTGTTTTGTAGTAAATTCACCACAGCTTTCTTCTAATTCTCTTCAAAATATACGCGCGAAAAGAAAATCAACACGCTAAGCTATAGGCTTAATGGTATTCAAGCAATTCCATTTCTCATTCAATTCAATTCATTCAACCATAACATGCATAATATATAATATTTTTCAAATATAAATATCTTCATTTATTTCTAAGCATAAATAGGCATTTAAAATCAAGTTATGAAATACAAATATGTATTTATTTTAATAATTCATATCTAATTATATAATGATGAATAAATTGTACAATTTAATTTACAATCAATTACTATTTTCACTTAAAGTTCCTTAATCATTAGTCATGCATTTTTTTTGTAATTGCCTCAAAGTAAAATCCAATGGAATTGTATTGTCGAGTCGGATAAGTGAGATTTTAAAATACAAGACCGGGTTTTTGGAACCATACAGTCTTTTTTAATATTTACATATCAAGACTGCGCTCTCGGAGCCATGCAATTCATAATATAAATCAAATATCTTACACCATAACTGAGCTCTCAAAACCATACAGTCTAGTAACATATATCATGATGCAATACTGCTAACTTCCTAATTGACATGTCAACCTTATCACATTCCTCTAATTCATATCTATTTTAATAGGGGAAAATATATTTTTATTCCATTAAAGTTTAATGATAAACACTCATAATAACCAATTCAAGTTATTCCATATTCGGCCAAAGTAAATGTCACTCTTTAATGTCTTTTATTTTCCTTTATTGGCTTTAATTTAGTCCATATAACATTCAAGATATATTCATCTTACCAATTAGTCAAAAAAATGTATATCAAATTTCCAAATTCAACATATGTATGCCAATTGGAGAAAATACAAATTATAAGTCCAAAATCCAAATTAATCACTTATACTACTTGTTGGACCCCAAACCTGTTTTAATTATTTTTGAAGCATGTTTGAAATTTTGAAGTAGTATTGGATCGGTAATTGA
>JAOQMR010000213.1:6337565-6378590 GCA_027563865.1 Erythroxylum pelleterianum
ATCAACAAACTCAACAATAATAAATCGATTAAAGTGCGGAGATTAAATAAACATAAGAAATAAACGAAAACAATTAACCCAAAGGAGTGTCACGAACTACATGCATCAAACGTAAAGTACCTTGTCTATATTAAAAACTTAGCCACACAATACTAGTCTTTATCTATTATAGCTGAAATTAACAAATTAATGTTGGAGTTCAACCTTCATAATTACCGAACCAGCCTTTAATCCTTCAAACAGCTGTTGCCGTCCATTCTCCAAAGTTGTCGCAATCCCTCTCTTGGTTTTGATAAAAATAAATGTCTCCCCCCCCCCCCCCAAAAGTTGACGCCTACTGTTGTAATCAATCTACCGTCAATCCACTATTCTCCGAAAATTGTCGTCCACTCTCCTCTAGCGCTGATTTATTCCACTCTTTGAGCCTTTTACGTCCCTGGAACGTGGATTGTGCTTTTATTGTTTTTCTCCTTGTAGCGCCGCCTCCAGTCCAGCGTCCCCTCCTTTTCTAAGTTTTCTTCTTTTTATTATCATGAAGTGGGCCCCTCTTTTGTGAACTTTGTTGCTGCCGCCTGCTCTCAATTGCGTTTATTAATTTGTTGTCTCCAGCTGGCTCTCTTGTGCGCTGTAGCTTCTCTTAATCTCGGTCACTGCTGCGTTGATTTAATTGGTCCACGTCTGTTGCATCTTTGTGTCTCATGTGTGTCTACTCTCCTCCCTGTCGCATTTTTGCTTCGTGTTATGTATATTGCTTGTGACTTCTTATTCTCTTTACTGTTTTATTGACAAGACCATTAAAGGTCACTTGTCAATTAAAACCTTCTGCCTCTCTTTTCTGCTGGTTGTGTGCCTTGTGTAAACGCATGCTATTATGCTTTTTGATCCTCCTCCACCCACGTCGTTTAGCAAGCTCTTTAAATGCTTCTAATAATCTTGTCTTCTTTCTTTTCTATTTTTCTTGCCTTAATGATTTTTTTTCTTCTTCCTCTATAAAGACAAGCAAAAAAAAATAAATATTCAGAAAATGATCAAAATGTGGTGCTTTATACTCTCTTTAATTTCTATGCTTTCAATTTGTACCTAAAATCAAATATGAATTAAAGTGAGTATCTTAAGCATTTTAGTACCATTAATCGTTAAGTGCAAATAATTAAAAATATCAACAATTAAACACATATCACAAAGTACGCCTTATAAGGATATGGATACCTCTCCACCATAGACGCGTCTTCCCAAGGGTGGGAAGAGCAAAACTGTAAGAGGCTTGGAGCCCAAAGCAGACAATATCTGTGGAGGGTCGTCTGGGCTATTATAAATGGTATCAGAGCCAGTACCCGAACCGTTATGCCAGCTAGGCTGGGCCCTAAAGGGGGTAACGAGTGTGAGATCTCACATCAGTTAGAGAGGAGAATAAAGTATGCCTTATAAGGGTATGGATACCTCTCCCCCTAAGACGCGTCTTTCCAAGGGTGGGAAGAGCAAAACCATGAGGGGCTTGGTGCCCAAAGCCGACAATATCTGTGAAGGGTCTTCTGGGCTATTACAGCTCCACCTATTATGAGACGATCTACTTGAATTTCTCGACCTCTGACTAAGTATGACTCTTATCATACATCATTTACTATTGTTTTTTCCTCTATTTTGGTTCCATCTTCTTACTCACAGGCAGCTAAGCATAAGTGTTGGAAAACTGCAATGAAAGAGCAACTTCAAGCACTTCAAGACAATCAAACTTGGGAAATTATCCTATGTCCACCTAAAGTCAAGCCTATTGAGTGTAAATGAGTTTACTTAGTGAAACTTCGCTCTGATAGGACCCTAGAATGCTATAAGACAAGGTTGGTTGCTCTTGGTAATCAACTAGAATATGGGATTAACTATGAGGAGACATTTTCTCCTATTTCGAAAATGACTGCATTGCATACTATTTTTGCTATTGCTGCTTCTTAGGGTTGGAAACTTCAATGGATGGATGTTAAAAATGCTTTCCTCCATGGGGACCTTAAAGAGAACATATACATGATGCCTCCTCTCAGTTTGTTTTCCTCTTCTACTTTGGAAGTTTGTAAGCTGAAACATTCATTGTATGGCTTAAAACAAGCTCCCCAAGTTTGGTTTGAGAAGTTTTGCTCTACGTTGCTTCAATTTCAATTTGTATAAAGTCAATATGACACTTCCTTGTTTCTTCATAATACTTCCCTGGGAATTGTCCTTCTTTTATTCTATGTTAATGATATTGTTATAATTGGAACAAACATTTTATTGATCGGTCAACTTCAACAGCACATTCATGATCTTTTCATATGAAGGATCTTGGACAACTTACCTATTTCTTAGGATTGGAAGTTAATACTGACTCTTCCAAAATATTTTTGCACCAGCATAAATACACTCAAGATTTGGTTACTTTAGCTGGTCTTCAGGACTCTTCGATTGTTGATACTCCTCTAGAAGTGAATGTTAAGTATCATACTAAAGAGGGAGAGCTACTTTTTGATCCTTTATTGTATTGACGATTAGTGGTAGCTTGAACTACCTAACTATCACTAGGTCTGACATCTCTTTTGTGACATAAGTTAGTCAGTTTCTACACTCTCCAAGACATCTACACTTAGCTGTTGTATGTCGCATCATTCACTATCTGAAAGGTACTTCTTCTTATGGTTTATTCTTTCCTGCTAGATCTCCTATGAAACTGGTTGCCTTTAGGGATGCTGATTGGGCCACTTGTCTTAATACCTATCGCTCTGTCACCGGTTGATGCATGTTTCTTGAAAATTGTTTGATATCATGGAAGAGTAAGAAATAAGATCGTGTCTCCACATCTTCCTCCGAGTTTGAATATCGTACTATGTCTGCTGCATGTTCTGAGATTACTTTGGCTTCGAGGATTATTGATTAAGCATGGATTTCCTCCACATGATTCCACTCCTCTCCATGTTGATAACACCAATGCCATTCAAATTGCTACTAATTCAGTTTACCACGAGCGTACCAAGTATATTGAAGTGGATTGTCATTATATTCGAGAAGTTGTGAATACTTGTGTTGTTTCTCTTCCTCATGTTTCCACCACCTTACAAATAGCTGATGTGTTTACAAAAGCTCTCTCTTGACATTGTTAACAAATTGATGCTTTTTGACCTATCGGCATCAATTTGACTGGGGATGTTACCATATATAGATAACATTTATTTTGTTATAACTGCTGTATATTTGCTTCTATTGTACAACTATGATTAGAGGTAAATCAACTTGTAATATTGTTTATAATCATTATTTAGATTGTACAGTTATAACTATAATCAAGTTGTATATTCATCTATTTATTTGAATAAAAGTCAAGAGAATATCATAAGGTATTCAACCAAAATTTCTCTCTTTTTCTATCAAGTTTATCAAAAGGAGCTAGTCCTTACTAGAGAAATAAGAAAGTTTGTTTCGTCTGGAGTTTGTGGTTTAGTTTTCATGTGCTCTGGTTGAATGGTTATGTCCTCTTGGTAATTATAACAGTATTCACTATATTTTTATCAAATTGGCTGAAGCTTGTTCAGGGTAATCAATAACTGATATGATCCAGCTTCAGAAGTGAATTTGAGCTCGTTCTAACCCATCACATTTCTGAAACGGCCTATCAATCATGCACTATCCCAAGTCAATGGGTTATCATCGAAAGGGGTTCAGACTTGAGTTTCTGAGTATGCTTAGGTTCTGCAAATGGTTAAACATACTGAGTTCAAGTTACCAGTTTCCAGTTTCCAGTTTCAGATAGTGGTGCAGGGATTCTTGATGGCCTACTTTCAGTGAGTAGTTCTTGAGTTTCCTTATTTTGGACGCTTGCATGGAACAAGTGCATAGATATAATTAGGAAAAAGAAGCTGTGGCAATGATCCTGAAGAAAGGTACATGGAGGCTTTCCTCACGGATATAATAGGAAAAAAGTTCAAGTCTGAAGTGATGGTTGATTCATAATATCAGTTTCCTTGACATCATCATATAATTGCCAATGCTTCCATTATATAGCATATAGACTGGAGAATACATCAGATAAAGGGACGCATTGTTCTAGCTAACATTTCTGAGTCCCTCTTCTACTCTGTACACAGGAAAAAAAAAATATAGAATATAAACTGCAGAAACCTTGGGAACAACGTGGATCTGTGGAGTATCAATAACCTTTGTTGCCTATAAACAATCATCTTACTAGCTCCTTAGATATCAGATACCTAAAGGTAAAATTGTGAGGTATCCATTCAATGCCCTTCCGGGGCTTTCCTAGCAGACATTTCCTCATTGACTTTCTTAGAGGCTCAGGCAATGACTTTTGGACCATTTCAATGATGCCAGCCTGACACAGACCCAAATCCTTCGCAAAGGATTCCACAATCTTTGGAAGTAGGATTTTGCGGTCCTTGTGCATGCCAAAAGTAGCTCGAATGTACTCTTCTTTAGCAACTTCGAGTTCCTGAAATACCCTCTTAGGAGTATACACACGAACCTGGGAAAAAAAGCTACATCAATTACTTGCACGTTAATAAAATAAACTGAAGCTAAAGCTGGTTTTGCGACAATTTGATCTAAACATAAAAGACGCAGGGAAAGTGAAGTACTGCAGGATCAGAATGGCTTCCTGAACAGAGGGCAAAGTGTAAAAGGGGTTCTGCATGCTCGATTGCATATGCTTGCCGCTCATCACCTCTCTTGAATTTTGACCTCGATGGCAGCAACAATCTTAGCCACTAAAATGAAAAGTAAGCTTTATCAGCCTTACTACAAGAAGTTTACTAATCATAAAAAACAAGTTCCTAACAGCTTTCATAGTCCAAACATAGAGTAATGACACATGCATGCTTGAGATTGTGTGTATGATGAACAAGATGGCCTTCGCATTGATGTAACAAAAAGATGAATTTCAAGAATCGTTCACTGTGAGCCAATATCTAGACTCAAAGCTACTCTCCGATGACCATGCTATTACTAGTCCTCAAGGCCTAGCTAAAGCTTGAGATTCACCTGTCCAGGACGAGACATTCTGCAACCAAAGATAGAACTCTGTATTGTGTCCGCGCTGATTGTGTGTCCACCAACATTGTAAGCCGCCTGTATGCACCATGGTCAGAATAGAAATGAATAATTGTGACAAATTCTCTGCAAATGAAGAGCATAATGAGCTCTTCTTACCTTCAAAAGTAGAAAGACCCTCTTGACACTGTTTTGTGGAATCCCATAAGCCAGAAATGCCTGTTCAGAAGAAAAACAGCAGTCAGCTTAATTAGGACTAATGCAAAAGTCAACTTTCCATTGAACATTTCTGGGGAAAAGAATTATTACATGCATCACTAGCGCATTGTGCACATTGATCCAAAAAGCTATCTTTTCCTCGTGGTTAAGCTTACTAGGGCTTACTTCTTCTAGACGGCAGATAAGTGATCTACAACAAAATGACTTGTTAAGTGCAAGAGAACTTTTAATGAATTTACATCATGGCTAGGCCATTCAATGCCATCTGGTGATGACTAAACATCAACAATTGCTCACCTGAAGTTTTCTAGTAAATGCTCAACATCTCCCAACTTTTGACTGTCTCTGTAAATCCATGGCACTTCAACCATTGTGCTATATGGCCCACTAAACTCTTTCAATCCTTCAACAAGGAAAGGGTTTTCCAATCGTACATCAAAAGATGAATTATTTCTGAACCCTGGACTCCAGATATCACCATGATCTCTTGGGGAGAATGGACTAACTGAGGAATGTGATGAATTGGGGGAGGAAAGGCCATTATGGGTCAAAGGTGGGTCAGCAAGTTTGCAATATATGGCTGACATGCACTTGACCATATCCTCAGAAAGTTTATTAGGTGATTCTGAAACATGATCAGAGACACGTGTACCAAGATGCTCTGCCAAACTGATTATACTTGAAGCATTCTGAGAATACTGTATAAAACCACAGAAAATAAGTGATCCACCTGGGCTGGGGTTACAAAGGATTTTAGTTTCTTTAAAGTTACTTTCTGTACTAGCATTGGAATTGGAAGTGCATTGCAGTAAAAAGTCGTTGAAATAAGGCAGAGCTATGATATGGTCAAACATTATAGTCAGTTTCAGGGAGTCAAACAGAGAGGAACTATAAAAAAACACTAGGGACTTTATGTTTGTGTTACCTCAATCATGGACAATGGTTGGGAATGGCAGACACGTGCTGTCCTTTCCAAAAACTCTGCTGGAGGAGAGTTTCTAGTAGAGAATGTTGAACGTTGTGATAGAGTAGAGTGACAACGGTGAACGCTAGAATCTAATGGGTTCTCTTGACCTCTAATGCCACTAAATTCCTTCTGCAGGTTATCGCGTGACCGGAAACCAGAGAGCACATGTGAACTTCCTGTCCTTGACGTGAAATCAGGTTGGGGAACATCCAGCAACCTGCCTTTAGGAGTTGATGCTGTTGATTTTTCTGTTTCATTCTTGCGTGAAGGGGATACTGCAGAAGTTTTTTGATCAAATGCTTGGCGGTACAATGAAAGAAGATATTGTTCCAGATACACAACTTCCAACTCTAACACTGCAATTTCCTTGATTAGTTCTGCAGCTGGCTGCAACAATAAAAATACAAGGCACAGAGCATATTAGAAATCAGCGAGTGCATATTCACAGCGACAATTGGATTCTGTTTGACAAGTGGAACCCACAAGAACCAGGAGCAAGATGCAACCACAAGTTAAGATTATATTCTAAGTTTTGACAACTCAACTATTAGCATGATATGCCTAGCTCAACTTGACTACAATGAGTTAAGCGTCAGCAGACTATGTAGTTAGATCGACAGTGGTCAAGAGAAGGACTTCTTTGCAGTTCTCTGGAAACTAATCAGGGAATTACCTTAGGCATTGACACATCAGCCGTAATATGATGAGACAAAGGTCTATGACTCAACGCTTTTTCCAAAGCACATCGAACCTCAAACTGATCTTGCAATCTTTTCTCAAGCTGTAGTATCTGCATACAAGTGATTGTGGAACAAAACAGAGTCAATAGAAAATTTTGACGTGTCACAAGAAACTTGTGATTTCAACAACAAAGGATTTATGTTCCACACCTCTTGCCTCAAAGATCTTCCAACTGAAGTCTTGGGAGATTGTTTCTTGTTAGTTTTGATAGAGTTCTTCAAATCCCCCATATCCTGATTACACCAGAACTCAAATATAAGTATAGTACTTGATCTTGTTTGAGGTTCTAATGGATGATTAAAATCTTAGTCCAAAATAACATGGTCACTCTGGTATATTTGCAAGCATTGTATATTTTTCAACATAGGCCACAAGGAAGATTTGACTAGAAGTAATCTGTTGCTTTCTAACCTTCATAGTATATGCAAAGGAAAAAAGAAACAGGAAGAAAAAGTGAAGAAGAGATCCGGGGTCTGGCTGTTCTTGTGCCAAGGCCATCATATAAGATGAAATCAGAATAGCTACACAATCCATATTATGAATCAAGCCTTCATGCAAATAGAACACTCCAGATTTATTAACAAAAGAGTGAAAGAAAGTAATCTTACATGTTTTCTAAGGCATGGTGGTTCCAAGGAACTATATAATCCATCTTCCTCGACTTGTTTCTTGTATGGGAAGCTGCCATAGTGAAGCTGAAGTATATGAACAGGAGAAGAAAAGAACTGAAAAGTATGCTTCTGCAATCTAGTCAGCCGCATAGATAACTTACACAACCTAGTACAACATTTTACTGCATTTTCTTGTCCAAGTTGTGAAAGGGAAAGATAGCATAATAGATACCATTACCTTCTACATAAGGCCCAGTTAGCAATCAATTTCCTAAGCTCCATTAAAAAAAAAAAATCCTTCTTGTGAATTTCAACCCCAGAACGAGTAAAGAACACAGATTTCATGATAAGAACCCCAATTTAAGGACAGTTAAAGAGAATCCTCAGTTTAACACTCTTTCTTGATGCTATAATTTTGGCTGGACCACAAAGCTTTCAAGGTTCTTCCTTGTGGACATATTGACTCACTAATATTAGAAATAGAGCCAAAATAGGGAATGTATACAATATAGTTCTCGTGGTTGCTACTTCTTAAACACGGTATTTTACAGCTGTGAATGCTCAAGTTTCAGTCAGCTAAATAAACCAGTCACAAGAACTATTCCTGCTAACAGAACCCCGCGAATGAACACATGAACTGAAACAGGCAACCAGAAGAATAATTACAAGCTACCAAAATATAACAAGTACCTCTTTGACCTCTTATGCCCAGGAGCCACTTTCTCACCCATAATTTTACGGCTTTCAACCACTTCAGACAACATCTATGAAAGCCCATTTCCAAGCAGCAGTTAGTTAATTAAAACTTTTGAGGGAAGCGAATTAAGTGTAGTGAAACCAAAGATAAAAAAGAGTTACCATTACTCTCCTGGAACGAAACACGCGAGTATGCAGATGGGTGCTTTAAGAGATTGACCAGAGTAGTAGACCCAGTAGCTCACGGAAACCAAATTGGTTTGCAGAGAGCAGTAATTAAAATCCAAAAACTTCACTTGTCTTCTTGTATATGAACAAAACCAGAGGTTAGAGGAAGTACTGTCAAAGTGATCATTTGTAGTTACCAGAGTCTGAACATAACAGAGCTGAACGAGATCGGTTTCACCAATGCTACAGAGTCTGCCGCTCAGTAAAGATAGGATATTTGAGCTTTTGACCGGTGAACCTTCACCTGGAAGAGAGTCTCACTCTGTATAAATGAGGTGGCTTTTGTAAGAAACAGAGGGACCTTTTGCATTAAAAAATGGAAAGCCAGCTCGTGGTCTTAAAATGAAGAAGAAAGTTAGCATGAGTCTGGACCTGCAAATGTCAAAGCGTCTAAAGGTAGATAACTGGAGGGATCCAAGGGACAAAAAGAGAGGAAGCTATATATAGTGGCTGTGACTGTTAAGCGAAAGTAAAATATAATATAATAGTGCTGTCAAGATAGAACCCATATTTCCATATTCTCTTCTCTTGTTGGGGAGCAAGTGGGAGTTGGTGAACCTCCCTACACCCTTTGTCTCGTACTCGTGTATCCAATATATGCTGTCCTCTGTGTACCTTGGCTAGCCACATTCACTTTTATTTGCACTTTTGTGATGCAGAAGAAACAGTGCAGAATGATAGAAAGAAAACCACAAGAAATTTCAATCTAAAAAAACTTTCATTTCTTCATCAGTAGATTAATCTGTATAATTAAGTTTGCTGCTGTTGGAGTCAAGATACAAATATATGCTTTTTTTTTTTTTTTTTGAAACACAAATATATGCTAATTCGATGCAATCACTGTAATCTGAAAAAACAAATTGTTGGACCATCTTACCAAACTTTTGCTGTATGATTGCTAAGATGTTACTTTCCATGTTGACAGACCCCTAAGCTTAAAGTCAAAAAGGTTTCAATTACTTGCAATCCAACGTTAACCCTGATTTGATATTACAGGACTTTACTTAAGCTTGTATATTACCAGCCTAGACAAATCTACAGATGAAACAAAGATTTCCAGGTGCCACAGGACAAGAAAAAGTCTTCTTTTTACATTCGCAAATATAAAAGGCTCATTTACCAGAACTGATTGACATGCTTAAAGATTAAATAAGACCACAGCAGACAAAAACTACGACTTTAGAGTGAAGTAAGGCCACTTCTACGTAAACAAGAATAAGATTTGCAGCTACAACTAACGTGATTGCTAAAGTTTGACTAACCCTACAAAGAGATACCGAGTAATCACAACGTCATGGCTCAAATGTACTGTCCAATTAAACTTGTTGATCTTTTACGTTTCTTGAAAGGTGAAGGAAGTCGTTAGACTCCAAATTCTGATAGTTGCAGGACAATGCACAAAGCCATGCAATATACCAAGCTTGTCAGTTACTTTTAATTCCAAAACTTTGATGGGTTTGTTTGCTTCTCAAGAAAGTTAACGTCTTTATAGAGCACTTCTCCAGGTACAGCCCGAAAGTTGCTCCAAAGCGAGTCCATCCAAATATAACGATTATAAGCATTTAACGATCATTAACCAAGAAAAAAGAGTAAAAGTCCAAGTGTAACTTGCTAAAATGTTTTCAGCCTACAAGAAGAAAAGCAGTTTCACCTAAAAAGGAACGAAGGATAAGAGGGATAAAGTAGACATTGGATGCCTGGGAATGAAATGAGGTTTTGTGGGGCATATCATTGTCTAAACCTCAGCTCTTTTGAGAAAAATCAGATCATGGACAGATGGATACCCCATATTGTCCTTCAGTAGACAAGAGACTAATCTTTGTCAAAGAATCCTCAAAATAAAAATATGGAGGTCTTGACCTTTCCCACCATTCGATGCAAAAGAAAAGGTGACTCTCTGTGCGTGTTCAAAGGTGGTCAGGTTTCCCTTTTTGTCGTGAAAAACAAAGTATCTTTTCTCGCTGCAACAACTGTGGAAGAAGATAAAAAGACGAGAGAGGCTGTCCCTCGGAAAACTTGCTATTTCTGATTGTCCTTTCTGGTTGAGATTGTACAAAATCCGAAAACTTCCTGTGGTAATCCCATCTGCTTATTAAATGTCCAAATCCAAAACCGTATGTAGAGCCTGGTTTGTGGATGGCTTACAAACATAAATAGGGAGACTTAAACATGCCATACAATAAATTCCCGAAGAAAGTTTGAATATGGATATTTTGGACTCACCTTGGAGATTAATCTGGGACCATCAGGATTCAGGAGTTGAAATTTACATTTCCAATATATAAATAAATGAAACTTCTGTTTTATCTTATTCAATGATTCTATACAGGGATGATTTTTCAATGTCAGACATGTAAGAGCATCAGGAAAATTATGTTTTTTAAGGGGTTCGATTTTTCAAGCAGGTGCATCATTTTCAAACAAATCTGACAGACATGCTCAAATTTTTGGATTAAAAACAATTAATCTCTTCAATCGTCAACCAAAAACAAGAAAAAAAAAACACCCCCTTTTTAAAATCATAAAATCGTACTCAGAGTTCCAAATACACTGAGATTTTCCTCGAAATGTAGTCAGTTTATAAACACAAGATTAGGTAGATTTCAAGTGTCCCTATGATAGTTAGATCAAGAATAATGCCTTTTATATTGCCAAATCTCTTGTTTCCCACAATTGTCTGAATGGTAAAACAATGCCTGCTATCCTTCTTATTTAATCTCTCCAATGGTGAATTTCAATGGCAACTTATACGGGGGACTCAAATTAGAAATGACCAGATAATAATCAAGTATAGTGTAGCTTCAAACAGGTTCCAAGGCTATCATTTTTCAAGGAATCACGCATGGAAGGAGGCAAAAGGGACAAATTAGAAATGATTATAAAAGATGCATGAAGTTCTAAGGAAGCTTGAAAGATTCCAGTGCTCAGATTCGAATCGAAGGAGAGCTGAACTTGATTCTTTGTCATAACAATTTCACTTTGTCATAAAAGAAGATGACAGTTCTAATGCTGAATCCAATTCAAAAACCTGTCTCAGAATCCATGTTTCCCTCTCTGATCCATCCTCATCCTCCTGATTCCTGCATAACAAGTGGGGACTAACCAAAGCATTGCCTAGAGCTGGCAAATTCACATAATCCAGAAGACATGTCCTTTAGCTATGTAGAGATTGATAGGGAAATCAAATTACATGGTAATGGTACCGGTGGTGGGCAAAATGAGAGAGACGAGACCTACAAGAGGAGGGCTAACTACGTTGTATAGTATAGCATTGGTGATGAGGCGCTTCGAATCCCACAACTGCGACATAAAAAAAGAGAACTTTCCAAAAACATTTGGACAAAGAGTCAATGCCAATCATAACCAGCAAAAGGCATCTCTCTCCATCTTTCTGTCCCCACTTCACCACTTTTGCTCTCTCTACTAGAAATGGTCCAAAACGGCTTGTCCGATCTACCTCCTGGAATATGCAAATCGCGGTCTATAGACTCGTAGATGATCATGAGTGCATTATTTTAAAGAACAAATAATTACTCTTTATGCCTTGAAGTTGTCTCCTTTTCACACCACCTCTTTTCATCATCTTTGCCAACTTCGCTTGTTAAGGACCATGTAAGATTAAGGAGAGTATCACATATTTGTCACTTATATAACTTTGCACACCATAGTAGCTTCTAATTAGACAATTGGTTGCGCATTCAAATCTTTATATAACGTACCAAGAGTAATATCATTTTTAAAAGACTTACAAGATAAAAAATGATTTATATGTGAAACAAATTATTGGTTATTATTTATTGATTTGTTCTTGGGACAATCATATTATTTATCCTCTATTTTCTAAAATATTTAAATTCTCTAATATTAAAATTTTTATTAAAATGTATCTTAAAATTTTTATTTAATCAAGTATTTCTATTAATTTATGATTTCGAAAAATTGACATGATATATTTAAATATGTATAAACTCCTTTATTTTTATCAAAGTCATTTGAACATATTTACGCAATTTAAAAATTATAAGATAAATTATGTCACAACACTAGTAGGTTTTAAGCACATTTGGGTCATTTCAAGGAAAATATGAAACTTAAGATATAAATGACATTATTTTAGGGGCATATTCAAATTAAAAATTCATGGTTGTGATAGAAGTAAATGGGGTTACAAAGAGATGAGTGCTGTTAAATAATGACTTGACTTGAGAATAAACATGAGTAAAAAAATCTATATAAACTAAGTGGGGTGATCAAGAATGAAATAAAAAGATGTAATTAAGAATTCAAACAAGAGACATAAAGTACATAGTATTTCCAAGTTGAAATTTTTGTTTTTTTAATAATTTTAATTTTTATATGTGTTTAAAAAATTGAAATGAATTTATTTGAGTGTTAGGTAAGGATAGTAGTTGTTGGAACCCAAATCCGAAACTCAACTGCTTAATCCGAAAACCTTCATACTTATACATGAAACGGGTCTCAACCGGAAAACGAGACGAAAGAACATAAACAAAAGTAAATTGAAGGCTCGGAACCGAAGCGAAACGAATCGAATCGGATAACCAAGTACGGAAACAAAACGAAAACGGAAGCAAAAGCGAATCAAACTGAAAGGCATAAGGCAGAAGCAAAGCAAACAAATGGAAACACAACTCAACCAAGTCAAAGCAATAAACCAAGATTTGCATTCTTTATCAATTTTCCAGCATTGTGAGCTTTGGTTAATGCATGGTTTTTGATAGAGTGTTGCCTTTCTTGCTTGAGAAAGGAAAGTTTAAAAGGTTTTGTTAAGAGTAAAGAAAAGAAGGAGGGTTATGAAAGTTTAGCAAAAAAATCAGATTCGTGGAAGGCCCTAAAGTTTAGAAATTTCGAAAATAATTGATTAAATTGAGAGAAATATGGTTGTTCTAGTTTAGGAAAAGTTATAGATAAAGATTGGTAGGTTTAAGGTCAAGTTTTGACATTCTTGAAAAATTCCAGCATTTGATCTTTTGTTAACTAGGGCTTTTTATGCTTTGATTAAGGTTAATTAAGACACTTGATGATTAAGGAAGAGCCAAGGCATAGTGATCAATTTCAAAGCCAAAGAAGTCAAGGTGGGTAATGCGTTTATATTTGAATTTGAGGCCAATTATGTGATTTTTGAAAAATCAAGAAACAAAGTGTTTGGTTGGAAATTATAATTTTTGAATGACTAAATCCAATGAACCTTTGGAAGGGTTTTTCGCCCCTTTAGAGCGGGAATCGGAATTTCCATCCTTCATGAAAGATGTAAAGGGTCTTTATATCTTTCTAACGAGATATAATATGTCTTATTCGGAGTTAGGAGTAAAAAATTATGAGAGTCGGAAGTTGGCTGATTACTATTCATTTGGTCAAAAAAATTACTATTCATTTGGTCTTCCTTTAGGCAAAACTTTGCAACAACTTTGAACCTCCTTAATGACCAAATTAGGTTTTTCATTCTTCTTGAAAGTTATAGAATTTTCCTTCAGTTTTCTTTGGCACCAAGTTTGAACAAATTCAAGTGCGAAGAAAATAAAGTTATGCATTTTCTCTTATAACTTTCTCGTTTGGCCTCCGATTCACCCGATTTTCGAACCATTGATTTTCTCATCAAGTTTTCTACCCTCTCTCACAAAAATGTAAAGTTTTCAGATTCTTTGAATTTCGTCGGACATTTGCCCTCAAGTTTGTTTGAACCATTTGATTGCTTTGACTTGGTTGAGTTGTGTTTCCATTTGTTTGCTTTGCTTCCGACTTATGCCTTTCAGTTTGATTCGCTTTTACTTCCGTTTTCGTTTGTTTCCGTACTTGATTATCCGATTCGATTTGTTTCGCTTCGGTTCCGAGCCTTCGATTTACTTTTGTTTCTGTTCTTTCTTCTCGTTTTCCGGTTGAGACCCGATTCATGTATAAGTATGAAGGTTTTCGGATTAAGCAGTTGGGTTTCAGATTTGGGTTCCAACAGTTATGGTATCAAAGCCCAGTATTATGATCTTATTTGGGCTATATGTTTGTTAAGATTGAATTTGGGTGATTGTTTGATTTAGATGACGAGAATGATGATATGCCCATGTTTAACTGGATAGATTCGAGGTAGAAAGAGTGTAAAATTGATGTAAACGATTTATTATAAATTGTTTGAGGAATTAAAGTGATTGTTTGATTTTGGTGATAAGAAGTATGATTGATTGGTGGATATAGTGTTCAGATATGCTATTGGTGGTGTTTGATGCACGAACCGAAAAACATTAGGAATATATGTGACGAGAAAAGTTAATAAGAAAGGGTAATAATAATTTCTCAACAACTCTAATTGCACTAAATCCCTTCATTTAATAATCATAACTTAAGCAATAAAATCCTCAATTTATTCCAATCAAATTACAATTAATCAAACTAAAATCTCAAAATAATTTAAACATGCTTAATGCCAATCGGGGCCCAACAGTAGTAAATTTTCAACCCGATTAATATTTGCACTACCGACTCGAAAAAATGGACATAGAAGTTAAAAAATAGATTTTAAATTGATGTTGAAAAATGGGCATGAATATGGATTTAGATATGGATTTAGTGACAACCCGAACCGATAAATACCCATATTTTACCCTTTTTATTAACTCTATTAACCTGTTTTTTAATATTAATGGTTCAATATAATACAATATTAATATTTATGAGAATAAACAACTTTAAAATCCCCATGATATGAAAATGAAGTTTTATTTTCTCACTCCTCAGTCCTCACCTTTTTCATCACATTTTATTTTCTTATAAGATGATAATATTGCAAATAATATGGAAATGAAGTTTTGAATGTTTTAGAGTTCACGCAAAGACAATTTGAATCTTTGGATATTTCTGTCTTTGTTCTAGTTCTTGATTGTGAAAAATATATGTTATCTTTACAAAGACATTATGATTTTTATTATTCCAATTTTATAGTTTTTTAAAACGTACAAATCAAAATCTCAACTTATTATTATTAAAGTTATTTTGATTTAGAACGTTAGCAAAAATCTGTTATTTATATTTTTTATTTATAAGTTATATTTTTATGTGTTATACAACCCGATGGATATCCAAAAATCCAAACAGTCCAATGAATTTGGATATGGGTAGTAAATTTTAAAAACTGATGGATTTTAAATGGATAATGAATTGAGTTATAAAAATAGATATAAATATGGGCCCGAACCGAACCCTACCCATTGTCATCCCTCGTGTTAAGTCTTATTTCCTTTTGGTTTGGCTAAAGTTTACTCTTGTACGAGTCTTTTATAGTATGTATTCTTTTATATTGTCTTACCTATTTTTATTATTCATGTCACTTTTGTTTGTCTTTATTATTTATTTGTATTTATGTATTTTTGTACTTAGTTATTTTATTACTTTTTTTATGTTTATTTGACTTATTTATTTAGTTATTTTATTTTATTTTATTATTTTTGTTTGGCATATTTATACATCTATTTTTAATTTTGTAGCATCTTTGTGACATATTGCATGTGATTATCTATTGGAAATATCCTTTTTATTCGATAAGGATAAGGTTGTGTACTATCAGACCTCCTTAGACTTCGCGTCTTAATAGGACTTCAACTGAGTGTTGATGATTATGATAATTATTTTGAGTGTATCATATTAACTTTTTAATAACAAAGCTTGACGGAAATACATGATTGAGTATTAAACGAAGAAATGTAATAATCTTAAAATTAGTAGCAGAAAAATATGGCTACCCTTAAGTACGTGCCTATCTACTCCTTTTGTCTATGTATGCTGCAGTCGATCCAACGTCTAAGAGGCCATTGCTTTGGTAACGATGATCTCTAGGAACTGAAGGATTTACTTTTGCTGGTGAAGAACATGGTCCGTGGGTAACCTGCACGCATAGTTTAGCTCCAGCCTCTTCTAACTGCAAAAGTGGCGGCCATCATTCAAGGAGAAAAGCAAAGCAAAGCAAAGCATGCCATGCTGCTTTCCATTTATCCCTTACTTTACTCTTCTCTACAGTCAACTAAGAACAACAACAATACATTCTTTTTATTACAAAATCATGTATGGTCAAACACTGGTTCTCAGTTATATTATGCTATGCTCATGGCATTACAAACTGACGACTTTTTGAAAATGTGTGTGTTTAACTTAAAAATTCATCGTAGTTTAATAATGCTTTGGTCTTCCCTTTGGCATTGCATGCAAGGAGTTCTAGGGCCTTCAATTTTCTGTTGTCTAAACTATACGCTCTGCTTCAAATAAATTACAAATGCAAAGGCTTGATGGGATGAGAGGCCTTTAAACAATTAGTGGAAGAAAGTAGACTAAAGTCCAAAGTAGTCTTCAACCCTTTTTAGGCAGATTTCCTCTCTTTCCCAGTCTTTCTTTCTCCTTTAATTTTTCTTTTCCTAAAAGGGGTTTAAGGGAATAAAGGGTTTCAAAGCTAACCTAAAGATTGCGAACATTCAAAAAGCATCTCATCTTAAACACAGGCCAATTATGCGAATCCCTTCTTCAACGCCTCAATTTAGGGTTTCTTGGTGATATAGTTTATTTGGTAATATGTCCCTATCATATAATACAATCGCTTCTAATCATATCTCTTTTATTGTCAAGGATATGTGACCTTTTTAATTCAAATCTACGTGTGATTGGTTTGATAGTTATTGCGGCAATACAAGAATGAAGTAGGTAAGAGATTGCTTGTGAAACTACTTGCCAACCATATTACTGGTGGACTTTTGGGCTCAGAACCGAAAAGCCCAAATCCAACTTTGACAGCCCTGAATTAAGTTCGCTGCAAAGAAGAAACATACTCCCTCTTATTTAAAATAAGTGTCGTTTTAGAGGAATTTAATTATTCAAAATAAGTGTCGTTTGTAAATTTTTATGCATATTTATGATTTTATTTCCAAAATTACCCTTTAATTTCTCTCACATCTTAATTACACAGATTATATTTTCAAGACACTTTAACAAGTAATTAATAAGGGTATATCAGACATTTCATTAATTTTCTTAATAAGTGTGCATTTCTCTAAAACGACACTTAATTTAAATAGGAGGGAGTATTTTAGAAGAATGTGAAAGTGGGTTTATCTAATATATATCACAGACAATATTATATACATAGTAATCCTCAAGTATAATTGATTTTCTATAGAATGAGTATTAAAATTCTTTATGATTATTAAACCAAACCTGAGCTATGCAGGTTTAAGCAAAGGTGGTGCTTGAAATTTCAAGTGGGCATTTAATGGTTGGACCCAGGACAGTGATCCAAGCCCACTCAATACTAAGTAGGCTTTGAACAATAACTTTCCAGTGCGGTCCATACTCCATAAGCATGGGTTTAGTTTAACTTTGGAACAATTTCCACATCCTCTCTCATTTCCCATGCTTGAATTTGACTCACTAAATGGACATAGGCATCAATCAAAAAAGTTAGTGTGAGTACTTCCGAACTCTCATCCCTTAATCAGATGTCTTGAATTTGAGTCCTAAAAATGGAAAAATTTATTTGGTCAGCACTTTACCTCTTATTGGCTGACCTGGTACGAGTAAAAATTAGTCTGAGAGTGGATGACTTAAAGGCGCCTTCCCACAGTTGGGATTCTCCTAAAATACCTCGTAGGCTAGCCGAAAAAAAAAGATGGATATAGACATCCATACTTTTTTTGGTTTAGCTACTTGTTAAATTTCTTTTCCTATGCTTATAAGCCAATCTTTTCAAAGGATAGTATTAGACTTTGTTAAAAGAACATATCTTTATTAATTTTTACTGTCAACATTTTTTTAAAATTAAATTGGGAAGGGTTATGTCTCCAAATATGACATATATAAACAACAACAACAACAACAACAACAGTCTATTAAAACTCCCACTAAACATGATATCTAGCCCTTTAGGGAGGTTTAACATACGTTGCCTTATCCTTAACCCGTAGATAATCTATTTTTGAATGACTCACAAAAAATAATAAAAATAAGACATATGTCATTTTTATTAAAATTTTTAATAAGAAATAACATAAATCACATATGTCTCAATTTAATAAAGTATAATAAATTATTAAGAATATTAAATTATAAAACATAAAAATAAGTTGATTTATTAAAAAAATTGTATCTTAACTCTATTTAAAGATAATAGTTACTTTAATTTAAGGTTGGTAATATTCACTTGATTCGATTTGACCCAGACTAAAATTAATAAATTAAGTTTGAATATGAGATTGAATAAATTATAATAACCTTTTAAGAATATTAAATAATACAAATTTTTAAAAATGAATCGATCTATATAAAAATGCGTATCTTTATTAAAAATAATAGTTACTTTAATTTAAAACGTATTTTAATAGTTACTTTAATTTAAAGTTACTAATATTAGATCGGTCCAATTTGACTAGAATTAAAACTAACGAATTAGAATTGAATTTGGAAGTGATGATATCATTTTTTGAATATATAATAAATACGTATTAATTAGAAGTGAAAATTATAAATTACCGACATGTGTTGACCATAAGTTAAGCATCAATTCATCATATAAAAGGGAGTTGTTGCATATATGCGTTGTTTTCTATGAAACTGATTTTGACTTTTTAAGGCTTCCTGTGTAGGCCGAAGAAATGTGCAACGCGTAGGCGATTCATACGACGTCGTGGGAGTTACAGTGAAAACGCAAATCTCTATGCGCTTTCCCAAGCCTCGGAAATCGGAATCATAAAAGCTCACCTAGTCTACAACCATCAGCCGAGCCAAGTGAGTCTTGTTTCCATCGTATTTCTACCAATAAATAAAAGAAGCCACAAGCAGAAAGGATTTGGTTTCTAATTTCAAGAGAAAATGAATAAGAATATAAAAGCCCCTATAGTATAGAAACGAAACGCACTTCTTATTCTCTCTCTCCTCTCATCTCATGCTTTTGGGTTCCCTTAGATTTATAAAAAAGGAAAATCCAGCTTTTTCTTCTTCATACAGATACATACATACCCTCGAACTCTAACTCTAAACCGTAACGTACCCCACCCCCAACCATACTCTTCCTTTCTCTCTCTAGAGCTCTCTACATATGTAACTATCCTTTTTCAATAAACAGCTCTTTAGGCCACGGGGCACTAGCCATAAGCCCAATTGTCAATCTTGTTGTTCTGTTTCGATTTCGTCCCTCCCTGACCCTGTACTCAACCCCCCCACTCTCTTTCACCCTTCACAAAATCTGGTCACTAGCCAATATTGACAGAAATTGGCCAGGCAATTTTTTCTACACACAATTATCACACATGCCCACCAAAAAAAATTGTCTAACGCCCGTCAATTTTCTCACCTTCACCCCCCTGCCCATCTCTTAAATCTTGTAACCAAAGCCAAAAACCACATCTAATCCAAAAGGTGGTGATCTCTGTGCGAGGGCTATTTCTGTTTTGAGGTACATTACCCATTACTCCTCCGTCACATAATCGTCTGTGTGTTACTTATTACTAGTCACGAGAGGGACAGACAGACACCCATCTATGTTGCTTATGTTGTTGCATGTCACATACGTTTCTCTTACAGTCAATTTTTTTTTTTTGGTGACCTAGCTGCTACCTCCCCTGCTGCTAACCTTAATATAAATTTTAAACCCACAAAGGACAAACAACCCCAACTCAAAACTGGGCAACCCCACTTCGATTCAACCTTTAATCTGGACGCCCCATTGATAATTACTATATTTTATGGATCAAAATTGTGTCTTTATCGTGTTTCCTAATTTTCCTGATCGGACCCACCCTCTGGTTCACCCCTATTTCACATACGTATGATGTTGAGGGGTTTTATAGGTAATTTGAAGGCCTCTAATTCTTGCTTAGGTTAATCATGGGAATTTCGGAGTAATGCAGCTCCCGTATTGGGTCAAGTGGATTGGGGTTTTAGCTCGTGGTATCTGAACTATTTGTCGCTTAAGGTAGTTTCTAGGATCTGGCCTGGTAATCTTTATAAGAAGTTTCCTTTTTTTTTTTGGTTCCAATTCCTTGGTTATGTATTATGCTGCATTATTTTGCCGTGTGGTAGTGTTACTGTTGCCAAATTTATAGACAGTGAGACCTTTAGAAACTTAAAAGTTCATGTAATAAGTTACATTTAGTTTTTCTGGTCGATTTTTTCAATTGATTAGTCATATAATGTTTATATGATTATCCTTGAATACGGTGCTTTCGATTGAAATCGGGTATGAAGTTTGCTCCGTTCAGTACGTGAGCAACGTCGGTGTGTACTGAACACGAGAAAGCAGGGCAGAGGAGACAGAAGGTGGCAGCATTTTATCAGCTGGTTCTGTCTTTTATTTGTACGTTATAATATGCAATTAATTCAGCATATTATTACCATTGTTGCTATTACCAATAACAATAATGTTATTAACATTCACCTTTTTGTTTTCTGAACGTGGACACATGAAGCAGTATTTGAATTTTCAGTTGAGATTTCATTGACGATATTTTTTAAAGACGGAATATGAAGAGTCAAGAAAATTGCTTATAAAGTACCTATGGTTCGTGGAGTACTTGAGTTCAGTTATTGATTTAGAGGTTCCATAGTTATAACGGTGAACTTCAAAGAGACCAACGAAAATGGGAAAAATGGTTGCGAAATGCTAAAAGTAAAACTAAAGAAATTATGCTGATGCAAAAATAAAGAATTCTTATATCTGTTGATAGATGCCCAGGTGAGATAAATGGTTGCATTGCTAAGTTCTAATATGCGTTACTTGTGGTTATTTCTTCCCTTGCAATAGTTTTGGCTTGGTCAAACATAATTGGTTCCCTTTCAATAGTTGTGTTTCTAAACAAGTGGTAAAATAATTGGCTCACTTGTTCTCCTGAAAAGTAAGAGGTTTGGAGCATTTAAACATAATGTGCATAAACCTATTTTGTTGTGCAAATTTAATATCTTCAAGACTGCATGTTTAGGTTCCTGTGGGGTATGGTATGTCTTGATGCTGATGTGAATGTAAATCAATGTGCCACAATGTGGGTTGTTGGAAATGAAAAACTTCTTCGAAACAGGTTGTTACAAGTTCTTTTGTTAATTTTACAGTAGTTCAACAATAGAAGTGTTTGATGTTTCTGCATAAGGTTGCTGTGTCCTTTTATTCTATTATGCTCAGAGCCTGGAGCTTGAAATGTAACTTTGTCGAGCTCAAGGCCTGGAGCTTTAGATGCAACTTTGTTACTTCTTCTGTTTAGTTTTTTCTCTCTTAGCATTTAATTTATTGTGTTGTCATAATGGTTGGGTGATTAAAATCAACACTAGGTTTGATCATTCAACAACAGCTTGCTTTGATTGTTACTCTATAGGGGCTTCATATAGACCCTTTTGCCATCAGTTTGTTTTGCCTCCTTAGGACACTCTTGGTAGATATTTAGCTCCTTGGACCTATGACTTCTGTTTATATTCCTCTCAGCTTCCAATGCATTTAGCTTTACTTGAACAGGAAAATTTGATGAAACCAGCCAATAATTCTCTATGCATTACATGTGACTGGAGATTTTAGCATAAATTATGGAAGTCCTTCCTTGTTCTGGTGTCCAGTATGTTGGAGAATCCGATGGTGCTCAACAGAATTCGGGAACATCTTTTGCTTATAGTGGTGAATCTAATGGATTTGAACATAGAAATGAAGTTCAGACCGCTGATGCTAGAGCTGATGGCTTATTACTGAACATGGATAAGACAGAAAGATCTAAACAGGAACATGGAACTTTGGATGAATCGCCCATGTCAGAGGGACACAAAATTGGAGCTCCATTTTCTGATTGTCAGGCAGAGAGTCAAAGGTTGTCGTGTGATTCTTATGATTTCAATGGTGGCGACTTGAACATGCATAGTTACTGCATAGAACCTTGTGCAACCTCTGAGAACTCTCACTTGACTGTGGATCCTTTTGGAAGTGAGCCAAGCAGCTGCAAGGATGGAGATTCTTCTCTTTCAGAGCCCAAGTGGCTTGAAAATGATGAAGCAGTTGCTTTATGGGTCAAGGTACATGCTTTCATAAATGCATAGTTTTCTTTTGCAAGCTAGGCCCTTCTAACACATTCCGTTAAAATAGTTATAATTTTAGAAGGTGTTGTGTACAATTTTTAAGTGTCTAGTTAATTCTTTGCTTGCGGTACCTCATCCTTTTTGGAATCCTTCTTGGCTCGTCTCTGTTGCTTGTTCTCGGCAAAATCCATTATAGTATCTTCTGGTTTTAATTCATTTGCTTTTCCAATTATAGTGGAGAGGGAAGTGGCAAGCAGGAATTAGATGTGCAAGTGAGGACCGGCCTTTATCAACTCTGAAAGCAAAGCCAACTCATGATCGGAAGAAGTATTTTGTGGTTTTTTTCCCCCACACTAGGAATTATTCCTGGGTAGATATGCAACTTGTTCAACCAATCAATGAGTTTCCACAGCCTATTGCATATAGTACTCATAAAATTGGACTAAAAATGGTTAATGATCTAAGTGTTCCACGACGGTTTATAATGCAAAAACTGGCTGTTGGCATGCTGAATATTGTTGATCAATTCCATAGGGAGGTAATCTGCTTATTGATTGGTTGATTTTACTATACTGAGAAAGACCTTTAACTGCTCTGATCTTGCTTACAATTTTCATTTTGGTTCTCAAATTTGTAATAGGCTTTGATAGATACTGCTCGTGATGTGATGGTGTGGAAAGACTTTGCTACGGAGGCTTCACGTTGTAATGGTTATCCTGATCTTGGAAGAATGCTCCTGAAACTTCAAATGGTAAGCTCCTCCTCTTATGGTAATTTGAGAAAAAAGGATTTAGGACCTTTCACCAACTCATTTTCCATATATGCCACAGCAAGTTACAACATGTAAAAGCAAGTTCCTCTCCCATATCCGAATCCTTTGTTAGTCGACTACTGTCTTAGATAAATAACTGCTGAAGCCACTTTTTGTATCAATGTGCATTAGAGAGATATATAGTCACCATATACACTTCATATCCCTTCCAAAGTTGTGCTACGTATACCCTCACTTGGTTGTGTTCTTTGTGCTAAAGTATTATGTCCTATTTTCTATTGTCTTTTTGAGGGCCAAAATTTGATACCTTATACATGTGGACTTTTAGGTTGGGCAGCTTGAAAATTTTGTTTTGGTTATGCCAAACATTGCCTTTGCTTTCCAAGTTTGGATTTCTTTTTGACATTTTAGCCTAGGTTTGTTTGGTTAGAAAAGTTCTACTATTTCTCTTGGTTAGTAATAAAGTGATGTTTTATTTTCTGTCTCAACAGATGATATCACAGCGTTACCTGAACTCAGACTGGCTTCTAAATTCTTTTCAATCTTGGGTGCATCATTGTCGGACTGCAAATTGTGCTGAATCGATTGAACTATTACGGGAGGTATGTATCAAATTATGCCTTGTTTGTTTTAACAACTATTCAATGCCATGGGGTACCATCATTCAGCTTGAAATTTCTGTGAAAAGATTTTACATTTACTATGATGCTTATTCCATAGGATCCACATGTGTGTTGAATCAATATTAAATGTGTGAAGCCATTGCTTAGATACTAAAAAGATGGATAAGCCAATTCTATAGGTTGCTATATGGGCACCCTGTACGTGTTGGCCTGTCAATAGTACTGGAAGAGACATTTGTTCTTGTTGCTCCTCATGATGTGCTCTTTTTGCTTCTTGATAGTATCTCTAGAATGCCAACTGAAAACCAAGTGATTATCTCTCTCTTTCTTTCTCTTCCACTGTATTTTTTGTTAAACTGCCAACTTAATTGCTTTCCTATATTATAAGTGCTTGCAGCACACATAAACATAAAATACTGGTCAATCTCTGGTATTGCTAACATCTTTAGTTTTTCACATTGTTATCAATTTAATCCATAAATGACCTAATGCAACTATCTCTACTTGCTTTCTTATTCTCTTGGACAGCCTTAAGCAATCTTATACCTTCAAATATCAATCATTGTAACGTGAACTAATTGTGCTACATTATTTGTTCTTATTTTCAGTTTGAAGTAACCATTTAAAACTGTGCAGACATCTATGTACTACGGTGTTTTTATTCTTAGAACCTTGTGATATAACACACTCCTTTACTGCTCAGCTCATTCACTTTTTGTTTTGTATCAAGTATGATACAGTGCATTTCTACTGCTTTATATCTTTTCTCTTCACCTTTTGATGTTTTATTTTTTCTCTCTTGGATGCAGGAATTGTTTGATTCTATCCGTTGGAATGACATCAACTCTCTCAGCGATGCACCAGGTCAGCCAACATTTACTTCCGAGTGGAAAACCTGGAAGCATGAAGTTATGAAATGGTTTTCAACATCTCACCCAATATCTAGTGGCGACGATATGGAGCATAGGAGTTGTGATAGTCCCTCAACACCGAGTTTGCAAGTTAGTATGAAGAGGCCCAAGCTAGAAGTACGTCGAGCTGAGCCACATTCTTCCCAGGTGGAAACAAGCAATACACTCCAGTCAATGACTGTTGAAATTGACTCTGAATTCTTCAATAATCGAGACAGTATAAATGCTTCCACCTTAGTGTCAAAGCTATCCACAGAGGTAGGTTCTAGGTTGGAAACTGCACCTGCAGAGTCACCTTGCAGTGTGGCTGAAAGATGGGATGAAATTGTAGTTGAAGCTGGCGGTACTGAGCTGATGCAGCCCAAACATGTAGAAATGACAACTGTAAATGGGACTGTCACTAACAAAAACATAGATTATGGAAATAAGAATCGCCAGTGCACAGCTTTCATCGAGTCGAAAGGGAGACAGTGTGTAAGGTGGGCAAATGATGGTGATGTGTACTGTTGTGTGCATTTGGCCTCTCGTTTCACTGGAAGCTCCACTAAAGTAGAGGCAAGTCCTCCAGTTCACACTCCATTGTGTGAAGGTACAACTGTTCTAGGCACCCGATGTAAGCATCGGTCTCTTCCAGGTTCCTTGTTCTGTAAGAAACACAGACCCCGAACTGAAGCAAAAGACATTTTGAGTTCACCAGAAATTAATCTTAAGAGAAAGCATGAAGAGATAAATCCCAGTTTTGAATCCTCACATTCCAAAGATGTAGTAGTGGCTGGAGAAGTTGAAAGTCCCCTTCAAGTGGAGCCTCTCCTAATTATGGATGACGTGGATGCTGTCAATGGAAGAAACAGCTTAGTTGCGAAGCTTGAATATCCTAGCCAGGATTACAAGAGCACAGAAGTGCATAACTGCATTGGTTCAAGCCCCATTGATGGTAGTGGTCCCTGTAATGAAAGTCCAAAGCGCTATTCAATCTACTGTGAGAAACACATTCCAAGTTGGCTTAAGCGTGCGAGAAATGGTAAAAGTAGGATCATATCAAAAGAAGTGTTTTTAGATCTTTTGAAGTATTGTTCCTCAGTGCAGCAGAAAATGCATTTACATCAAGCATGTGAGCTTTTCTACAAGCTATTCAAAAGTATTTTATCTCTAAGGAACCCTGTTCCCATGGATGTTCAACTGCAGTGGGCCCTGACTGAAGCTTTAAAAGATTCTTCTGTAGGAGAATTATTGTTAAAATTAGTTTACACTGAGAAAGATAGACTCATGAGAATATGGGGTTTTAGTTCTGCTGATGATGTACATATTTCCTCCTCTGAAATGCCTGAATCTATAAATATTCCGTTGACTGGTAATGCAAGTCATGATGATGAAACCTCTATCAAGTGCAAAATATGCTCAAAGGAGTTTCTGAATGATCAGGATCTTAGCAGTCACTGGATGGACATCCATAAAAAAGAAGCACAGTGGCTATTCCGGGGTCATGCTTGTGCCATATGCCTGGACTCTTTTACAAACAAGAAAGGTTTGGAAACCCATGTCCAGGAGAGACACCACGTGCAATTTGTTGAACAGTGCATGCTGCTTCAGTGCATTCCTTGTCACAGCCATTTTGGGAATATAGAGCAGTTATGGCAGCATGTATTCTCAGTCCATCCAATGGAGCTGAGGCTGTCAAAAACTGCTCAGCGTCCCAATGTGCCAATAATTCAGGAGAAAGAAAATTCTGTACCAAAAGTTGAGCAGAGCAATGTAACTTCTATGGATAATAACACCGAGCATTTAGGTGGTATTCGGAAGTTTGTTTGCAGGTTTTGTGGGTTGAAATTTGACTTGTTGCCTGATCTTGGCCGCCACCATCAGGCTGCTCATATGGGACCAAATCTATCAAGTTCCCGTCCCCAAAAGAAGGGCATCCATTATTATGCTTACAAACTAAAATCTGGAAGACTTACCCGCCCTAGGTTTAAGAAAGGTCTGGGAGCAGCAACATATAGGATGAGGAACAGGGGCAGTGTTGGTATGAAAAAACCCATTCGACCATCAAAGTCACTTGATACCGGAGATTTAAGTATACAGCCTCAAGTAACTGAGTTTGGGACTCTTGGTCGGCTGGCAGAACCACAATGTACAGCAGTTGCGAAGATACTGTTTTCTGAAGTCCAGAAAAGCAAAGCTCGACCAAATAACCACGACATTTTGGTTATTGCTCGCTCTGTTTGCTGTAAGGTGAGCCTGAAAGCATCGTTGGAGGGTAAATATGGAGTATTGCCAGAGAGTTTGTATCTCAAGGCAGCCAAACTTTGCAGTGAGCATAATATTCGAGTGCAATGGCATCAAGAGGGTTTTATCTGTCCAAGAGGTTGCAAGAGCTTTAAGGACCCAGGACTGTTGTCACCCGTAATGCCATTTCTGAATGGGTTTGTGCAGAAAGAATTGGCAGATATGACTGTCCACAAGGATAATGAGTGGTCCATGGATGAGTGTCACTATGTCATTGATTTGCATGATCTTAGAGGGAGGCCTAAGCAAAAGGCCACTGTATTATGTGACGATATTAGCTTTGGAAAAGAACCAATACCAGTCACCTGTGTGATGGATGAAGATATAGTTGATTCCCGTCATCCTTCCATGAATGTTTTGGCTGATGAAAATCCTAAATGCCCGATGCCTTGGGAAATGTTTACCTATGTCACAAGGCCATTGCTTGATCAACTCCATGGTATAGATATCGAGGTAATCTTTTATTGGTGGTAAGCTGAACCTTGTCAATGTCCTTTGAGTTTGATTGTGACCTTTGTATGCACAATGGATTTGTTTGTTCTGCTTCTCACCATCAGGGTTGTGATCTTGAATTGACCTCCCTACCAAATGAGCATGCTTATGCACATTGCTTCTCAATTATTCGTTCTTAAGGTGTTCCTGTTTTTGTTTCTCCTTGGTGCAGAGTTTGAATTTGGGTTGTTCCTGTCAACATACGATATGCTGTGCGGAAACATGTGATCATGTTTACCTCTTTGAGAATGACTACGAAGATGCAAAAGACATAAATGGGAAATCCATGAATCGCAAGTTCCCTTATGATGATAAAGGGCGAATTATTTTGGAGGTAATGCCAACCTCTTCTTTTATGAATATTGTCTCAAAATTGTGTGTGGAGTAATTTACTCTTAATTAGTTGTTGCCAAGCTCCTCTACATGAGTACAAGTGGGACACTAATTGATCCTATTCTTTGATTACATGACCTTTTAGCACAATGCTTATGGACTTGTGCTTTTTTCTTAAATCTGTTATGGAAAATGACATATTATATCATTCATGCTCTGCACTCGCTGTGCAGCAAATTGTATATGTGTGGATGAAAATCAATTTGAAGAGGGGACATACATCTATTGATAATGCTTAGATTTAGCCAACATTGGAACCTTTTTAATATCTTTATTGGATGATTATCAGCAGTGACTTCTTTCCTACTCCCTACTTTTTGGCAGATAGCCCAACAGCCAGAATTTACATTTCCTACTGCAATTTTCATTTATATAACATCATGTTAGAAGCATAAATGCATATCTGCCTTCTGTTTTCTTGTTGAGGATAACTTTTTATGATATTTCTTGGAAATATGTAGGAGGGTTACCTTGTTTATGAGTGCAATCGATTGTGTGGCTGCAATAAATCCTGCCCCAACAGGGTCTTGCAAAATGGCATACGTGTAAAGTTGGAAGTTTTCAAGACAGAAAACAAGGTATGGTTCCATTTTTCTAATTTTTTGTTTTGCCTTGTATGACATCTCTACTTGTTGATGTCAGGGTTGGGCAGTCAGGGCAGGTGAACCAATCCTACGTGGCACGTTTATATGCGAGTACATTGGGGAGGTTTTGGAGGAGCAGGAGGCAGAAAAGCGGCATGACAGGTTAGAGACTTTATGCAATCTTTTCAGCTTATGCTTTCTGTGCATATCTTATGAATGTTCTTTCTTGGGCTTCCAGGTACGGGAAGGAAGGCTGCAGCTATATTTATAATGTTGATGCTCATACTGATGATATGAGCAGATTGATTGAAGGGCAGGCCCCCTATGTTATTGACGCTACAAAATATGGGAATGTATCAAGGTTCATCAATCACAGGTAGGAAAGAATTTACTAGGTAGAGTGTGTCACGAGTTTGAATGTTTGGATTCCTGCTTGCAAGGACAATCTTTTGAATTAATCAAAACAGTAGCAGGTGGCTTCTGATACCCCTCATGACATGTTTTTATTGCAGCTGCATGCCAAATCTTGTCAATCGCCAAGTTCTTGTGGACAGCATGGACTCAATGGGTGCTCATATTGGTCTTTATGCAAGTCGAGATGTAAGCAAATTCTACCCATCTTCTTTTATGTCATTCTTTTTAATGAATGGGATTGGTATTAGCAAGACTTCTATGCTTCTCATATTGTAATGTATCATGCAAGTATCGGCATTATTGTTGGGTTCAGGGATGCACATTTGCTCAGGGAATACATTCTATTTCTAATGGGAGGTTTTGTACCTTACAACTGATTGGTTAGATCTTATTTCAAAAGAAGTTAATGGGCGTCAGTAGCTATGCTTGTTATTCTATTTATTGCTCAAACTATGTTCTGAGCAGATAGCTTGTGGTGAAGAACTGACATACAATTATCGGTATGAGCTACTACCTGGAGAAGGATATCCTTGCCATTGTGGAGCTTCCAAATGTCGGGGCCGCCTGTACTAATTTTCAAAATAAATTGTGCCTGTATGGTGTTTTCTGCTAATAAAAGCTTTGAAAGATCTCATGCTGAATACACCCACGTGTTGAATAAGGTTGAAACAATCCTGGAGTCTTATGGTTAAATTTGTCTGCTGATCAAATCACATGTGGCATCAAAATTTCAACAGAGACGCTACAATGGGATCCCTGGAAAGTGAAACATCTTTTCAGCTCAGGTCAATTTTGGGATGAAATCTTTAGTTGGCCCAGCAAGTAGCTTGTATCTATTCTTATTAATTTATGTGCGTTCTCAAAGATGATTTGCATTTCTTTTGTTTTTCCTGTGAATCTGTGATTAATACTGCTGCCTTCCTAGCTTAGCATGGAGTGTAGATGAATTTTTGGTGCTAACTGCTTGTAAGTACTCATCGTTCTAAGGGTTCTTTCATCTAAGATTAGTAGTCAGTTTTAGAAACTTCTTTCTTACCTGCACATTACTCAATTATGGCTTGCATGATTGAATTTTCCAGTTTTACTTGCTAACTTAGTACAGAAGGCGGGAAGTTAACTTTAAAACAGAAATCCAATCGAGAAGTTAGTGATATTATCATAAAATCGTGGATAATGATTGAAACACTGAAAGAGAAGTAAGCTCATTTTCTGGGATGCCCATCGATTCTGTGGTTTTTTCAAGCCATGGCCTGGCGTGAGAGGTGGTCTTGCAGGGAACTATGACTTTACTTGCTAAGTCGAGGTATGAGGTAATGTCTCAATGAAGTTCGTTTTACACTGGAGAGGTTAAATGCTGGAAAGGTACGAGGTAATATTTGGCTGCTAGATCATTACAAAGGAACTATGCCTCTAGCGAATTTCTTTATTTCCTGAAGAAAAATACTATTTCCTGAAAGGCTTGCTTAAAGAAGGCAACTCTTTCAAACAAGTTGTCAAAAAATCTGTCATGTTAAGATTGCAACAGTAATTGAGGTCCTATCATTCGTTATGGTCAAACTTCAGCCCTCCTTGCATTATTACAAAGAAGAAGAAGGGAAGTCCAAAACTGAAGCACGCAAGAATCGCCATTCCTGCAACATTCATTAATCCACTGATCATTAACAAAAATAAACTGTCAAAAGCAGTTGGAAAACAATCTCACCGTAACTAATGTAGGAGCAAGACCGGAGTTCCTTGTTTTTACTCGGCATGACATGTATTGTCTCGTGTAATGCTAACATATGCAAAACCATTGAAGCAATCACCAACCCACTTCCTGTTTTCTCTCTCACAACTCTCTTGCTAAGATCCAACGACCAAAACCCTGATCTACTACTCATAAAACCTTCGAATACAGCCTTCAAAAACAAGAATATGCCAAGCCATAGTGTCACTAGAGCAGTCCTCCTGATTTGCGTGCAGGAGACTTTGCAGTTCATAAGATTCACAACGACACCACAGGCATACAAAGGAAACCAAAAGTACCAATCTGAACAAACAAGAACAATAAAGCAAAGAAAAACGGATTGGATATTGAACTTTTAACAATCTTGAACACCTCTAAAGGATTAAAAAAAAATAGAAAAATTTACCAGGGTCGTTTAACTGGACAGATGCAGAATAAGCAAAAAGAGCAGCCATCAGTATAGAACAAAGAGTGAAGAGCTTTGTGGATGGAGACGTTTCCATGTTATCCTCTTTCAGAAGTTGGGCATAGAAAACGATTTCTCCAGGGAAGGAGATTCTATGTACTAAGACGGTCAAATCTTATATACTTTTATATAATTAAATCCATGACGGATCAAAACTTGATCAAGTTGGTCTACCAACGACAACCAGGCCCATTGTAGACGAAGAGATTAATCAAAGACCAATTGGAAACTACTGTCTATTATGCATCCAATGGAGGTGAAAATTGGGAAGCTTGCACCAAAAAACTAATATGGGAAAGTTGATAACTGGTAAGCAACATGGAGAGGGACCACAGTCACATGTGATCAGGCGTTGGACAAGCAAGGAACAATAAGACACGGACATGGCAGGGAAGTTTTCAGGCATTGTTCAAAACATTGTGACACTTGTCGATCGGGTTTGACACTTCTACTTCTTGTGAGCCAAAACATTATTCTGTCTTTGCTGCTGTTCAGCTCGCGGATGAGTTTCCCTGTCTCTGATATTTACCAGGAGTCTTTCACTTCTGGCAAAAGCAATCCCAAGTCAAAAGGAACTGAAAAGGATAAAGATACAGAGAAACCTTAACTTGACAGAGTCTCCAGAAGTTGTTAGTTTTCTGCTGCTGAGATCAATTCCATTGTTAAAAGACCATAAGTTATCTTGAGAAATTCTGTGCATATAGATTCTGGCATCTGATCTACGTGAAACAATTCATTTTATCATGTACTGACTAGGAAACATTCACTGCTAAAAGAGTTTAATCTAGCGCTGCAGAAAAATTGAGTTTACTGTTTTTGATCTTTCTTTTCATGACACTGCAATGATCTCAAACTTGAATCTTAATGTGTCATTTGAGCTAAGGCTAGTTGGCTTCTTAATCAAGTTGAAGTTCATGGTGATGATTTACCAAGTGCCAGTGGGTCATATCATCATGAGATTGATTCCGATATGATTAATGAGCATGCCTGCCATGTTCCTAGATTAAATTGAACCACTTGATTACAAGGTTAAGCAAGCAGGTGTGAGAGAGTGATTGCTAGGAGCATAAATTGACACACGAAGTCCCAAACGAACCACATGAAGAGTGGTATGGTATTGGCATCTATGGTGGGCCAAGTTTCCAGCAGAGACACGTTCCAATTCTTTCGAGGGTGTCCATCTCTTTTCTTTTCTATTTTTTCCTTTTCAATTTCTGGTGCCATTGATGATGAAAACGTTAATCTTTTTCTCCATTATATCATTGTCATCATCATCTGCAAGTTCTATGATTGCCCTACTACAAAAGCCAGTTGACAAGTTCCACGGCTTTAAATAATGCAAAAGAAACTTCAGAGAGAGAGAGAGAGAGAGAGAGAGAGGAGACGCCATCAAAACCATTTCAGAATTGTTGTTCATCATTTTGTATGGTCATTGGTCATCACCTTACCTATTCTTTATTCTGTAAAACCGTGCCACTTGAAAATGATGTTTTCTTCTGCTTTCTATAAAGCAAATAGCAACTTAACAAGGAACAAAAAGGAAGAAAAGGAAAAACTGCTGGATTCAACTTGAATCATGCAGACACTGTTCTTACTTTCTTTTCTCAAAAGGACTGGACCATGTACGAACTACTCAAAATCAAGAGTTCAGTTAGACTCACTTTACCCAATACAGCATTGATGAAATTGGCAAAAATACTCATGAGTAAGAAGACTTATTCCAAGTAAAGGCCCCTTTTTCAACACTTCTACAGATTCCAGTTTCATTAAGTGGTAAGTTTAAATTCTTTCATCAAAGTCTACAAAGGTATATTTGAAGAAAGTTGTTTGAAGAGATGCAAGCTTTCTTGTAAGCCGGTGAAAAGGATAAAAGCTTTAAACCCAAAAACCATTACTCTCTCACTCGCTCTATATATATATATATAAATGTGTGTGTATATATATATACATATTATAAAAGAAAGATACAGAATCCTCCATAGATTTCGTTTAGTTGTCAGAAACTCCACCCACTGTGATTCTATAGTCCTTCACATCACCTGAACACAAACTTATATAGCTTTCGCATTCTCCATTGAAACAAACAGAAAGGAACAAAAACTAGGTAAAAAGGAGAGATTGTCTAAGCAGACATTAATAACTCAAGTTGCATGACGCCGAATTAAATGAGTAAACCAAAAAAAAACTGTGGTCTACTAGAGCACAATCCAGAAATGTACTTCACCTCCGTCGTTTTCACTAATCTCCAAACTTATCTATATTGTTATCCATCTGATATCTCCCGAATTGCCTATCGACAAGACTTGAATCCTAGCACTTATGGTCTTTACCATGAGATGGGTAGTCCAGTCAATTCGAGCACTAACATGGTAACACCCACGACGATCACTTTGGTCGAGAAAATCCAACAACGGCCCAGAATGCAACGTGACATAGGGACAATTAGAAAATGTCATTGAATTAATGAGCAGAGAAAAAAATGGAACGAGATGACGGGAGATAGGCGTGTTTGATCGCTCTGAAACTATATTTAGACAGGCAGAATATTTCGGCAGAGAGAGCTGAAGACATGCAATGCAAAACTTGTGACCCACATCACTTGCAATCATCAAAACCAAAGCTTGACACCAACCCTCGGGCCCATCACTTCTTTTGCTTTCCCTTTTACTTTAATAAGGTCGTAGGTCTCTCTGTTTGTGTTGGCCATGTTGTGGTTTTCTTTTCCAGTTAAAAAGAGACTTCACAATCATTATTTCTTCTCCCGCAAGCTCCTATTCACTGGTTCCGCTAATGCTTGACACTGGACCTCGCTTTCAATCATTCTATGTTCTCATGGAACTTCGAGAATAAGAATAAAGAGACGGGTTTTCATGGTCACTTAAATTCCTCACTCCTTATGTAAGTTCTTAGTGTTTCTGGAGTTTCAAAGTTGCTAACTTTGAGGTTGCTTCTCAAGTGAGCGTTTCATGAGTTTTATTCTGCGAGTTTGATCTGTGTAAGTAGCTTTGGGAGGGATTTAAGGAAGAAGTTCTCAGAGAAATGTGTTGTCATGCGTAAGATAATTGCTTCATTCGATAAACAAGATAAATTTTCTTTCCTTTCTAATTGTAGTTTTGGAATTTCTTCTTGACTTCTACCAACCTTAGTTACTGTTCTAAATTTGGACTGTTTCCTTGTAAGTAGTTCTCATGAGACTACAATTTTGGGTTTGTTGAGTTTCGGGGTCAATTTCTTCTGCTTCATTTTCCCCTCCTTATTTTGGAACTTTTAAAGAAGTGTACCTTGGACAACCTGAGAATGACCGGTTTCTGCTAAGAGTTGTTTTTGCTCATGCAGCGGAGAAAAACCAGCTTCTTGTTGAAAGCCTTATTTCCACATTAGAAATCACCATGTGTTGATCTCAATTGTTGCTAATTCGTATCGAATATGGCTGAAATTAGACTTACAAGGGTAGAACAAGGCCAAACTAAGATTAGAAATGTTCCAATTGCCGTGACCCCAGAAGGTTTTTGGTGTTGCCCCTCTCCTGTTGGCTTTCAGAAGACCACTAAAAGTCAAAATCCTCTAAACAAAGCCAAACCTTCCTCACCTCCACCGAGAACTACTGTGCAGAAGAAACAAACCCCATTTAGTGACAGAAAGGCCCCGCCTACATCAATACGTTCCAAAGTTGCTTGTCAGGAGCAAACAAATCGTGGCTCAGGTAAACCTACTATTAATGATTCAGTTGCTAATGAGAGAACACCGAGGCCTAAAATAGAGAGTCTGCCAAGGAAGGTTGCAATCGAGTATGGAGAAGCTGGAACCAGTGATATGAAAGTGATCTTACTCGGAAAGCAGGGATTTTGTGTGAAGTTGAGTGTTCACAAGAATGTCTTAGTGGAGAACAGCCACCTTTTTGCTAATAAGTTTTCAGAACAAGAGTCTACTCTTTCCTGTCTTGAGATTGATGATTGCGAGGATGTTGAGATATATGTTGAAACTGTGGGGTTGATGTATTGTAAAGATATGAAGCAGCGGTTAATCAAGCAAAATGTCTCTCGCGTGCTTCGAATTCTCAAGGTAATCTGCAGTTGAATAGATCCCTTCTTCAGTCATAGATGTTTTCTGTACAAATTATGTTTTTAACTGTCGTCCATTGGAGATTTATGACTACCTGTTAATTAACAATATGCATTTATTAATGATCTCTTGTCAAGTAGTTGAGTATTATTTACTTACTCTTTAGGGCTTTCGTATCCCCAAGCAACCCGTGTTGCCAAAAGGTCTTAGTGGGTGAGTTGAGTTATTTATCTCTAATAATGAAGGAATAGAAGGAAAAAGCTTAGTCTTTTTAGGTGCATCAAAAGCAATGTTAATGGTTCATTTGATATTCTACTTGTTGAAATCACCTGAGAAGGGCATCTAGAGATTGTTTAAGGACAAGTATTAAGACAAGTATATTGCGTTCTATCATTCGAGTGAGGGGTAGGATTGGTGACTTTATTCAAATTCTTCTAGATCTCTTTTTGTGGTTACATCTTAAAACATTTTAAGAATCAAGTTCGACCCATATTATTTGGTTAACGCTTGGAGATGATGGATGAAAGAGTCTTCATGTATCCCTACCCATTTCTATTTGAGTCATGTCTATGAATAAACATAGAGCAGGTATTTCACTTGCAAGTGGACTGTGTACTGATTAAACAGAACCTAGAACCTGGCCATAAAACCAATCACGATGGAACCTTTTCCGGCCTCAGTTCTCACCCTGACCTGCATGTTGTGGACCAAAGATGTAGCAAACCTTGACATAAATCAGGTCAAACCAAGTTAAGAAATGCATTGACTGGGTTTTTGGGGCTGAGATGTTTGGTCTGTACCCTGCGGAAATATATGTAATAGAAGATGAATGTCCTTTTTGTGCCCTCAGTTTTAGGTTAATGTTTATGCCTAAATGATAGATATGTGTTGAGAAACACTTGTTAGCCTTTTCTTATATTTGAAGCACCTCTTCTCATGTTATGCAGGTTGGTACTAGTTGATTAAATTAATCTTCACCCAGTCGCAGATAATACTGTTTTTGTAATTGTTACTGATTCCTCTATCCTTTGTGCAGTGTGAGAAATTCTATATGTTCTTGGAATGCTTAATCCTTTCTTCCATTTCAACCATTACTCTTTTACGTTCTTGTGATATTTCAACTGAAATGGACATCATTCAGAGTCTTCTAATGTTTTATTCCTTTATTGTTTGGATGACTGTGCTGTATCAAATTATTTACAAGGCTGTGCAATTTGGACGCTGTCAGGAAAACTTGAGTTGTTGAGAAATTGGCTTACTGGCATCACATAATGACACATTTCTAATCTGCCTGTCTTAATTGATCCCTGTTCTGTAAACCAACATCTTGACGTATAATGTGTGCTGAAAACCTGATTATGGAATAGTTGTGGTGCAAAGTGGTCAATTTAGGTTAGGGCATTGGCAACAGAGTCGTGAGTAGTCATACATGCGATTGTTGTCTTTTTCTTTATAGGTGAATGATGCTATTTCTAAACACGATTTCTTTTTCACATTATTAGTGGTTTCTCAAAGTCTTTGTAGTACAAGTGTTGATTCTGATATTGTTGTCTAATCATTTCCATCGGTTGTGTATAATTGTATGTGTAATGTACATCCAGTGCTTGGTGTCAGAAGTTGAAGAATTGCATGCCAATTACCACATTATTGAAGTGTTTGTGTCCAAGGGTTCATATACTGGTATGCCTTGTGAATTTTGAATTTAGGGAATTGTAAGAAAGACCGCAACATCCTTATCCATGTACTATGAATAGTTTTTCCATATGATGGAAAAGATGGTTGCCTAGTTTATCTAGCAGTTTAGACTTAGGGCCCTCCCTAAGCATGCTTGAGATCTCTACTTGTATCTTTTATCTTTCTTTTTCCTCTAGAATTCTTAACAGTAAAAGGGAAGGAATTATTTCTCTTATGAAGACTTCTCAAAAATGGAACTTTCCTCAGGTTGCTGAAGTTCTCGGCTTTGAGTCCTGCACTAAGTCATGTTTGGAGTATTTGGAAGCAGTGCCATGGGTTGGGGAAGAAGAGGAAGAGAAGGTGGTATCTTCAGTCCTTCGCCTACAGAATGAAAGTATTGGTGTAACACCAGTTCTGAAAAGAGTATCTTCTGGTACTGCTAATCCACCAAACAATACACTTTCTGATATAATGGACCTTGTGCTCAAAAGCAATGAGGAGAGAGGACGGCGTGAAATGAAATCTGTGGTGCTGAAACTCCTTCGGGAGAATAACAGTCTTCCAAGCTATGTGGGTTCAGCTGATATCCATACTGAAACCATATATAGATCATGCAGAATTTGCTTGAATTCATTGTTATCTCTGTTTCAGCAAGCTACTGAACCTGAGTTTGTTGATAAAGCTATTGAGATCAAGGAACCTGTGACGAAGCAAATAGCTCTTGATGCAGATAACCTCTCCTGGTTGCTTGAGATTTTATGTGACAGGCAAGCAGCAGATGAATTTACTTTGGTGTGGGCTAGACAGCAAGAGTTAGCAGTCTTACATGAAAAGCTGCCTATAGTGTCTCGATACCATGTTAGTTGCATTACTGCGAGGTTATTTGTTGGTATTGGACGAGGGGAGGTGCTGCCATCTAAGGACACTCGACATTTGCTTTTGCAGACTTGGTTGCAGCCATTGATCAATGATTACAGTTGGTTACAACATGGGTGCAGGTCATTTGACAGGAAGGTAGTGGAGGAAGGTATTGGGAGGACAATCCTAACTTTACCTTTAGAGAACCAGCAAAATATGATGCTGAATTGGCTTAGTACTTTTCTCAAATCTGGTGATAACTGCCCAAATCTTCAGAAAGCTTTTGAGGTCTGGTGGCGGAGGACTTTCATTAGACCTTACCTTGAAACGCAAGACAGTATTCTCCAGCCTGATAGCTCGAAGCAATAAACCTGTACGATTGACATTAGATTTGCTTGCTATGTGGTCAGTAGTCCATTGTATTTCAAGGTGCAGCAGCTGCAAGTGTATGAGAATTGTTACAGGAACAATACCTCTAAAGCAAGAGCTAACGACCAAATTCTGTTGGAGGTGAAATATGAGTTTGACTGCCGCTGGCGCTGGGATGGACTACGACAGTAGTTGTATTTCTGCTGTATGAATGTGCACTGATAGCTTAATTACAAGTTGTTGAAGAAGAATTGGATTGCAGGTTTTTTATTTGGGTTCTGCCTGTCTCATTGGATGTTCGCCTGAAGCAGTTTATGCATATATGCATATCTGCCCTGAATGGGATGTTGAAGTGTACGAATTCCTTATATCGTTCCAAACAAGCGCACCATCTTTAATGGGCGTCCATATCTTATCCTTGTTGGAGACTATTGTCCTAGGAATGTATAGCATGGCCATGACAGGGTCAGGTGCATCTCCATTTAAATGTTTCTGGATTGCTGTTGTACAAGTCCTAAAAATCCTATAAGCTTTTACTCTTCAGATGAGCATTTAACAAATCAATACATTCCCTTTCATGTTTTAGTTTGATTATAATATATATATATAAGAGATTAAAAAAAAGATTCATCTTCTATATGAAATCAGAGTGCAATACATACAGTATTCACAAATGAGCATATGAGTCTCAGCAATGAACAAAGTACACACCATTGAACATATGAGTTTTAGCAATGAACAAAGTGTACACCTTTAAACATTCATGTATGCACCACTGAACATATGAGTTTCAGCAAACGAGCAATATGACCACTAAACAAAGTATACGTTACTGAACATACGATTACAATAATAACATATATACAACAATGACTGGAAACGATGAAAGTGAAGAGTCAACATATATACAATAGCAATCAGCAACTTGTTCACTTCATAATTGAAGATTCCCCAAACTAAAGGGAAAATAATCATGCTACCTGTTCACTTTGTAAGTTGGTAGAAAATGAAGGGAAACCAACAATTAAAATCCCAATCAAAATTGAACAATCCATAATTTACTTCGTATTCAATTCCCACTGATGGTATTTCTTTGGTAGCAAGTACTCCACGAATTCTACATCGCAATTGGGAGGTTTAATTGCAACACGTGTATCGCGAAGAGAACCAGAGTGCGGATCAGATGGCCACTCTTGCAGCTTTTCTGAGCCCAGGGCTACACATTATCCAAGACCCCCCGACGACCGTTTCGGACTACCTACTACGAGATCAGCAAGGCACTTTGACCCGGCGGACCCTGCGGTAGCTAGGGTGCTAGGTCTTGTTTAGTTTTGATTTTGTCTGTTTGTATTCCTTTTCAGCTAAAAAAAAAAGGAGTTCCCAAACTGAAATCTCTAATCTTAATTGCACAAACTCAAAATATTTCAACATTAACACCGCCAAAAATTGAGATATATTGGCTATTGATGGTACTAGGGAAATAATTCAACTTCTATAATGTAACTTCACCTTTTAATCTCTATACATGATGATTTCTTCTAACAAAAGTTTCAATTAGCTAGGGTTTGTAAGAATCCTTTGCCCTTAGACATTCCTCCAATTCTTCATTTTATTCTATTTCACTCTCTTTTTTGTTTTACACAATATTATATGGGATATTGGTGATGCTGTCGCCTGCAACCAAATATAAAATATTTTCACTCCCGTTAAAACAAATTAATGTAGTAGCGGTAAGCGGATATCGTTCTCACGAGGAATTTCGTGATTATGAAAATTACGAATTCAAACGGCACAAATAATAAAAAGGGGGGTTTTGTTACTTACTGAAATAACAATAAAAATCAGAAAGGAAAAATCAAAAATTGAAATAATAATTAAGTCTGAAAAGTCAATAGGAAAAATACCTTAGTTTCGGTCACCGATATTACCATGCTATTATGGATCCTTGACAAAAATTATAATTATTAATGAACATTTATTGGGCAAAATTTCTCTTAAGTGTATTGACCAGAAATATGTATTCTAGCAATCTTATTAGACAACAACCTAGATACGATCATAGATTAAATTGGCTAATAGCATTAAGAATCGAAAATCAATGACAAGTGATAAACATGTACGACATGAAATCAATCAAGTGGATAATTTCTTAGAATTTTCCGACTCTAACGTAGAGGGGTTAATCCTAATTACTACTTGTGGTTACCAAAATTGAACGTCAGATTTTGATAACCTAGCAGTTGAATTAATTAATTCCTAGTTGCGCACTTAGAAACTAACAAATCCAATTAAAAAGTTAGATCCGAAATTATCCAATATTCATCAACAATCATGAAAAAGATTCAAAATATCTCACCATAATAAGATGGAACATGGATCCCTCAATCAAGATAAGAAAATCTAGCCACTCATAATTAAATTGAAATCAAAAGAATTGTCTCCATAACTGGTTTTTATTAAAACTAATAAAAATCCCTAATTGAAATATGCAGAAATTGAAAACAAGAAAACCAAAAAATTAAATTAACCAAAATTCCTAGTCTACGAATGAACTACTTGGAAGATGAAGAAGAATTAAACTATAACAGATGATTAAGTCAGATTGCGGCAGCCTCCAATATGAATTACGATGATGATGCTCTGGAAAAACAAGAAGGAAATCAATCGAGCGGCAGCCAAGGAGAATGTGCGTCGACACTGTTGAAGGACTTCAGCAACGTGGACCAAGGAGAACTAACTGTCTGTATGGTTGCTGTCTCTGATTTCTGGAGACGGAACGGAACAGAAACTAGAGACGGTGAGCTGTTTGGTTTATGGTGGACAGAACAGAGAATCTTGTCTCCGTCTCCAGGACAGATGTGTTTGGTTGCAGTGGACAGA
>JAOQMR010000213.1:6378690-6395280 GCA_027563865.1 Erythroxylum pelleterianum
TTTAGTTAATAACTAAATTATTGTGGTATATTCTTTGTAAAAAATTTGGTGTAAAAATTTAGTGTAGAATGGTTGGAATAACATCAAATTTGGTGTAAAAAGATTCTAGGAATATTTCACTTTACACTGGTGTAAAAATTTGGTGCAAAGGTTGGAGATGCCCTTAGGTTATAAATATAATTAAAGGACAGGGAAAGAAAAGTGACAAAATTAAGACTGAGTTGACAGGTGACCCTATCACCCAATCAACCATGTTTTTGTCATCAAACAGACTCAGATGGGCCCAAGCCCAAATAAAAGGAAAAATTAAAAGAAGTTCATCATGGATTCCTGTCTGATGTGGGCACTATCTAACAGGTTGTAGACAGTCCTTGGATTAGATCTGACGGGTAGCTCTCAATCCAGCAATTTTACTTTTTAAGATTGGGGTCCACTAGAAGTTGTCCTGTCATTGTATCTGATGTAGCTGGAGTGGGTGATTCCAAAATCTCCTTCTTTTGTATAAATAAAGAAGAAAAAAAACTCATCAAATGGTTTTATTGTCTGCTTCTTCACATTAAATTGAAATGTGTGTGCCCCAGGCAAGACAAAGAAACCATTCTGAAGAGGGACTTACAAGCCCTTATTGATGAGGGCAGTGGGGCTCTTGTTTTCAGCCAGTCTCCATAGGACCAGATGTTCAGGTTCACACCCACCCAAAAAAAACAAAAATGCTACAACCAGAAAAAGTGAATTTCAGAAAGAATATGTATATCAAAATCATCAACAGCCCTCCACCATAGTATGACCAGCAGAAACTCTCTAGGCTCCGCGTTCTCTTTTTCCTGGACTGTACAGTGATAATGCTCTTACTTCAAGGAAGTGACTTTCAATTATGAGAGCTCACTCTCTTGCTTCTCCATTGGATACCACCAAATTTATTTCCTATGTATATACCAACTGGCCCTTCAGCTTAAAAACAAACTAGAATTTACAAGTGTAACCAATTATAAACGGATGGTTTAATTTGAAGATGTTGCTTGTTATTGAATATATAAAACTAATTAAACTAGTCTCACACAACAGTTTAAGTTAGTGAGGTGAAACGATTACTTAACATGGTATCAGAGCCTTTGTGATCAAGTGGTTCTAAGTTCAAATCCTATCACCCACCTATTATTCAGCACAAGGTAGAGTAAGTCTGTGCAAGTTTAAAGCCCAAAGGACTTTCACTTGAGGGGGTGTGTTAGCGAATATATAAAACCAATTAAGTTAGCCCCACATAACAGCTTAAACTATTGTGGTGAAACGGTCACTTAACATTGCCTCTTAGAAAAGATAAATCTTGTAAATTAGTATATACACCGTTTATATCACTTCCATTATCTTTCTCAGCTTTTTATTCATCCCCAAAACCTAGAAAGGATAAGGTATGATCGATCCATTCCTTTCTTTACTATTTTATTCATTTTGTTAAAATTTTGATAGCTATGATAAAAGAGAAGGTTCGTGTCACAAAGTTACAATAATATTTCAATTACATACACTACTTAAGATTCAAAAGGGAAATGATCGTTGCAGTAGAACAACTTAGAAAGTCCAAATAACAATATTGGGGTTAAGTATTGAAGTGTTCCTAGGAAGAAAAGCAAGGTATATATTAGGTAAAGCGTACTTGTTGCTTCGCGTACTAATGTCTTGGGTTTCAAGAAACCCTCAACCTCAGAGATTTTGACTGCGTTGGTTATCCAGTTAACATAACACCACCTACCACCTACCATTCTACCTATTAGAGTTAAGACCTGCAAGCTGCAATCTTAGGTCCAGGAGCACAGAGGCTTCAAGTTAACAACGTTTGACCGTGTCCCATCCACAATTATCTTGAATGACAATTTAATTTCATCGAGTGAAACACCACTTTTTTGCCCTTAAATGTGCACTCCAAACCTATTTTGTAACATACTATGCAGCAGACCCTCAAAAGTGTCTCCATGGCTTCTTTAAGAGAATAAATTCTCTCAACAATCTGGCAGTTACATTGTAGGTATATATCCCACCATTTAGCTAATAACTTTCCTTTTTTTGGTAATTATTTGGAAAATGACAATATTGTTCATCGAATATTAATATTCGACAGCTACAAAATCATACTATAAGGTCATACGAACCGGCTCCAAATCTCTCTTAGCAGGTAAAAAACGAACAATTATAAGGGAGAAGAATATAAGAATTTGTGCTGAATGATGGAAAAAATACATATCTTCACTTTCATTCTTATACCTTATCTTCATTTCTTGGAGTAGGGCAGCAGCAACAACTATAGCTAAGCTAGAATAGCACCATATTCGATCTGGCCAACTTACGTAACTTTTGGTCCTGTGTGCCAAAGGAAGAAATTGAACATGAAATCGCTAGAATTTTGAGAATCTACCGTTTGATAGAATTGATTAGAAAGGAATGAAGAGAAAAATAGACAAGGGACTAGTTCTACCAACTAAAGATAACAATTTGATTTGCCTTAAATTCATATTCACCTCCTATCTTTAGATTCCTGATTTGATACAACAATTAATTGCAGTCATGAAAGGAGTACGCAAATTTCAATTGTGTACTCAAAACAGTCCCAAAAGGTTTTGCATAGATATAAACAGCCCATCTCTATCATTTTTGTCACTATTACAAAATATAAAAGATGTAGAGGTAATAACAAAGACACGTCTGCATCAATATTCCTCCATTTTAAAGTAAGTTCTATGCACTGACTCACTCCAAACGTCCTTGTCCCTTCTTTTCACAAAACTTATGATTTCATGTTATTCTAATACACATTAAGGTATGGAAACCTTAAATACATATAAAAACAATATACTATACACAATTACAATACCCCATATAACTCTAGCTAACTAATGTGCTACATTTACCATTTATGTGTCTTTCTTTTTCTTCATCCAAGGAAAGTAAGAAAAGAAAAGTGTTTTAAGAAAGAAACCAAAGATGAAAATTTTAAATATTTTTGCTTAAAAGGTGTTCAAGTAATTAAATTAATTGATTGATTGATTAATTAACAGCCCCCAAAGTTTCTAAGAGAGAAACCAGAACTCTTCTCTGGGATGTTCCCGTCATGTCGTAGCCCTAGAGTGAGAGATACATCGCCAGCGGGTGTGGTCCCAAATCTTACGAGTGTAGATCCAATATCAGCAGCAGCGTTGGCATTGCCAGAGGTGGTCCCGTAGTGATGATCAGCTTCAACCATGCTTCCACGGCGACAAGTTTCGTCCGACAAGTCATGGAAAGCCTGGCCAAGAGGTGGTGGCGCCACCTCAGTGTTGGTGGTGGAGGAGGTGGTGGAGGGTCTGGCTTGGTTCTCCGAGAAGCACTGTGTATTGATGGCAAGGAGTGAAGGGTCGCTATCCATGGCATTGATTTCGGATCTTTTGCCTGCTGGTGAGGTTGGTGGTTTTGTAGCTGTGGCTGCAGCTGGTGTTGTCGTGGATGCTGTTGTAGTAGTAGCCGTAGGCATTGGTGTTTGAGCAGGACCATTGTTGTTGTTGTTTGGCTTCTTTTCTCTACTGTCCTCCCCTCCCGAGTCCTCTTCTTTAGCCTCTTGTTGGTACATCTCTTCTACCATGGGTTTCCACAATCGGACCCTCGCGTTAATGAACCAATTTGATACCTAAAATCCCAATATACCATCAACCTAGGTTAGCATAGTGGGCAGAAATTTAATAGAACAACTTTGTCTAGTAGTCTAGTCATTCCATTATAGCAAAATTGAATACGCAATGCATGCATGATGTTAAAGTCATGCCTAGAACAAGAATGGCAATTTATTTCAATATTGAACACCTTATTTGTGTTCTTTGTTGGTACACTGGGGATAAGTCTCCTAAGTGACTCAACATCCACCACTTTTTATACCATCGATGAAGGTACATAAAAAGGTTGGACAACTATTAGATCCATGCATTATATAATTTGTTTCAACTTGTACTATTAATTAATGAGGTTAAAACATTATAACTATAATAACTCAACTAGAATAGGAAAATAGAGGTACTAATATTTTCTTGGCTAGGGCACTCTTTTTATATGAATATATACACAAAAATCGTATTAAATAAAAGATTAAAGAACTATAATTTTAGTGATTATCGTTGAAGTTTAAATTATATTTGCACATCTTAAAATATTTTCCCCCATGCAAGAATAGTTTAAACAACATTAATCTTAATGATCTAGAAAGCTATTAAAATGGTAGTCATGATTTTTCTCACTAATGATTATAATTGACTAGAATAAGAGTACATAGTTCAATAGTGGCAAGCAATAATAATAGCCATGCAAACCCTCGAAAAGGCTTGCGTTGTCCATGGACATCTGGTAATTAAGTCCTTAAAAAGAGAACACCATTCATTAGTTTGGATAACTATTGTGCACCACTTTGACATTTATTATCCAAAATAAAGACATAGGACCTACGCACCTGTTTCAACATAGTGACCTCACATTTTACACGTTCTTATTTTTAATCATCCTCTTCTTAATCTAACCTTAGAACGAGACCAAACAGTTGATCATTCATCACAAACATTAAAAGAGACAATAAAGAATCAAATTTTTAAACAGGAACTTGGAAGAATAATCAATAATGGAGGTTATAGATGCGACAAGTAGCATTGTTTGCGAGTCATAAAGAGCACGACAGATTTAAGATTCAAGGTACACGAGACCGTCTTAATGGCCGGTCTCGGATGGTTGGTTAATTGGTGTCATTTCAAGACACAGAGACATTCAGAACTTTTATGTCTTATCCAAATGTACTTGCAAACACTATTAAAGACTTGTCCCTCTTAAGAGTTCTTTCACTGTATAGTTACTGAATCAATGCAAAATCCGAAAACCCCCCCAAAAAAAAGAAAATCGCATGAAAATAAAAGCCAAAAACAGATTTATCTTTCTCAGGTGCAAATGCAAGAATCCGAAGAAAGAAACCCAAAACCATGCAAGTTATGCTTATCATACTGATGGTCTCTCACTAGTCTGTATTGGGTCTAACTCTTTTTTCCTTAAAATTTTAGTTCTGATCTCTATCGTAAACTTTAAGGCGGGATGACTTGTTTCTCACAGAGACCAGAAAACATGAAACCCGCTCTCTCTAAATCAGATTTCAGGAGAGAGACGCAGGTATACACATAGATATGTATATATGTAGAGAGAGAGAGAAGGGGAGAGGCCTAACCTGATTTCTCGATAAACCTGTCTGTCGAGCCAACAGATGCTTATCAGCGTCGCTTGGGTACCTGAGAAAGAGACCAGAAAATGACATCATACATCTTACCTAAAGAGTATAAAGAGACAGCAATGCTTCATGTACGCCTAGACTGGATATCTTTCTCTGCATGGACGTGAGAATCTAAGAGACGAAAGATCAGCACAACCGCAGCAGCGACCACAGGTTGCAGTAGTTTAGAGGACAACTGCAGTCACTGATCATCACTTTCATATTGCGTACCTCACTTACTCTTAAAAAAATTATATGCTTCTTACAGATAAAGGATGAGAGAGATAGAGAAGGGGACAAGGGAAAGGTGTGGCCAGTGAAATTATACTTTATAAGAGTTTAATTTCTGGGTCTGCAAGGGTTCAAACGGCTATAGTGTAACAAAAGAGAGAAAAGGTTGCAGGCAAGGAAAAAAAAAAAAAAACTTTAACAGCTTTTTACGCTGACGAGACAATGTCCAAGGACACTGCGTTTGCTGTTACTAACTTTAATCACCAGTGACCAAAAAAATGAAAATATAAAGGCAAAAGATAAAAGAACAAGGAGACTACTTGGATCTTGTGTATCGATAGTTAACTTATCATCATAGAGTTGATTACGTTATCTATAGTTGAAACTTTAGCAATAATTGCTACTGTTAACTTTAACTTGGATTGATTTTTTAGATTTCTACGTGACATAATGGAAGTATAAATGAGGTTAAAGTTAACGTACGGGTGGAGAAAATGCTCAAAAAGCCAGGCTCTCAATATGTTGACAGATCGTTCGGGCAAGCCTCTCTGGGGTCTCCAAGCTTCTTGCTCCATCATACCCATTTGGTGAAAGGCTCTTTGTTGTCTTAGGCTTTGTTCTAACATCCTTAGCCTTGGTGTCTCTCCCTTTGTTATGCCTGAGGTCTCAGATGCGTCTTTTTCTCCAAGTAACTCACAGCTGTGCTTCAATTGTGCTGCTATGGCATCTTTTAGACAACGAAAATGCCGAGACATGGCCTTCTGTGCAAGTGCTGTGTAAGGAACGGCAGCTCCAAATCCCATCACTAGATCAAATGAATTCACCACCATTTGCATTTGCTCACAGTAGTGGTTGTACCGTCGATCAACCTGCAATTTTCAGACAAAACATGCATGGGCACAGTGACAACGATTAATCAATTTTCATCAATCCCAATGTTCAGATAAGTGTTGATGTCTCTTGTACGTACTAAGCAAAGTCTCCCTCAACACCCCATTTCAAAAACAGAAGAAAAAAAAAGCAGGAAGAAGAAGAAAGAGAGAAGTAGAAGAAGCAAATGTTGATTTAACTTTCTTAAATTCATCGACCATTGAAGGGCTTAAAAGCTGAAAGCTACTGTAGCAATTAATATAAAGAAGAGTTCAAGAGTCATGCTTTAGAAAGGAATAAGAAGAACCATCATATCAACATTATTATCCTGCAGATGAACATATTTTAAGAAAGGGGACAAATCATAGGATTATGCGAAATGGTGTTTGCTGATATTCATGAAAGGAGCAGAAGGTGATAGTGAAAGAAAGAAAGACAGCAAGTTCCTCTTTCAGGATTTTTATGACCACTACATCACTCCATGATAAGACTTTGTTGCTCTTAGAGGAAAACAGAAGAAAAATAAATGCGTGAATCGAAGCCTGGTACTGTGAAATAATTGTTAATGGGTACATGGAATATCCTTGTGTTTCTTTCGCTACTCTCTCTTTCCCCAGTGCAGGCTTGCCTATGTATGCACTATGCATAAACAAAAGAGAAAGAGAAGAAAAGGGAAAAAAAAAAAAAAACTAGTGGTGCAGAAGTCAACTAAGATTATATATTACACCATTGTCATGTTTTTCTCTTTTCCCAAACATTACTATGATGGGTATGGACATTCGGCGACAGGTGCTTCATAATTTCCCTACGTAATATGGTGGCTTAACAGTCATCTCCTCAATCAGGAGAAACGTCGCTTCTTGCCGAATGCATAAACCGGCAGTCCCTCAGGTTTTCTTTTGGTCAAATGACTACTCTAAACGCACCAACCTATTCAATCAGTCAGTGTGAAGCCAGAAGGCTTAATAAATTTTCTTCGCGGAAACATTAGTGACAATTACTCAAACTCTACCTACTAGATCTTACGCAACCTTGTTGCCAAAGCCGGCTCCTTTTTGTATTTGATGACCCTTAAAATATATAGATGAAGAACTGGTCGGAATTTTTTTTTTGTCTGTCTCTGTCTCCATGGTTTTGAAAAAAATAATAATGGAGTAACTAAGTTAAAAAATGGAAAAAGGATCGAGTCTTTAGACTTGAGAGAGGGTGAAGAGAGAGAGAGAGAGAGAGATAAGATGTTACATGCCTCATCAAGCATCGACAAAAGTTTGACCTTTCTTCTCTGATGCTCAATTCTATCGGCGGCAGATAAAGGAGGAAGGTCCTTCGTGGACGAAGAAGAACCGCCGCCGCTGCCACCACTCCCAACGCCTCCAGGAATATTGGAACTAGGATTTGATGAGTTATGCCTACCCAACTTGTTCTTCTTCAACTGTCCTCTTCCAACACTGCAAAATTCTTCAAGCAACTCTTGTGCTGCTTTCACATACTTGGAGTTTCTTAACACATTTACTACTCCTAACGAAGCCCCAAATCCAACATGAACTTGGTGGTTTTGTGCCCCTTGTAAGTGCAATGCTTGGTGTTGATGAATTTGCCCACCCAAATTCTTTAAATACTGGCTTGCCCCAGAAGACGAATCTCCAGCTACTTGATTGTAATACATCAATCCACCATCTCCCATCCTTAGTTCTTCAGCTTTAGCTGCCTCTAAATGTTGCAACGATGATGATAATGACAAAGAAAGTCCTTGTCCTTCCACAACACCACCAATCTCACTTGGGTTATTGAGTTGATGGGCACTCGTGTTGCCTGGTTCATGTGAACTATCAGGAACCCATGTTAATTGTGGTGAAGGAATTACAGTAGTAGCACCAAAACCTCCTCCAGGTCCTGAGATACCAAACCCTTGAAGAGAAGAAGATGGGTTGGGTAACAACAAGTGAAGTGTAGAAGAATTAGTTGAAGGAGGATGAGGCTGAGAATTAAGCGATGGAGATGGTGATCTTGGCTGTGGATTCATGAGAAACAGTTGCATGGCAGCCGCTGAATCCTCATTAATGCCTGAGATCTGATGATGATGATGTTGTTGTTGTGCCAGAGTAGTCTCTCGATTATTGTGATTCTTTGAATCTCCGAAGGGACCTAATCCTCCTAGTATCATGCTTTGCCTGTTGTTGCCGTACCAGTCATTAGTTGCGGTCACCTGTTGTTGTTGTCGTGATTGAGTCCGGTAATTTGACTGCAGCTGTTGGTCTAATAATTCGGTGGCTGTGGCCGGTACACCACCGGCGGGGAAATTGAACATCTCTGACAACATTCCCGCGGTTTCATATACCGGAAGGCCACCGGACACTTCTTCTTCGATGCCTACTAATGGCGGTGGGGGTTGCTCGTAGCCTGTGTGAACTCTAATTTTATCTCTTCGGATCTGTTGTGCTAAGTGGTGATGCTGCTGTTGCTGCTGTTGTTGTTGGTGCTGTTCTTGTGTGGTTCTCTCAAAGCCATTCGAGAAGGAGAAGATGGGCTGGTGGTAGTCCTGTTGGGACATAGAATAATCAGCAGAACTTGACTTGTCGCGCGGGATTGGAGCAATTAGCTGGTGATGAGTAGTAGCACTCTTGAGAATTGGAGGGAATGGAGGAGCTGCTATTCCCATATCAATATCTTGATGATGATCATCACGTCCTGTAAAAATATACACCACCGCTTTTGCTCGTTCTTTATCAATTCCCCTGCCACATGGATCGGTTAGAGATACAAGAAGCAAAAACAACGAACACCCATCTCGAAAGACTAAACCTTGAGTCCTTCACATATCAAGAAAAGGCCATGATATGAAAGAAATGGAGATGGGTAGAGAGAGAAAGAAGAAAAACCATCAAATGGATCTTTGTTATAACTCCTTTTTGTGACAAATTCTGTATTTTTATTATTATTAACTTTGTTCACCATCTAGTACATCTCTTTATACGCACAACACAACACAACACAACACACTTGTAAGTATACCTCTAGGAGTTGCAGAGAATATGAAAGGACGTAAAACTCTCAGATATCGTTTTCTCTTCTGCGGTATTGAAAGCTTTGTGAATTCCCACTTCTCTTATTCTCTCTATATATGCTAGCTGCTGTCTTCTGTCTGTCGTCTCTTTCTTTCTCTTTCTCTCCTTTTCTTTCTCTGTGTTTGCTCTTTGCAGCACTCCTGAAAGTTTGCAATCACTCACCTCTCTTTCTCTCTCTCTCTCTATTCCTTCATCTAAGAGGTTTATGTTTCAACAAACATATATAATATTAGAAAAAAATTTAAAAGAGAAAAGTTGAAAGGAGAAGAAATGGAAGCTCAGGAAGAAGAAGAGAGACACATCTCTCTCAACATGTTAACACAGTCCCAAAGAGCCAGGAGACCAAAAAATTAAATAAGCAAAATTAAAAAAAAGAATTCAATCAATTTATAATTGGTTTTGGTTTTGCCTTTTCCTTTTCCATGGGTATCAGAAATGGCAAAGAGAAGGAAAAAACAAATACTTCAGATAATAGTAAATTCATATCCTGATATGAAATGACTGAACTGCCCTCACTCAGATTAGCGATCAAGGGTAAATCAGTCTCTTTACAAAAATCAAGTGTCCAAACGAAAATTATAATAGGGAATGAAAAATGAAGCGGCTGTCACTAAAAACTTTGTGAATTAAGGATTATATTAACTAAGAGTGAAAAGACGAAAATGTCAATAAGGGATGTTATCGTCATTTGGAACCAACGCAAACTACGGAATAAAATAAAGATAAGGTCAGTAGAAAGTCATATCAAATGATCCAAACTACACCATCCGCCGATATGATTTATGTGACCATAATACCCTGGCTAATGATGATTTCTGACCCACAAGGAGCACTAGTTGGTAAGGTCAATTCGGCCAATTCAAGTCTATTTTCTTTTTCATGCTTTACACGCTTTAAGACGACGAACCAATCCAAGCTACTGTTAGATGCGCAAGAGGGAATTAATAATTGGCAAAGCCTACACGCTAAAGACGGATGGCACGTGCCATGGGTTTGGGGCCTCAGGACAAGTTAGCTTCGTTTTATGTATGCATTTGCGTGGGCAAGGCCTGAAAAAGCACACAATCGCTTTACGGTTTGGCGTTGGCGATGTCAAGATGGGCATGTTAGGTTATCCTTTTCACAGATTCACTTTCAACTTTTTCATTGGGAAGATAGGCTCTTAACAAAATTGGCATCAATAGTATTAAGTTAATGCTAGGTGTACTTATGTAACAATTTTTCTTATTTTTTGTATAAAGGGATTATATCCTCCTTAATTTCATACTCAAATTATGAATATTATTATAATTAAAGAGTAAACTAGTTATTCCTTTGTAACCATAAGATCACATATTTAAGTTCCAAAAATAGTTTCTTTATAAAAATATAATGAAATATTATGTAAAATATAATTCTCATAAAGCAGAGAATCTTTTACACAAAATACGTTGACTTTTATGACAGCATTATAATTAGCATCCCAATATCATTTGCAAATATCAATGTAAAATGTAAAATCACTTGTATCATAAAAGTTGTTCATTGGTTTACAAGTGCAATTAAGTTTATTTTCTTTTTGTTAATTTAATTTCTTTATTCGAGAATGATATTAAACTTTTGCCTGTCCAAATTTTCATGAACAAACAATGTTCTCCATAATTAAGATTTACCATGATTAATGGTAGTTTAATTGTTCTGAAAAGCTTTTATTGTAAGATCAAACCTAGGTTTCTATGACATTATCATTGACTGATTGCACCAAGGAAGATATATGATTTTCCCCATCAAGGAATATTTGTCTTCAAACTAACAAGGTGGGATTTTTTTCCTCTCATTTTCTATTAATGAGAGTTTTTTTGTTTCATTAGTTAAAAATAATACTAAAGTATCAGTTCCTACATTGATTTATTACAAACTTTTTCAATTTCTTGATCCTACGTACTTTGAATGGTGAGACTTTTCTTACTTTGCTATGGTTCTTTCTATAGGTTTTAATGATAGAATATTACATCTTGGTATGAAGAACACTTGGATTATTAATCCAATATGATTTAATTAGTAGTAAAGAAGAGCGAGAAAGATATTCAACTTAGAAGTTTATAAGTTCAATAAGAAAAAAGGAATGATTTAAATCTCCAGAGAAGCATTTCAAAGTTATATAAACTCACTTTTCTTTAGAGATATTCAAGTCAATTATGCCTAAAATTAGTAATTTTTTCTTGAGAGGTGGAAAGGGAAAGTCTCCTTTTCATTTTTCGTAGTAATTTCTATTTTTAATTGTTAGAAGATCAGCAATTTCTATATTGATATCAATCGAACAACATGATATATACTTTATTAGTAATAGAAAAACAGGTTGGCAAGGAAACCACATTTTGCCATGTAAAGAAGGTATTACTGCTGTTGATTAATATATACTGCCATACAAAGCTTGTAGTTATATCTTCTACAGCTACGTTTAATTTTGCTTTCTTTCAATCGTGAAAGGTGACCCTTAGTTGTCACTTTTATTACTCCTTAAAGCTTGGAGCTGAGATCCCATTTTAGCCCACAAGATGTAGTTTGTATGGAGCTGGATCGAATGGTATATATAGTCGAAAAGCATATCGTTTACATTTCGTTTGACAGATTAATATTAGACACTATATAGTCGAAAAGCATATCGTTTACATTTCGTTTGACAGATTAATATTAGACACCAATCAGCATTGGCTCAATGATTACAATTAGCATATAACATGCTTGCATCTTCTTTAATGGCTACCTTGGCCCACAACTATCGACAGGGCACTAAGAATTTGTCTCCATTATTAAGTTTTCAACATATACAACCTCGACTTAATTAATGCGTGATAGGCTCACATTTCTATTGCACTCTTGCGATTCTTCAGTTATACAACCATTTACTGAAGTATACCGTATGGATGTAAGTGTTACCACTAGTTTTTGTTCCTGTAGTCCTCGAGTTGTCAGATGTTTCTTTTTGGCTTGACTAGTTTCTTTCTTGTAAGTGCATGCCGTGTTAATTTAGGAAAACGGTGGAAACTTTCATTATGCGATCGACAGATTTTTTTAGCATTGTTGCAGTATTATTAATATTTGTCTTAAAACTCAAAAGGACCATGACGTAGTTGTTCAAGAGTGAGACGGACGAGATACAAAGAAGAGAGGACTACCATCAAATACATGGTTCAGGGGATCTTTAACCCATACTGAGCTGTCAATCTAGAAAAAAAAAACAAGAAAATGAGTTTAAAGTAGGATAATTTAAGTCGTACACGTTTGTAGTTTATAGTTTGAGTCATTGGGGAAGGGATCTTATGGTTTAAATATATCATTTAAAGACTTGATTATGATATAATGTTTTTTTTTCAAATAGCTTAACTTTGCATTACATAGATTAGTAATTTTTTGTTGTTTTCTACGAGGTGTCTTAAGAAGGTCCCAATTATAAAAAGACACATTTAAGTCATCTACACCCAGACTAATTTTTGCTCGAATCAGATAGGTCCCTTGCGAGAGGCAAAATTCTGGCCCCATTACATAGATCAATAATGTGAATGGACATTATTTTCAAATTGATATACCTTTAGTTGTCAACTTAAAGAAAATAAAATATTTTCACTAAAATACATAAACATGTTGAATAGTTGACGGTTAACAATTGTTCCCTTTATTTGAAATCAATCTCTATTAACAATGATTAAGACCGCGTATTATTAGAATTTTTTTTAAATTTTACGTATTGGTAAAAGTTATATTAAATGTTGTTGTTGGTAAATCGAAGAGTGTCTTAAATTAAACAAATAAATATATACAATGTTTCATTTTGTTGAACCAAATTTAAAATTGGATCATGTAAAGATAGTGAAAGTGGAAAATTTTTTTTTTCCCTGATTTCCCAACTGCGAACCAGATTGATAACTGACAGGCTAACCTTCTTCGTCCTTGGGGAGTGACGGTCACGTGAATCTCACCCTCTCCTCACACGCTTGATTGCCCCACCTCATCATTGAAAGATCTAATATCTCATCTGCCCCTCACGTACCAAAAGCCGGCTCTAGCCCTGGAGCCTAGGGCCTAGGCTCGTACTCTTCTTCTTCTTCTTCTTCTTCTTTTTTACCCCTACAGTACCCACTGCTGCCATGTCCAAAACAACCTACTTGAGGGCTAGAGTACGAGCATGTGGATACTATGATAAGCCATTCATAGCTACTTTGTTTCCGTGCTTGTGCTTATATTTTTATTAAAATGGGATTAGTTATGCGGTGATTCCCATATTCCTGGTTACTTATTAAGTAATATTTACAACTAGTATATATGTTCTGGCTCTCTAAATAATTCTCATATCAATAAATAAGCCAATATATAGTTGAAAACTAGTTCTTTTAAGTTACAAGTCTCTAAATCTATCATCATTACGTATGCTTCGTAAGATTCTTGGTCATGCATTAGGAAGCAAGTAATTCGTGAACTTTTTCTTTGTGTATATAGGTACACTTTTGACCCTCTTCTTGACTTTGTTTGTAGGTTCACGTTCTAGGAGCGTATTAAGAGTTACCTGGAGAAATAGTAGCCACCCCTTAAGGGAAGAAGGTGGTTGTGAGGTTAAAGATGGGGTTTGCTACAATTGGTATTGCTTGGCTTCAAGCAATTTTTATTTCAAGCAACAAACTGAAAACCTCCTCACCACCTTTTCTCCATCACATACGCAAACATCAACCACCTACATTGTTTGTTTCCTTAGTTAATTTGTCATGATATTTCATCACTTTTTTCTTTTTGCAACCCCCCCAAAAAAAAAAAAAGTTCCAGTCGATCATACCTTGCATTAGAGCCACGTTTTTACGCTTGTTCAACCTGTCTTGGATCAAAAATTGATGTTAACTTGATGTGCCAACTTATACACTGGTTTCAACGATTTGATTAAGGAGAAAATACGATTATGATTGGCATCACATTTTCGCACAATATGATCGCGTTTATATCACCACTGTCCATATCTTTCATAACCACGAGCAGGATGGTCACATCGATCAGAGTTAATACTGTCACTCGATTATATTATCCAAAGGACAAGAAGAGAGAGAGAGGTTCGCATCAATGGAAATGTCACATACGTTCAGTGTGCTCACATTTCTCTTTTGATGTGGAAGATACATATATCTTGGCCGTCACATTAATTGGTATGTCGCTTAAGTAGGCAGTCGTGCTGTTTTCTTCATAATTGCTGTATGTGGCTATCATTTTTGCCATATTCACTTGAACTTATATTCTGGCTCTAGCATGTAAGCGTGTAATATAAACAAAACTACGAACCTGTGTGTTTTCAACATACATAGAGACAATCCCCGAAATTAGCAGTTGATGAGTGATCTTTCAGTTCGATTCATAATGCTCTCTTACCACCAACTATAATCTAAGTAATTGAAAATGAGAGGTTTGAGGGGGAAATTTTTTTAATGAGGATTATTACTATTGTTGTTTGAAGTAATTGCTATTGCAAATATTGTTTTATTTATCCATACTGTTAAAAAGGCCAAACTCAGCCCTAAAAGTTAGCTCAAGAGGAGAAGATTTGCATAATATTATAAATTCTTGAATATCCTTATAGTTGTCCGATGTGGAATTCCTGATATTCCCCCTCAGTCTAGAGCAGGACTGGACATCTAATGGACATATTGGACAAAGGGACATAATCAGACATCGCCCCAAACTATCGAGACAAATTAGCTCTGATATCAGACTAGAGAGGCCTAACTCACTCCTAAAAGTTAGCTCAAGAGGGAGAGGTTTGCACACTATTATAAATTCTTAAATGTCCTCATAATTGTCCGATGTAAAATTCCTGATACGTACGCATGTGGGATAGTGAGACTAGGAGTACTTTGAAGTTTGAAATTACAAAAGGTTAGATAAGTCAATAGTCTTTTTTACTCATACACTGCGTCTACTTTTTTTGGTGTGTAGAACTGTACGTATCAATAAACATTTTTGCATACTAATCATTGAATTATACAATCAATATTTATACTTTAATTAGGAGTTACGATGGCAACTTCCTTTACTTTGCCACTGGATAGTGTGCACTCCAATGGAGTACAATATAACCACTTTGAGTACTACTTTAATTTTTATCTGTCTCGGGACATTTCAAATTAAGATTGTAATAATATGACGTACGAGAAGTATACCATGTCATTGATTCTTTGTTGGATTTTCTATAACAATTTTGATGTAATAGAACCTTCATTATATCATATTTAAACTTATGCATTTATTTATTCACGGTTTCCCTAATATGATTTCTGTTACACATTTATCTCTGATTTCATTCTCTTTTCACTACCTCCTATCAAATACCACTGAACATAACACATTTTCTCCAACCTAATCTCACCCACCTGGGATATATACTGGAAGCACGGGACAGCAAGCTGCAATTGAAGATGATATTGTATGCAGACACTTCTTCTTTGCTTAATCTTTTTCTAAGTATGCACATGAACTGTCCCTGCCAGATGGGACTTGGATCGTATGTTTGTCAAGCATGCAAAATATGCATATGTTGACAGATGGCTTATTGTCGTTTTTTTATTTCTAGTTTATTTCATTAACATTCATTTATTTATTAAATGAGACTCACAGAAAATAAATGATTATAGAACAGATTAAGAATAAGATAATGGGAATAGATGATCTGAACTCGCACGTTTCCATGAATGTTCAAGTGTTTATACTTTCCTTTTGAAAATCAGTCCTTTTTAGAATATTCAAGATCTGTATTTAAAATAAGTTTCAGCAAAAGAAAACAAGAATTAAATATAACCATTAATTAGTACGTATAAAACTGATTCCCTCAAGTTTCTTGAATGTCGGTGATTACACAAAACGAAAACAGAGACATAGAAATAGATTTTTTTTTTTTTGGATAGTGGTGATGGTGTTGAAGACGAGGAGGAGGTGCGGGATTGCTGTTATGAGGTTGTGATTGACGATTAATGCTTTAAGATAGGGTAGTTCAATACAAGTCTATTTTTCTTGTACCTTATTGGCTTCTTGTTAGGGCACATCAATGTTTTAAAAACCGGACCGGTGATTAAACCGGAGAAGCAACTGATTCAAGGGTTAATGGTTCAACCGGAATTCAACCGTGGTTGAACCGGTGATTAATAAATA
>JAOQMR010000213.1:6407766-6417791 GCA_027563865.1 Erythroxylum pelleterianum
ATGTACAAACAATTTCATGTGCAACAATTCATTTTTCACAATACCAATATGTCCTATAATGAATGAAAAAGCAATTGCATTTTCTAAACCCCCACTCAAAATTCCCATTTTACCCTTCCCGCAAGAACCGGGATGTTACACACATAACTGTGTGCATGATCGTGTCCTTCAATCTTGCTTAACTCTTTGAAAATCGTAAAGAAACGCAATCCAAAAGAGTTATACGATTGTGTAGACTTACACGACCCTATCCTTCATCACCAAAGTTCCCTCCAAAATAGCTCTATTTTTTCATTTTCTGTTCCGATTCTGCCCTAATTCTTCTCGTTTTTATCCATGAAAGTAAATAAGATCTAAACACACAATAGAAACAAAGTTAAATACTAAAAATAATAAGAAACTCTCAAATAAACAAGCAAAATGCATAAATATGGGATTAAAAATATAGTATATTTAACATTTATTAAGAAAATAGTGAAAAAAGTTTGTTTCTTATTATTTTTATTAAACTCATATGTCCCATAGATTAAATAAATAATTCATATAAGAAGGGGTCGTTTGGGAGTGTTGAGAATACCTATATGTGAGTATACTACATTGAAGATAATAACAACCTACAACCTCATCTGAGCACTAATATTGTGAGTCCGTGGAATGATAAGAACAAATCATGGAGTGATAAGGATGATATGGTTGGTGACAAGGACTTCCAAAGGGCAACAAATTCCCATGGAAATAGTAGTTCATTAGATAAAGGAAACTCTAGCTAATTGATAGCACTGATATCTCTTTTTCATATTTTAGTTGCAGTATTAGTGAAGATAAAATAGTAATCTTTCCTTTCTTATCTTATACAATAGCTATATACTCTTCCTTGTCTTCTGCAACAACTATATAGTATTAATTTTTATATATATAGCTTTCTTAGGCTTGCAATCGTACGAGAGTGAGAAGCATCAATTGTATAATAATAAAATCCCTCTTTGCTACAATTCTATTTTTTCTCTGGAAAAAAAGAAAAAATAAAACTAACATATAAGTCTAATAAGCTACTTTATTTATTACCAATTGGTTTTAGATAGAATCTCACTTGAACTTATGTGTGGTCTAACTTTCCTCCTCGTGTGGGCTCGCATACTCATTGCAAATTTGACATGATATCAGAGCTCATAAAGATCTTGACCTACTATTTGCCCCAAAAGAGCCCATCATTTAAACAATTAAAGAAGGATTTCAAGTCTGCATGGAGAAAGTAACCCAACAGTATTGTTTGTCCTAGGATGGAGCTTATTTGACCTTAATCAGAAGTCGAGCCTTGATGAGGATTGCTTACGTACTTCTGTAGATTGTCCAAGTTAAAAAGGGATTCACATGTGAGGGGGAATATTGAGAATGCCTACATGTGAGTGCCCCACATTGAAAAAAAGGAAAAAGAAGGCTAACATATAACCCTAGTAAGCTACTCCACCTATTGTCAATTGATTTTAGGACAGAATCTCACTTGAGTTTGTGCGTGATTTAACTTTCTTCCTTGTGTGGGCCCGCAAACCTATTGCAAATTTAACATTTTGCCACTAACTTAATTAATGGTAGTTATTAACGAAATTAACATCAAATTATATTTAATAAAAAGCAGTTCAAATAATAAAGATAGAATTCAATTTAATTTAAATAATTTATATAAAGTTATTGATTAAAATATCTTTTAAAATCAATTTAAAGGTTTTTTGGTTTTTGAGAGTGAGTACCAACCACTAGTAATTCCCTCGACTTCACTAGTAGTGTTTACTTTGACCAAGGTATTATATTAAGCTTAGGATTTAACTATAAATATAATTGGTGCCAGTCCTTGATAAAATAATTGGTAGTGACGTGGGAGAAATGTTTTTTGAATATAAAGTTATTTACGATGCATAAATATTTTTAAATAAAAAATAGAAGAAAGATGAAAAAATATTTCCTTCAAACATGCGACAACATGATCTTGAAAATCAATGTTAACTAAAGGGAAAAACCATGTCTTCTGTGCTGATATGAGATGCAGTAATTATTTTAAAATCTTAAGTTGGAGAATTTAAGTAGGATTAATATCTTTTTTTTTTTGGTATACCAGGGAAGAAACACAAACAAATTACATAACTAGTCAGGTCGACAAACTCCCGATATATCCTCAAGGAGGATGGAGAGGCACCCTAGGGGTGTAAAAGTGGGAGTGGTTGTCCCAATCTCAAAATGCACGGCATAATTAGCGAGTCAATTCACGCATCGATTTTCTTCCCGATAGATGTGTCTCGGTAATACCACTCAATTTCGCGTAAATAACTCATTAATACCCAGAACTAGTAGATTAAGAGATTGTTGTTATTGGGCCGAGGATGACAGTAAGTTGATGACTTCTCGTAAATCAACTTCGAGTTCAATGCGACGATGACCCAAGTTTTAGGCTAAGTTGAGCCCTGTGAAAACTCCCCAAAATTTGGCCTAGAGAGAGGAGCACCGGCCTAAGTTTTGTACAAAACCTCCCGTTCAATCACTCGAATGGTCGAATCAGGCCACCTGCTGCGGCTACAAGCAACTAAAACTAATAAGGTACTTATATCGCGGCATCCTTCGAGTAATTATTCCGCCATCAATGTTGGTTGGAGGTCTAAAGAATAATGATCAGATAAGTCTGAGTTGGGTCAACGATTTGTACAAAGCATGACCATTTTCGGCATAGTGATACCATACCAAATGGTTGTTGCAGACATGGAAAAGAGACTTCGCCGGGTGATTTGCGTTTATAGTCTGTACTGATCTTACTTTGACTTTTCTTATGGATATGAACTGATTTCTAACAATTGCTAAAACCTAAGTGATTATCCTGTACACCCTACACTGCAGAGTCCAATTTATCTATAGGAAGTGTAAGAAAAAGAATGTTTTCCTGAAATAAATTGTTTTCTTGTGTTGAGATGGATTCACTAAGCTAACTAGGTTCGTTACGATTAAGCAAGACATTGATTGCATGTAATATGATTATAATTCCGGTTAAATAAAACTAGTAATGGCCGTGTTCCACATGTTTAGACATATGGCCATCCAAATAGTTTGGTGACATTTTTCTAGCTATCTCCTTATGCTTCGTTATATATACCCACCAAACAATGGGATAAGAAAAAGACATTCCAATATTAAAATTCAACATAACTTTCCAAAAAGAAGTGAACAATTGCACTGTCATTGTATCTTAGTTGCTTGTTTGTATGTGAAATCGACTCAAAAGTTGCTCATTATAAAATGGGAAACCCTCACCTAATGATGTAATGCCTTAACCAACATTTCCTTGCTTAAGAGGTAGTCTAGATCCGTAGGTACTCCTTATTATACTATCTGTCTATCTATCTATCTATCTATATATGTATAAAATGATATTCACCAAACAAAACGCTATTGCATTCTTTTGGTCTAGAGTTTAGCCTCCTGACCCTCTTGCAGTACCCAATTCCGGTTATTTTAAAACCTCGCCGGTATTTTCTATTGCTCCAAAACGTTGAAATCCAAAAATTGTTGACAAGTATAGCATGAGAAGTGTGTTAAAATAATATGCAAGAAACACGATTTGTATAAAAATGGAGGCGCCGTTCTTGTGACGCACAACCCAGCTAAGTGTTAATTTGTTAGTTTTGGACAACGGGACAACTAAAGGCACTTAAAAATCGTAATAAAGCTCTTAAAGGAAGATGTAGGCTATCAATGAGATATGAGAATTGAAATGTAGTTCAGTAGAAGGAAACATAGACATGCATACACTAACCCCATCAACGGTAACTTGGATCTTGCTTTTATATCGATAATAAATTAAACAACTTGTACTTCTCGACTTAATTTCTTCTTATTATTCAAGTGAGTAGAGTACTGATGAAATGACTAATTAACTTCTTGTTTGCAATCGATTGCCTGAATATATAAGCTATCGATTTAGTCTTGCCAATTTGATAGTTTAATAGACGGTCTAGGGGGGATTGATTACTAGTCAAACTTAAGCAAACTTGTGGTATATAATCAGTTCCTACGTGGAAGGCATCATCGTATAGGATTGTTTTAACCTATAAAAACATTGACTGGTGATAAATAATACAATTAGACAACGTAAGAAATGAGTCATTGTAGGTGACAAGATAAGGGTCACCATCATAATTCTTTTCCGAGGAACTTTAATCGTATATGATAATTGATGCACTATTATGATCAAATGATGCGACATTGTACATAAGTTTGTGGAAATATGTGTGATTGTGGACTAAGTAAAACAATTGCATAAAGAGCAAACGAATTTAAAATATTGGTGACAAGGACACATTTTGGAGACCTCCCCCTTTTCACTTTAATAGCCACTAGAGAAAGAAAGCTTCGAGTCTCTATATGCTTGGCTTTTGATTAGGGGTGGGGTAAGACTAGTCACGTTAAATAATACTCTATCTTATTTGAAATAAGTGTTATTTTAGAAAAAATTTAATTATTCACATTTTTTATACATATTTATGATTTTACTTCTAAAGTTATCCTTTTATTTCTCTCACATCTTAATTACACAGATTATATTTTCAAGGCACTTTAATATGTAATTAACAAAGGTATATCAGACATTTCATTAACTTTCTTAAGAAGTGTGCATTCTTCTAAAACGACACTTATTTTGAATAAGAGGGAGTAATAATTAACAATTTTAATTTTAATAATACAATATTCTAAATTGGTAGGAGGCGATTTCAAATGTTGCATACTACTTTATCGAAGATTTTATTAATACCTAGAAATAGAGATAGGATAATTAAACACCATTGGAAGATGAAGGTAGTGTGTCTTGTTTGTTTTGGGGGGATTTGAGAGAAGCAGTTGATTACATTAACCAAGGGACTACCATTCTCATGGAATGGCTCCACCCTTTTCGAGATAATATTATTACCCTTCTTTTCCTTTTCTTTCACTTTTCTTTTCAATTTCCCACTTTTACTTTATTTCTTTTGTTCTCATCTTCACACTCTATAATAATTTATTAAGTTGCAGATAAAATCGGTGAAAAGTAAAGGCAAAAGGCATTTAAAAATCATGGGTGGTGAGCCTTTGGGCCTTTGGGTATGGCCCATGCTGAAAACGACTTGAAATTATTTGAAGCTTAGGCTTAGCACTTGCCATGTGTGATGATATGTAACAAAGTGCGTACGTATCAGGTGGTCCCACGTGGCACACCGACAACGGCCCCATGGCCACGTGGGAGTTGTGGTCCAATGTCAATGTGGGGCCAGGTGTGTAGAAGTGACACATGCATTGAAAACAACGGTGACATCCTCTGAATCAACTTAGACGAGGATGATTTTATATACTAGGATGATTTTAACCTAGTATATTGATTAGAACATATCATTAGTAGTTTAATAATACTGAAATATTGTCAAAATTAAACAATTTCATATTTGGATAATAACATTCAATCCATTGCGTACACTAAGAATAACGGCTGTGGAGAAAAAAAGGGGTTTATTTCATTTTCTGAGATCGTTTACTGGTCGAATTTGGGTACTGAACAAAAATCAGTATGGTTTACAAAAGAGGTTTCGGTTGACACGGATTGAATGCATAAACCTTGATGTGGTGGTCCATGCCAAGGTTTCGGACAACGAGGAAAACAAAACCAAACACTTCAAACAAAGAAAAAAGAAACGTTTTTGTAATACAGATTCCAGGGCTTTCGGCTTCTTTCAAATGTCATGAAACAAATCCAGAGCTGATGGGGAAACGGGGAGATCCTGACATTTTGAGTAAATAATAGGCCGGGCAACGACGTTCTAAGAAATGGTCCCAAGATTCTTATCTTCTGAACCCCCAACCTTAAGGTAACCTAACCTTCCACTAAACTCGTCTTCCTCAACTTAGGTTCTTCAACTTTTCTTCGTGTATACATCAGGTATCGTAATGCCATGGGCTGCCAATTCCAAGGAAGTTGAAATCGGGGGTCTGAAGCTCAGGTTCGGTTCAGGCTTGGTTATGACTCAAAGGTTTCCGATATTAGCCCATTAGGTAGTCTTATTTTATCTTTTTCTATAGGTCCATCAATGATTCACTAGTATCCTATGTCCACTCAAGTTGTATCGTCATTGTACTTGGCCGCCAAGTTTCTATTTTAGTATTTTGTCTTTTTTTGTGACAAGAATAATTTTTCTAATAATAAAACATATCATTTCAACTTTTTTCTTTTTCTTTTTTGTTAATACACTATCTGAATATGAAACTCAATAATGTTAAAAGGTTTAAGTTAATTCAATTAGAAAAGGGACAAAAGATAATTGTGGTTTATATACAAATATATAAACTAATGACTTACCGTTTTAAGTCAAGGCGTGGATTTTATATGTAGACCACTCTTCTTAAAGAAGAAATCTACAAAATTTAATATAATACAATTGAAAGCAATAGTTTGATGAGTGATGATTAATGTCAAATGATCATTAAGTATTGAAAAAAAATTGTAGTTGATAAATGATTTCTTGCCTAATTACATATGAGATGAGATCTTTTGTGCCCATAACTCAGTTCTAATTCTGTATCTATAAAAGATCTCATCCTACTTACATATGTTACACGATATGGGCCGTCAAAGTTTTATTCTTAGTTGATAGTTGTCATAATAATCGTAACTCAACTTATAATTTGCTTATTATACTTTAGGTGATGAACTTCTTTTGAATTTGTTCACTCGTAAGAAATTAAGAATATAATTTTGTGAGAAGTAGAGGAAATGTTGGTATATTTTTGGGCTATTATTTTTTTAATTTCTATATTTTTAATATACATGATAACAAGATTCTTAATTTATCTTTGTGGAATACTATATCCTTATTTAAAGAAAATAATTCAATTATTGTCTTGTTATGTTTGACTTTTGCAGTAGGTTGTTTAGTTAAACACTATTACTAACACTTCTGCAAAAAGAGGAGGGAAAGATAAGGAATTGATGATCAAACTACCAAGGATGTTAATATTGTTGACACATTTAGACTTTTATATAATTTTTGTTATGTTTTTTTAGTTAAAATTTTTCTTATCCAAGTAGACCAAATTGATGTTCATCTACTTCACAATAGCGATTTACTTTTAACAAGAAGTAATTGGTGACCTTTATGAATAATGCAACAAGTGACAATTGCTCAAATTATAAAAAAAAATGGAAATATGAAAGGAATTGGTACTTATGAAAGTATGAACATAGATATTTGCTATGCAATCTTTGATTATGGAGTGATTAGATCAATTATCCTAACAATTGTTCATTCCAAAGGCATATGTGTTATTCTTATGTGATTTAAACAAGAAGGTGACTACCAATAAATTAGCATAAACTTGATTTGGAATATGCAAACAGTCTTATAAAAATATGTAGGATTTATCTAAGTTGATTCATAGAGTTCTTCATAACTAAACAACACTTTAAAAGAGATGTATGAAGAGAAAACTAAATTGTAAATAACATCTGCAGATTTCGATTATAAAACTAGAGGTTTTATATTTCATTTTAATCTTTATTCGTTTCTTTCCCCTTATTTATTATTAATGAAGATCAGTTGCAATCTCATCTTGATGTTGTATTTGCTATAGAAGGATTAAAATAACTAGAATTTCTTTGTGACAAAACTAATGATTCAACTGCTATAAGCAAGGGAGAAAAGCATGGTTCCATATAAGGAAATCACTTCAAAAAAGAAAGATCAAGCCATTGAGAACCAACTTGTGATGAAGTTAATGGTTCAATTGCTATAACACAATAAGATGAGCAGGATTTGACAAAGGAAGAATCTTTCATTAGAGCTGCAGAATTGATAGGTAAATTTAGAATCACTAAATATGCATTTATTACATTTTGACTTGAATATTTACACAAAAAGAATCAATCCACTCCATAATTGGAAATTTCTCTCAAAAGGTTCTTTTTAATAGTTTGAAAGACCCACCAATAGATGAGAAGCTTCCAACCTAAATTTGAATCCACATATGTATGTTAGTACCATTCCATGTTTGAATATTTGTGGGATCTTATACCCTTTTATGAATTTGAATTTAGTTATGTATTTATAAGGTTATTGCTTAACTTTAGATAGATGTTAACTTATGCTTCCACGACCTTTTTAAATTGACTCACATGTCAAGTTCCTCAAAACTTGTGTTTCTTACAAAAGGAAATAAATCATAAAACTTATGGGTAAATTTTTCCTTATACTATAGTTCATTGTAAACTATTCAGTTTCAAATTAATAATATGCACTATGCTTAGGATATTCATTGATGTTATCACCCATCTCTATCAATAAAATATTGTAACTAACAAATCAAAAGAATCGTGAAAAAAATTAAGTTGAAGCATGCTAAACTAATAAGAAGTTCATAATTACAACTATGACAATAGAATTTCTTAAAGTAACGAAATCCGTGTTATATTATTATATAATTATTTACACATATAAAATACCATCACTTCAAGTGGTCTAAATACTACTACTGTTTAAAAAGTTACCATCACTATGTATAAAAATTATCACCATTGTCTACAAAACTATTGTAACATTATACAAAAAATGTCTTCACTGTATAAAAAATATTACCACTGTTTATAAAAGATATCGCTACGCTTTAAAAAAATACCACCACATTATACAAAATATATTACCAGATCATATTGAAACAAAAAATATCATAAAACTTATTTAAAAAGTATCTCCACTCTTTACAAATAATTACTACAACTTTATGCAAATTACCACCAAATTATACAAAAAAAATTATTCAATATTATAAATACCACCGGTTTATATTCCAAATATTATAAGTTATTAAAAAAATATTAGCACCATGTATAAAAAACAACATCATTTTTAAAAAATTTACTATTACTTTATACAAAAAAATATCACTAGTTTATATTACAAATATCACAGTTCTATAAAAAATATCACTACTTTATACAAAATACCACCATGCTATACAAAAAATACTATTATTTACACAAAAAATATACAACTCTGGTTCGGATCGGGTCCGACTCAAGGGGGTATTGTCCCCTTTGGTGGCAGTAGGTGAGGTTTGCACCGCGCGATGGGTGTAGTGATGCTCGAACATGAGACCTCAGGGTTTTGTTGCGTTGAGGCGTGCGTCTCAACGCAACAAAACCCTGAGGTCCTGAGTTCGACTCCCGCATACCCCATGGAAGGATAGGGTTCACTAAAGAACTCACCCTCAGGGACAATACCTGGTCGGTGAGGCTCCCGCCCAAACCAAACTCTATACATAAATTACAACTGAAGTTTTAGAAGTCGTCCCAAGCTTTCCATAGTATCTTGAATCATCTTAATCAAAAGTCACATGAGAAAGTTGTACCCAATTAAAAAAACATTATTTTAAATTGTCTATAGTTTTTTCTTTTTAAAGAGGGGTATGAATTAGGAAAATATTGTGCCCTAACCAGTAGTCTTCACTTTTTATCAAAAAAACTCAAAATACAAAAGTGTTAAAGCTCGCTTTCATCTTTCTATAATATCGTGAATCATCTCAATTATAGGTCAAACAAGAAAGTTATGTTTAATTTAAGAAGTATTATTCAAATTTTCCAAATTTTTTCGACCTTATTCTAACTAAATATAATCATAAATCAAGACATTATTCATTTTTTTGGATACATGCAAAATAAATATAGTAAAACAAGATTCATAATAAAATTTATTGTATTTTACGACTTTATATTTATTCAAATATAAATTTAAAAAATTCAAATCACAATATAAATTATGTCGAATAAGTACTTTTATTACATTATATGATGCAATATAAATTAATTAATAGCTTGATATAAATTAAGATAACATTGAAGAAAAACGAATAGTAGACATAGGTGATTTGAAGAATTATTTGTGTGTGTTTTATTTCACTGTATTGTGTACATATATAGATGAGGAGTTTCAATATAGGTAGACATCGACTTGTATAAGGAAACTATA
>JAOQMR010000213.1:6417891-6440784 GCA_027563865.1 Erythroxylum pelleterianum
ATGAGGAGTTTCAATATAGGTAGACATCGACTTGTATAAGGAAACTATACATAGTAAATCAAATCAAATCATAATCCATAAAATTAAGGGATCAATATAATTTCCTAAAACTAACAAACATATATTTTTTCATATAAATACATTTATAAAATGAAGCGTAATTAAATGCACAATAAGTTAAATTTTATTAACATGCTAATGAACATCTTTATTCTATATCAAGATGAAATAGTACTATGATGATTAACATATACATTAGTAAAATAAAAAGGATTTTAATTTTTATAAAATGAATTAACATCTTTTTAGTCTTAACTGAAACTCTCTATTTGAAAATTTAACATTAGTTTATTTATTTAGACAATACATCATTTTGATTAATTCTTATTAGGATATTATTATCAACATTACACGTTACTTTATTTAATTTATTTAAAAATTATGTTGTTTTGTTTCAATGATTTTATATAATAAAATAAGTTCATTATGTTTTTTAATTTTATTCTTATAAAAAATCATACACAATTATTTAAAATTAACAATTTATTGAATCATTAAAAATAATTTTAAATATTTATTTATTAAATACAGATTTTTATTAATTAATAATACTACAAAATATTTTAATTATTTATTTAAAAAATCAATTACATAATCATCAAGCATAAGTAAAAAATTGTCATTATCATTTTTAATATTTGATGCCAAATATTGGTATAACTATTAACTTCAATAATTTCAGTCTTATTCTGATTTTGAATTTTCATTCGCATTCTTATGTTGTTGTTCTAATTTCTTTATTATTGGTTATCAAATAGACCTAAGTGGCGGCTCAATCCAAACTCATTCATTGATTTTTATTAAATTTAATAGTAATAGTAACTGGGGGAAAACAGCCCTGAAGGCTTATTAGTAATACAAATTATCAATTTTGAAAAGCAAGTTACGAACTTGCAGAGAAAAAAACTAGCATACAACCTCAAATTTGGTCAGAACATAGACCCAAATACGCTAACTGAAATGAATGATAATTTCTAAGTCATCGAACATGATTTAATTAACGAACGTATAATCCGTAGATAATACAAAGGATCAATCAACTTGGCGTTCCTGCAGGAAATCCTTTTCTTGGGGTTCCAGGATCGGAGTGGCATCAACTTGGACGGCGAAACAAGCTAAACGCTTGAAGTAACGATCAAGATGGTTACAGTTAGTATGATTACCTGCACTCTTGGACTTGAAAACCAGGCCTTTCTCTTTTGATCTCTTCCCTGCTTTGTCTTTGTGCTTCATCCACTTCTTAAATTTTCCGAACACAGTCTTACCCTTTTTCTCTTCTTCCCTCGTAAACTTGTACGCGCTCCTCAGATACCTTTGCCGGCTCAGGGCATAGATTTCTGAGCGGATACTAATCGAGTCTGAATGAAGCAAGCCGCTGGGGTTCCTACCTTCATTGTGATCAAATCTCACATAATAGTAAGGTGAAGAGAAAGGGGAGGGCTCGTGAATACTCGCACTCTTGACCAGTTGTCTATCTCGTTCGACGCACAGTCTTCTGAGGTATCTCGCATCTGATTCGTACCATTCAGGTTTCTCAAACCTTCTCTTTTCAAAACCCTCGAAATTTTCTGAACTTACTGAGCTCATACTGTTCATCAGCATCTTCCTTTGATTCCGCTATATCGAATTTCAATTTTAATGTTTGTTTGGTATGTGTCTGAGCTTGTGAGAGGCTTCTCAATATTTATAATAAACGGTGTTATCCTTCTCCTATTAGGAATCGTGTACAATTCAAATCCTAGTTCGTATATGGTGAGGACTTGCGAGAAATACAATTACAGTTCGACTAGGACTTGAAAGAGACAAAGTTTCAGTCTTAGTGATGTTCTACTCTACAATGAGGTGAACGAGAAGCGGTTAGATTGGATTTATTTGTATGTAACAAAATTCCTCGCAGTTTGCAAATCTCTTCCTTACGCGATTATGTTTGTCTTCTTCATTTTGTTCCAGTCATTAATCGTCATGAGAATATAGTTTTAAAATAACGTTCTAATTTGTGAAGGTCTTAAGATTTAATTGGATGATAGAGATGATTTAATTTTTTCCTAATATTTTTTAGAAGGCTTAACTCACCCCAAAAGCTAGCTCAAGAGGGGGAGATTTGCACACTATTATAAATTATTGAATGCCCTCATAGTTGTTCGATGTGAGATTCCTGATACACCTCCCTCAGTCCAGAGCAGGACTGGACATCTGATAGATATATTGGGCAAAGGAATAGAACCGGACACCGCCTCAAACCATCGAGACAAACTGGCTCTGATACCATATTAAAAGGCGTAACTCACCCCCAAAAACTAGCTCAAGAGGGGGAGGTTTGCACATTATTATAAATTATTGAATGCCTTCATAATTGTTCGATGTGGAATTCCTGACAATATTTTCAATTTTAATATTTAAAATTTTTTATCATTTTAAAAATTTGAAAGTGAGCCTTAGAGCAATTAGTAAAGTTGATCATTGTGATCTTAATAGGTTACAAATTCAAGTGACAGAAACAATCTCTTTGTAAAAATTAAAAAAAAAAGTTTAATCGTATGTCAAAATATGAAAATAAAGTTAAATTTCTTGAACTAAATTAGTAAAGAATCTTACTTTTTAAAAATTTGAAACATAAAAGAATTTCACTACATTATTTTGAATTAAAATTAAAAAATGAAACATGTGATAAATTTAAATATTATCATGTCTAATTTAAAAATTTATTTGAAAATTGTCTCTTTTATAATAAATTTTTACATACTACTCTCATATTAGTTTCTAGGCTGCCACTCTGCTGTAACACTATCTTCCATCTCTTTTTTATTTTCACTCGAGTTTAAGTATTTTAAACAAAGAATATATAATAATCACCAATTAAGAATGTATGTTTTTGTAAACTCCACGTACATAATTTGTCAACCCAAATCTACCGGCCCTTGTACCCTTCATTACAGTCAATTCTTGTCTTTTACTCATCTCTGTGTACGGCCAACAGTCTGCTTCCAACTCAGAAGAACTGACCATATTGATGCAGTCAAAGCTACCGCTTCTGTCACCTTTAGCTGTTGATGAGACGATCTTATTCCAATTACGAACACTTCGTCAGCCTAATAAGCAACTTGGAGTCACATGTGGTTTGTCTTATACCAAAGACAGACTTTCGTTTCCTCCCCAATGCTTCTTATTGCTTTGGCCTCGTCAGGTTGGTCAACTTCCAAGCTATATTAGAGCAATAGACATCCAGCTTCCAGCTGAATGCATGTAACTGTAACCAGCGAGCTTGGATTACTCGAATCGATGGCAAAACTACTCCATTGGAGATTCCTGTCTCTGTTAGTTCTGTTTCTTAAATTATTTAGGTCTCATTTTTATGTTAAATAAATTTTTTAAAATTAATATAAACATAATAACAGTCAACCAGTAAATTTAATCCATTGGAAATAAGAAAATAAATTAATAAAATATCCTATGGCACACAATTATTCATTATTTTTTAAAATGAAAAAGGATAGTAAATCAAATATATTCTTAACAATTAATGATTCAAATATTGTTATTGATGAATAGGAGAGTTCAATGTTGAAATAAATTGTCATTTGTATAAAATTAACTAACCATTAGTGATAAAATTGAGTTGAAGTTATATTGAAAAGCATTTTAAGAAGAGTGCGTGTTAGAAATTTTAGATGGTGAAATACGAGATAGGATCCTTTGTCTAACCTCCTTTGTATCAACTATTAGAATATATTTTATATATTCCTTATTTAGTTTTGACATTTTTAAACTGGACATATAAGATTACATTTATGATAGAATATAGTTTATATGCATCCTATTAATTTCGGTAGAATCTTGAAGTATATCTAATAGGTATGCATATTTTCTTGTTTGAGTTTTTGAAGTTACAATTTTGGTATTAGATATGGTATGGAATTTGACTTGGAGATATCTACCATATATGCAGAATTTTTATTGGATTGAATCTTAGAATCCAAGTGTGACTAGGATTCTATCAAAAAAAAACCTAGTAGTGTGTGTGTGCTATTTTTGTACTAGGTACAGCCAATGAAACGTGAATGTTGAGTTTTTTGTGGCTTTGCATGTCTCATTGAGTTAATTGAAGTAAATCTTTGGTGTTGAAAAATCGTGGCTATGGGTGTATTTTGGATGATGGCTGATTAACACTTTGTAAGAGTGAAGCTAAGGTGAAGTGAGCTATTTAGTGGGCATTAATGACATACTAGAAAATTGAGCTCACGTTGGTTTTTGGGATTATAGCTATGAAGCATTAACTTCCTTCTTGTTGTCTGCATCATAAACACGCAAATCAGAGTAACTTCCATTGGTTATATAGAGCACAACTTTGAGGCTTTCCAATAACGTTGCTGGAATTTTTTTTTAGAAGTGGAGCTAAGGGTTTTATTTAGGCAGCAACGTTTACTAAGTGATTTCTTTATGGGCTGCATATATTTTGGTTGGTGAATGGATTATCGGTGCAGCTGTGACTTTGTGTTGGTGTTTATGTGAGTCAGCCTATTGGTGCTGCGACGACTTCTAGATCTATTTCAGTATTGCTTGATTTTATTTTATTGGTGCCAAGAAAATTTGCGGAAAGTTTGCGAAATAATTAACCCCCTTCGATTTTTCAAATTCTGTCCCATTAATTTCAACCATTCATTCGAGTGAGACTCACATAAATAAATAGTTGAAATTAATGAAACAGAGTTAGTACAGAGAAAATTGGAAAGAATTTGAGGCCGTGAAAGACACTCTCATTCTTATGAGTTGTACTCCAATTTCTGACGCACAAAGGAGCTCCAGGTTGTACTAGCAGTTCCAAAGCCTGGCAAAGTAAAGCCTTCAAGTTTTTCTACTCCAATTTCTGAAGCCCAAAGGGGCTTCAGGTTGTACCAGCCGTTCCAAAGCCTGGCAAAGTAAAGCCTTCAAGTTTGTCTCACAAATCTCGTTCAAAAACAGAAGTCAAAATGGAATAGGCATTGGATTTGGATCCCAAATAGCACACTGACACTTGACGTGGGCCTCGTTGAGGCCCTGTTACATCTGCATCCCATGTTAAGACCGTCCTAGATTCTTGTTGTAATGTCATTTTAACAGAAAGTGGGGTCTTGACACTTGCCTGCAACTTGTAGTTAATGTCATACATCTGATGAAGACCTTCAACCTGAATTAGGAACTAAAACACATGCAATATAAACAGAAACCTCTTGGAAAGAAAAATTTATTGGGCATAGGGGTGAGCATTATTCGGGCCGGGCCAAGTAATTCGGGTAAGCAAATGCTAAATTTCGGGTAATTCGGGCCGGCCCGGGTATTACCCGAATTATTTTCGGGCCGGGACGGGTAACTCCGAAAAAATTCGGGCCAGCCCGATTATCCGAATTAAGTTTAAAAGAATTATTAAATAGGATAATTAGGGTAATTCGGGTAAATCAGGCCGGATAAATAGGTAATTCGGGTAAATCGGGCCAAGTAAGTTTGGGTAATTGAAAGTTTGGGTTCGGGCCGGGTACGATAGAAAAAATTTCGGATAATTCAGACCAAATCTAAACAGTAAAAATTCGGCCCTAATTACCCAAGTGCTCACCCTAATTAGGCAAACCATACATTTACGACAGCTTTGTTTCCTTTTTACCATTATTGACTAGAAGGGAATCTTTTATCTCTGCCACACTCGTAAATCTGACTCCTATGTATCCAACGTCAGATCATGACCTGACAGAGTGGCAACGAAGTTGACATTCATGGACATTGTTAAACTCTTCAAATTAGCCGACTGCCAAATTTTATACACTATATCCATTACAATAAATAATGTTCTTACACGGCTCTTCTCTAATAGGATAACCCAATATTGCGCTGAAAAATTCCAGGGCCCACGATCAAAGATGACAACCTCATCCACATCTAGTAAATACTGACAGGTTTTTCTGTATCAGAACAAATCTACAAGCGTCATATTTCAACCACCACGGGTTTATTTTAGCACCTTCTGATGATTCTTTTGTCAGACTTTATAGGTTTGGTTTCACGGTGCACCGTTTATGAATATTTTTGGGAGTCTCTAGCTATTTCTGACATTGAGTTCACACTTGTTGTATAGATGACTATTTTAACTGCGTTTAAGTCATCCCTGGACCCAACTTAGACAAATGGATAAAAACAACTTGAAGCGTGGAAGACAAGAGGGGTCATGTGTCTTCTGGTGTTACGTGTAAGGAAATTATCTGGATTATCAGAAAAGTAGCGGCTTGATGTTCTTGTCAGATGACAACTATAATCTAATAAAATTATGTAAACAAAATCAATTAACCCAAATAATACCATTCACGGATGTAATTGATCAAAGGAAGGGGCATAGCGTATTTAAGGCTGCACTTATAATACAATTTTGTCGTATATGTGAAATATTATTGGGTATAACAATCTCTTTATTTGTCAACGACATATTAATAAACAGAAATTTTGTAATTAGGGAAAATTCTGAATTTTTAATGTTCAAATTTCAACAATAATAATGGATCATATATTTTTTAATAAGACTAATATTCTGAAAACCTGAGAGAGGGAGAGATTTTAAAACATTTTAAAAAGAGAACATATGCTTACATTTTTCTTTGTAGATTCTGACTGATACATAGGCTTTGTTTGATAAATAACTGATTAGCTATTTTTTTAGATTGAAAGATATATGGTGGTTTGATTATATGAAATTGTTGATAATTATGTTTAATAATTAGCTGATTAAGTTAGTGGATTGAATCTAATCGATTGTTTTTCAAAATGCTCCTATGAGGAGTATTTTGCTCCAGCAGGTAAGAAATAAAGATGATTATGTCCAAAAGTTATTACAAATTACTTAAATTGTCATCTTTTATTATTGTTTTACTTTTATCAAACATCAACTTGATTAATATGAAGAAAGAAAATAATAATAATAATAATAATACTATTTTATTTTTAATAATAATAATAATAAAATAGTATTATTATTATTATTACTATTATATGCCCTATGTTCTTTATTAAAATTATAAACTTAATTTTTATGAAATTAAATATTTAAATTCTAAATTCTTACAAAATATTCAAAAAATATACTTAGATATAATATTCACACTCTTATATTTTTTTTTACGGTAATACTTTTATAAGTTATTTTATATATAAATTATTAATTTTATTAAATATCTTTAAATAAAGAGATACTGTCAACTAAACGCTTATAGCAGGATAATAATAATAGTAACCACATGATCGCCCATTTTCCCTCTGAAGAAACCTACTTTCTTTTTTTTCTGATAAAAGGAAACAGCTAGTACAAACTACATCATAAAATGGGGAGAACAAACTGCCGATAAATCTTCAAGAAAAATCTGGTGGCACCCAATGAGTGTAGTAGTAAAATATGTAACGGCATCTGTCAGCTGCCCGATATAATGAATAAGTCAGTCAGTATATTTGTTGCTCTCTCGATACATATGACGATGAACAACAGTTCAATTCCTAATGAGCAGCAGATGAATGCTCTGAACAATAAAATTGAGAGTCCTGAATCGTCGATCCGAAGAAGAGAGGGCATTGAACACCCCCTTAGAATCAACCAGTCACACCAGAAAATTGGGGAAGCAGAACAGTGCAACTGCAAGCTAGTCCACGATGTTGGTTGCTTAACTGTTCACTGACGGTGGATGACAGGGAACATGCCACATGTTGGGTTGAGAGCTTTTTAACTTATTTGGGTTGGGATTTGGGAACGAAAGTGGTAGACAATTCTATGATTTGGTAGCCCCCCAATGTCTTTCGGGAAAATCAGGATCCTTCTCATCAGGGTTGTTGCACAGTCCCACATGCTGAATCTTGAACGCCCGTGCAAAGTAATGTCAGAAATTATTATTTACTTGAAAGTGAAACTATGACTCCTTCAGAGATACTGTTGAATTTAAGAAAAGGAGGATGATGAAATTCCGGCAATAAAGAAGAAAACAATGCTGGTGACTTCGATTCTTGAGAAGAAAAATGCACCTGTATTTAAAATTAAAATTTGGAATTTTGAAGAATAACAAATAGTTTATAATATGGAGAGATAACATAGACCGACATTTTAGCATCCAAATGCACCCCACACTACTTTATAATAAAGCATAGTTTGTTGCTCTTGACGGTTGGCTGAAGTAAATTAAGAAACAAACTTCTAAGACGTCATAATTTGGAAGTGGTGATGTTTGGTAAGCTTTCAATTTTACTGATAATAATTGATGCCTCACTTGTGCAAAGAGCCAAAAATGACAAGATAACAGACACAAAGGACGGCTGTAAGAATTAGTTAGACATAAATAAACTTGCTTAATGATGTCGGTAAAAATAACTAAATTAATTCCTGATACTTATCATCAATTATGGTTGTCCTTGTTACAAAGAATGAAAAAGAGACATCAGGACCTGATAATTTTGGAAAGCTGGCGGCTTTTCGCGAGTAGAAGGTACGAAGATTGCCTTGACTTTAACACTGACTGGAAGATCTTACACTTGCACTTCCAATCCCAAGTGCATACAAAGCCAAGTTGAAGCAGAACAAACACAGACAGACACACGCTCTAATTTCACTTTTTCAACAAGAAAGATTAATGGATTTTTTGACATTTAGCAGGCTGTGGTGGAAAATCACCAGAGGACCCACTGGCAAAAGGAGAAAGTGCTAGAATTCAACAAGCTACACCCACCCTGACCCAAGAGAGCCTTTTGATTCCTCTCACTCCCTCTCCGTCTTAAAGTTGGGAGTCTTTACCATCTTAAAGGAAGGTCTTCCATATAGATGATCTAATCCATAAAAGCTTAGTACTGTTGGCATTTTATCCCTTTTATTCTGGTGAGTTGCGTAGGATTCAAGTCCTTTCTTTAGCTTTTCTGTTGTCTCTTTTTGTATCTTATCTTTTTCATGGAAGGAAAAATAGCTTTTCTTTAATCTGATTTTGTTTGGCGATAAAGGTGGAATATTTTGCAGGGTTTTTTTGCAGTTTGTTTATGATGGGAAATATGCTATTCTGACGTCATTCATCTATGGTGGCCGTCCACCTGGGAATCGGGTGATAAATTTGATCCTGGATTATACTGCAGATTCTTCAAGTACTATTGCAGGTGCGGTTCTGTTTACGATATAGTATTTCTGATGTTGGTGAAGTTCAAAGACAACTGTTTCATCAGGATTCAATTTGTTTTCAACCTGAATTTTTCTCATCAGAAAACTTTTGTGTGAGGTATGGTAATCAATGATGGTCTGTAGATTGGTTTGTTCTGAATTTATCAGAGACCCGTTAATCTGAAACGTGTTGGCATAACCAGTTTGATCTACGGATTATCTTTTGGTATGTCAATCCCTCCTCCAATCTATTGTAGGAATTTTTGCTTTGCTTATGAACACACACTAATTGCTTATGTGAGTCATGCAGTTTTGTTAGTGTTCTTTGCCTTTTGATGCAAAAACACCAACACTACCAACACTTGGATGCACTTCTACTGCGGCCTTTCATGTGTTAGAAACAGATTTATTTCAAAAACAACAAAAACTAGAGCAAGCATTTAATATCGGATTCGAAATGTAACCAAGGATTGTCTATTGGTTCTATACCCAATTTCATGAGTAGAAAGTTTCTCGGGAGAAAGTGCTTTAATTAGTTTCTTTTAACTGGCAGTGAAAGTTCAGATTTTCTTTTCCTAATTGTTATTTGTCATTGTAGATCAATCTGGGATTCATAACTTTTCCTGACAGACCTAATTTCACCAGTCCACTATTGAGGAAAATTTCACATCATGGGTTGGTTGACCAAGATTTTCAAAGGTTCTACCAATAAAGGCCGGTATCAGGGAAAGTATGAAGACTATGGGTATTGGGATGAGCCTCGCCGATCACTGGTAATCTTGACCTATCCTTTTTCTTTGTATTTCTTTTTTTCATTGGCTTATTTATCAGGCTTGCCTATCCTGGCTAGGTGAACTTGATAATGGGGTAACTTCTGCAAGACTTGTGTACTCGCATGTTTCTATTAATTTTTGCAAGTTAACTTCACATTGGATGTAGGATAATTCATCAGACTTTGACAAAGAAGAGATTGCTTGTGCTATTGCACTTTCCCTGTCAGAAGACGATCAAAAAGGCAAAAAGGTGATTGGTAAGCTCTAGAGCTGTAAGCACTGGTCCTTATTTATTCTAATTTATTCGTAGTTCCTTTGAAGAATGAGTTGGTTAGAACTGTTAACATTTGCCTTCTATGACCTAATGGAGGTTTGTTTTACCTCTGAAATGGCTCTTCATCATTGATCTTCATGGTACTAGTTATGGTTTCGCTATAAGATTCTGCAGTACAATTTTATGAAATCATCTTGACCAACTAACTTAAGATAAATTGGCAGTGAAAATGGAAGGGTCTTCACTTGCTCCCATGTGTAAAAATGCTTGATTATTTTGCTGGAAATCTTTTATTTTCTATGTCCTTCTGATGGGATTTAACTCTTGATGGCTAGATTTCCAGCAGTGTTCTTTTTTCATATCGCCATGCTAGTTAATTGTTAATTAGTGGTTAAATAAGTAATTCAACTTGGCCAGAGGAAGATAGTGAATCCCTCCACTCGGTAGATGATGAATCCCACCAGGCAGAAGAAGATGAAAGGCCCCGTCACGCAGAAGAAGATGAAAATCGTGTAAAGGCTCAACTGGAGGAAGATGAACAACTAGCCAAAGATCTTCAAGAACGCTTGAACGTCGATTCTCCTCCCCGATATGACATTAGAAGTTTATTTCCATCATATCCATTCTTCTATCCATCTAGTAACGGGTACAGTCACTGCATGAACAATCTATTTTGCTGTTGTAAGTTAAGCATAGCTGCATTGAGTGTGGTGTTCTCTAGATTCAATACTTCATATGGCTAACTATTTGTTTAACAACCCGTTACTGACTTGTGCTGCAAGAACTGAGATTACGTTTGCTATTTATATCAGACATAAGAGGCATCTTTAAGGAAATACCATCATTGAAACAAATGGGCATTCAGAGGAAGCCAGAAGCTGCAATACGTGATTTTCCTTTGGAATGAACTCTTTTTTCATAAATAGAGTGATATTAGACTGCCGTGGCATGAACATTTTGGCTGGATGAAGAATTGATTAGGCAGCAGTAAGCTGTCATTTCAGAAACTGTTTGAAAGATGTAATTAGCTTACTCATGTAAGAGGAACTGATTAGATTTGTAGGATACCAATAGCAAGTCTAAGCATCATATCCTAGGAATAGACTGGTTTCGTGCTACCAAGGTTTGAGAGCCCAAACAGTTGCATGAAACGGTTTGCTTAGCTTTTCATTAGTTGGCAAAAGATTTTACAAATCCTTTAAGGAAAGCCAATATGTATGAAAATGTTCTGTAGTACTCACAAGAAAGAGAGCTTGAGATCAAAGTTACCTGATTACCTGATGCATCCTTCTGCAATTTCAGTGATCGAAAGATGACAGATGCTTAAAAGAATTCTTTCGGATGTATAATTTATCTTGCATAACAACTTTTGCTATTTTTGCATATTGCAGATTCTATATGAACGCTGACCTGGTTTTTGAAAATGTATTACCTCTAGGATCTGTGCTGGTTGCAACACTGAGATAGGCCATGGGCGTTTCTTAAACTGCATGGGTGCTGTTTGGCATCCTGAATGCTTTCGCTGCCATGCTTGCAATCATCCAATAACTGATTACGAGGTTCAAATTTACGCGACTTAAACTGAATATTTGATTTGGAATCTAATTACAGTGTTCTTGAGTAATTTATCGCTTTTTTCTCTCATTTTTAGTAGTATCAAGGTACGTTTATATACAACTTTGCCTAATGTTTCCTTTTTCCTATCCTTTTTTTTTTTTTGGGTGTGTGATAGTTCTCTCTGTCTGAAAATCGTCCTTACCACAAATCCTGCTATAGGGAGCAGCACCACCCAAGATGTGACGTCTGTAGTAACTTTGTAAGTATTTTCATGATTGGCCAATATCAACCATTCCATTTCCGTTGGATGGCACCGTATGATAATTGCATTAAGCTCTCTCTAATGGGTCATCGTTGATTGGACTTCAGCTGTAAGCTGCACTGTAGGAAAAAAAGCGTAATGTCACTGAGCTAACATATGCAACTGTATCAAATGCTTTTTTGGTAGAAAGCAACGTAATTGTTTACAAACCTTTGTAGTTTCGATTGGTAAATTAGTTAAGAGTAAACAACAGCAGGTCCTTTCACCTAAGTTATCAGATATGCTGACTGAGTTGATGTTGTTAAAGTACTTGATTTCAAGAGCAATCAAATCCAATTGAAAATGCTCTGTTGAGAAGAGAAAAATGAAGTGTACATGGATGTCTCCAGTGAGTTACTGGAAGCATATGTCACAACTTCTGAACCATACCTGTGTACATACACATGCACAACCTTAACTGTACAGAAACGTTGAATAATTGATCTTCTTCTTTCTGTTGTTTTAGATTCCAACAAATCCAAGTGGTCTCATCGAATATAGGGCACATCCTTTCTGGATGCAAAAGTATTGCCCCTCACATGAGCGCGATGGGACTCCTCGTTGCTGTAGTTGCGAGAGGATGGAGGTTAGTGAAAAGAACATATGTCTGAAAATCAAGAAAAGAGGAAAGAGTGTGAGAGAGGGCAAACATCAGTGTCATCATTTCTGTTCTCCACAAGTACACCTTGTAGGTTTGTTCACTTATCTTATGAAGAAATTCTATCTATGCAGCCCAGAGATATGAGATATCTATCACTTGATGATGGTCGCAAGCTATGCCTAGAATGCCTAGACTCTGCAATAATGGATACTCATGAGTGCCAGCCCCTTTATTTTGAAATTCGTGAATTTTATGAAGGTTTAAATATGAAAATCGAGCAAGAAATTCCCTTACTTTTGGTTGAGAGACAAGCATTGAATGAAGCCATGGAAGGAGAAAGGAATGTAAGGCTGGTGCAATGAAACTTTCATACTGCACTCCCCCTTCTCCTTCTTTTCCTAAGAAATGAAGTATCTGCCTTTTTATTGTCTCCAATTTCTCTTTGGTTTACCTTGGATTCTATTTTCTGTCTTCTACGTTTCAGGGTCATCACCACTTACCTGAAACCAGAGGACTCTGTTTGTCAGAAGAACAAACTATCACCACTGTATATTTTTCATTTCAGCCTTTTCAGGACTCCATACTTTTAATCACCCTTCAGTTTCGTGGTAATCTCTGTTTGACTGAGCTGAAATCTGTACTTATACCACTCAACTTTGCAGGTATCAAGGAGGCCTAGGATTGGGGCAGGCTTCCGGATCATAGATTTGGTGACAGAGCCTTATAGGCTAGTTCGTAGATGTGAAGTAACGGCAATTCTGATTTTGTATGGCCTCCCAAGGTACTATAGTTCGTCCAATTTGTTTATCAGAGCCTATTCCGCGCAACTTTTCCTTCGTATATAAACTTCTAGACACACAGGTTATTGATTGGATCAATCCTAGCTCATGAGATGATGCACGCATGGCTTCGACTCAAAGGTTCTTCTTCATTCTATGCCATATTTGACCTTCTCAATATTCCAGATATGTTGCGGTTTGTTAAGTATATATGACTGGTATCCAACAGGTTATCCAAACTTGCGTCCAGAGGTTGAAGAAGGCATCTGCCAGGTACTGGCTCACATGTGGTTAGAGGCAGAGATATACTCGAGTCCTGGGACTGATGTTGCTTCATCATCCTCATCTTCCTCTTCATCATCTCCTTCTTCATCTTCTTCCACATCGTCGAAGAAGGGAAAACGGTCCGACTTTGAGAAGAACCTTGGTGAGTTTTTCAAACACCAGATTGAGTCAGATACTTCATCAGCTTATGGAGACGGGTTCAGGCAAGGAAACCAAGCAGTGCTGAAATACGGTCTCAGGAGTACCCTTGACCACATTAGGATGACAGGGACATTTCCTGTCTGATTTACAGATGAACTGCAATCGTTGTAACCATAATAATGAGTCCATCTCCTCGTTTTCGGCCGCCACCGATTGATAGGAGCATAAGCTGTGAAATGCAAACTTGTCAGAAAACAATAAGCAACGAGGATGCTTGTCATCAGGCTGGTCGTTGTAGTTTTACACTGAAAAGTTGGCATCATATAACATATTATGTTAAGGTATTGGAGCAATATCAGATATGAAATACAGCAAAATGTTTTGATGGCTACAAAAGCAAACCAGATCTTCTGTCCAGTTTTATTCTGTCTTATTATGTCTCATTGAATGTTAGCTATTTATTTTGTGGGATTCACGTGGGTCCTATGTGGGTTTCATATAAATAAATGACTGAGATTTATTGGACACAATAAGATACCATAATATTAGACAGGAGATCTGGACTCTTACAAAAGATGTGCCTCTTGCCTTTACTATGAAATGAACGGTCTTTTATAGCAGTCCGGCTTAAGAAAATATAATGTTTTTGAAATGATGTTGATGCTACAATTATAAAAAGCTTTAATTTATTTGCATTGTAATCATTTAAATTTCTATATTACTATTGGTGATTATAATACAGGGACCGGTAAAAAAAGTTATCTTTATGTTAACTGATTCGTATCAATCTCAAACCATAATGAATTATAGAGGTTATAAATTATACTCTACTAAAATTAAAATTTTGTTGTTTTGACTAATTTTATCTTATTTTAATAATTTAAAATATATTATATAATAAAAATATAAAATTATAATTACCATTTTTACAAATATAATTGTATGATTTTTTTATTTTATTATAATAGTTCAGTATGGATTATTACAAATTTATATTTAATAAGTAAGTATAACGTTATCTAAATCATGTGGGTCATTTAGAAACAACTTCTCTACTATTTAGGGGTAAAGCTGTGTACTACTAGACATTTCCAGACTTCGTGCCTCAACGAGATTTCTACCGGGTGATTTTGTTATTGATATTGTTGAACGTTATCTAAATATAGATTTTAATTTTATATTATAAATTTTATTATTTTATTAATTATATATTATAAAAAATAATTTCTTCTAATCCATGTTAGTGATTTTTCAAGAAGATTATTACGAGAGAAGATGATAAAAAGTTAAAAATTAGAGATAGTCAAGTATGTATTTCAAAAAATGTATTTTAAAAATGTGAAGGGCTTTAATTTAATATGCTTTTGTTTTATTTAAACGTATAACTCATATTTAATTTACTTAATCTTTCATAAATTTTTAATAATAAAATCAATATTTATTATGAAAAATAATTCATATTCAGAATAAAATTATTTAAAAACTTTTTGTTATACTTCTTCACTTATAAAACTAAAAATAATATTTATATATGTAAGGCAATAAACCTAATAATTACTTTAAAAATTGACAACTATAACCATTATAAAATAAAATTTGACAAATATGTGAAAAGTTTAAAAATATTGTATTTTAAAGGAAAAAGACCTTCTTGAACTTTTTGTAGTACATAAATATTAAAATAAATATAAAATAGTATTTAAATTCAATTTTATTTTTTATAAATAGATGTTAATTTTTATATGATATTTTAATAATTATAATAAAATTTTAAATATTTTATAAACTTAAAATAAAGTTATACTTTTTTTAAGTACATGGACGTTGAGAATAGTCAAAACAATCATATCATTAATAGCTACGAGTTATCGAACTACTAAAAGTTTCCAGTGCTGTGACTTAAGACTGAATAGATAGGAATAGTGAATGGCATGTAGTTGAGATTTTATTATCAAACTACGGTCTTGTAATTCTTGTTGGAGACTTATTTTTCAATATTATTTGCAACTTCTAAAAAAGATCTTATCATTTATATATATATATATGGCATGTGCTTGAAATTTTATTATCAACTTATGGTCTTGTAATTCTTGTTTGATAATTATTTTCAATAAAGTACACTACAAGAAAAGTTGGAATTAACGACGGACATTACCGATAAAAAACATTAATATTCTGTCGGTAATATAATTTAGCAATGGAATTCGCAGACGGACATAAGCATCGTTAAAGAGGCTGTTGGTAAATTTACCGACAAAGTTTAATATCCATCGGACGGTCAATAGTGTGAACAACCGTCGGTATCTGTCGATGAGTTTTCTGACGGTTAGAGTAAACCATCGGTGAGTCTACCGACGGTGCAGATGTTTCGTCGGTAAATATCTTCGGTGAGTTTTCCGATGGTTAGAGTAATCGATCGATAAGTCCACCGACGATTCAGATTTTCTGTCGATAAATATCTAACATTTTGTGATGCATTTTACAGACGGAAAATAAATTTCTGTCGGTAAAGATATTAAATTTTTTTAAAAAAACCGGTATTAAATTTTATGATTAATTTTATGATTAATGCATAATTACAACAATTATAAATTATCTGTGCATAATTTTTTGATTTGTTTATGTATTTAATTTGTTTAAACAGAAAGTTGATTTTTCTTCATTAATAATAAAAATATTAAATTGTACATAATAATCTAATTCAAACCAAATGACTACAACATTTCTAGTTACTTGGTGACTGCGGATGGTCTGAGGTGCTAACCCTCCCCTTCAACTGTTCCATCTAATTTTTGAGCTTAGCCATGTACTCTATCGTCTGTTGCAACTGACTTGTCAATGTCTGCACTGTGCACCGAAGCTCATGGTATTCATTCATTGTCGGTCGTCTACTTGATGTTGCTGTACTGGACAAAGAGGATTGCGAATAACATGTGTTCACAAATGAGCCTAGCCCGAAGATCCTTCCACGACTGTCCCTACCACCCACTGCATCAAGATATGCATGACTCTCATCAACAGCTTGTTCTCCCTGAGACTGTCGCGGAATACTTTCTTGTATTTGGTCTTATTATGAGGCAATGTTTATATTAGTAAGTGATAATTATTAAGAATGAATATTAAAGCATAAATTTCACATACATTCAGTTCTCGACATCGGCTGTTGACAAATGTCACACTGTCATGTTTCTTAGTGTGAAAATGCAAAAACAGCTGACGGGGTGTAGGCCTCATGCCCATAAACTTTCCCTGCATAACAATAAAATGTTATAAGTTAACTAGAATTTATAAAAATTTCGACAGAGTCTCATCTATTTTTATGATATTTACCCCCTGTTGAATAAAGAAAATAACTCAACATAGCTATATATGGCACTAGACATTTATAATTTTCCATAATACACATATTTTTATTCCAACATTCACACATCAATTTAAATTGAAATACAACAAAGTAAAAAAAATAGAATATAAGTGTAAAATTTAGATACTTACAAGTCTCTCTGCATGCTCATGGTGAGTAATTGATCCTCCTGTATGTACGGGAAGGTTGTCTCCCCCTGGGCCTCCACGTTTGTTAGTTGAGTTACGCCCTGAGATGGACATTGCCTCACGTGATGTCCAATACTCCTGCCAACGACTCCATATGCCTTCAGAAATATAAGGCTGCCGTACACCAACCTTGTGTATCACATCAATAAGGTCGCGATAACGTGTACGAGCTCGCCTCTCCCATACTTGATATATGACCTCGTCGATACCAGAATCCCAGAAAAATTGTTTCTAAAATAAAAAGAAAAAATTTGATAACTTATAATCTAATAATATTTATCTAATTAATGTATACAAATAAATTAAAAAAGAAAAGTATTTGCATATTGTACCTCAAACTCCTGAAAGTAAAATACCTTTGTGGCCTCAGAGATATTCTTCCATACATAACCCGCAGGATCAATCTTCTCCTAAAATGTAGATGTCATATTTCTAGAACATGGTTCAGATGGAATCAACCTAATATAAAAACAAATAATTTTATACTATTTGCAAAAATTTAAACCTATCACTTAATTATAAACATATAATGTTTCACGTGATTTCACTTACAGAGTATTGACAATTGTTATGTACTTTCTTCCATCAGGTCCCTCAGCTCCAGGCTGGCGGTCATCTCCTTCATCCGATAAAGGGGTAGTGGATGATGTAGGAGTGGCGGATGGTGTAGCATGAGGAGTAGCAGGTGATGTGTCATCTGCAACTGTAGGTCCTGGAGGGGGAGGAGGTGATTCAGTTGCAACTGCAGACTGTGATGGTCTACCTTCACAGTAAGTACCTCCGAACATGCGTCTAAACCTGGGTCACATTACATCACATTGTCTCTTTGGCCCCATATTTCTACCTGAAATTCATTGTTTATTGAATTTTCTAGAAATATAAGAATTTGAATTCAATATTTTACATAACATATGCAAAAGGAAATAAGGCGATTTGTTGAATATCATATTCAAGTACAAACTTTGAATTCAATTATAAGAATAATTGTTACAGTCATATAACAATAATATAATTAGTTTATAGTTGAGTCTACTATATTGCATCGATAAATCACAATGATATAATTATTTTCTTGGATTCCAAGTGACATGAGAGTCAGTAAAGGTAAATGAGTCCCCAATATTTGGATTTCCGAGAAGGGTCCTGGCATGTTCGAACGCAACAATGGAAATAGTGAAAGTTCTTCCCTCACGTGTATGTTTTGAACACCTTCTTGTAATTGCATTTCCGCTATTACTAAACTTGTAGACGATACAGTAAATAAGTCATCAGATTTAGGATTGATGACAAACTCTCCAGATGAATTGCTAGTATGAAACGGTTTACCTACAACACAATTAGTATAGAACTTACATATTGTCAGCTTAGAGAATCGTTAAACGAACCAATCCTGGAGTGACATATATATGTGAATGTCCAAACGATCTTTGTGGAATTGACGACTTTTCCAAAACAACCGATTTCCCTAATTCTTTATGGACCATTATGACATTGCTCCCGCCTCCATCGGCATACATGTCATCTTAGAGATTCAAGCAAGCTTAAAAAACATATAGTATATACTATCAAATGTGAATATATATAACAGCTTCATAAAAGGAAATGAGATGTACATAATAAGAAAAGTGACGTTGTGTAGATGATATTAAACACCTTGAAGTAGAAGATCAGTCATGAAAGGCAAACGATCATTACTGAAAGAAGCGGAGATTTTTGCTACATTGTTTATTCCTTCGGTAAGGACAATTTTGCCACATTCCTCCCAACAGAATGAATGACTACCATAGTAATCCGTCAATTCTTCCTGTTTGGAAACTCCACTATTTATTGTTACCATGCTATGACCATGATATTCTGTATGAAATTATATCCATTAACGAAATAGCTCGGATATGATTTAACAATTCGTAGAGGTCCTTTAGCAAGATCACAAATGAACTTGTTCTCTATTGGATTTTATAAGGCCTACATAAAAAGAAATTATCATATCAATAAGTATAACATCATTTCAACACTTAAATCTTATAATTCAATTATGAGAATATTTGTAAGTGGAAACTTACATATCTCTCGAACCATTGTGGAAAGTGTCTTCCAACTTCATTATTTACTTCATCCTGCGTCCTATCTGGCATGATCTCGCGTAACAATGCCTCTTATAATCTAAATACATTAGTATATATTTTAGTTATGAACAACACAAACTTTGAAAGCTGATATAATTATGTTCAACTTACTGTATGAAAGGTTGGACCTCTTGACAGTTCAATAAAATGTAACCATGGGCAGCCTCAATTTCTTCCTCTGTTATCATTCTTCTTGTTGTACGTCAATATGCTTGCGCAGGATATGTGAAAATGGATAAGTTACCATCAGCATCACTCGTTTCTCCCCCATCGTCATTACAAGGAACTTTTCTTTCTCTTGTGTGAACATGCGGCTCAAAATAATGTGAACAGAATGTACTAACTTTCTCCACTAAATAAGCATTACATATCGAACCTTCAACTCTAGCCTTGTTTTTGACATTTTTCTTTAAGTGATCCATTCACACAAATTCTTCTTTATTCAAGCAGAACATAAAAATTGAACAAAATTTTGACAACTTACCTAGACGGATAAATAAGCAAAGACGACAGACGATGAATGATGGAAGTTAGTGAACTAATTGTGAAATTGATTCAACTCAATTAAGCCATTAGAAGAAATAAAGAACCTTAAACTAAAAGGCTAAAGAACCTTAATAATTGAACTCATAATAATTGAATTTGCACAATTTAACTCATCCTTGTTGAATCTCTTAGGTTTAAGTTTTTTTAGATAAAAGTTTAAGTAAACAAATGTGTTAACCCAATTCCAAAAAATGAACAACAAAAAGGTTTAGGTAAACAATTCAAGTGCTAACTTTTTATAAACTCTTACAATAGTTACAAAGGCATAATGCTCCAACTCTCTCTGTATTGAAAATCTTTTTGTGAAATGAGTTACTTAAAGGTATTTGAAGACTTGATGAACAAGAATACAAATTGTTAGCAGGTAGTTAATGTCTTAAATCACTAAGTTCACTAGTAAATAAAAGAAACATGTTAAAAGTGAAGCTAATACACCTCACCCACTAATATTGCAAAGTCTAAGAACACATTTTAAATCAACAATTCCCAAATCACATAAGGAAGATGAAAGTAAATTTAGTTAGATATAGGATTTGATCATCTTGTCTTGACTTATATCTATAGATAAAGAATTTGTCTATAAAAGAAATAGGAATGAAGATGTATAGATGAATAAGCTATATATACCATTTATGATTGACTATATAATAAATGAATTATAAGAGTAATTGTAGTGAATATTAAATGTATGAATATTATTTTCTACATTAATGAATTCTTTATTGTTTCAATTCAATAAAGACACAAACTTGTTTTTAATTCAAATATTGAAAGTTGTAGCATATAGCATATAATTTCATAAAATGTTATTCTAAATATAATAATTGAAATTTTCAAATAACCATGACATTGCACATAGCTTCATTATATATTACATAAACAAAAGAGAAATTGTAAAGTAAATTGTTCATGACATTGTTAAACAAAAGAGACATTGTATATTAAAATGCTCACGACATAGTAAATTAAGATGCCACATTCACTAACATGATTCATACTACAACAATCAATTTAATTTAAACAATCCGTGCATTAAAAGAAATGCAGCTGTTATAATTTTTGAAGCAAAAATAATGGTCATCCCTAATGATACTTTCATTAAACACTTGGTATGTATGGTAAATTCATCCCTAACTCAACACAAAATCCCAATCTTTTTCCATGATTCTCTAACATTAACATAGGCGATCGGTAAACAATGACCCATTAACAACCAAAATAAATGCAGTCAACTCAATGATGAAACAAACTCCAAATCAAGCACAAAAATCAACCACGGACATGGTGATTTTGGCAGCAGAGGAGAGTACGAAGAACACAAAAATACCTTGACCAAAACCGTTGGAGAAGACGACGACAATGGCCGGAGACGCAGCAACTCCACACGACATAGGCAGACGATAGACATTTTTGCGGCAGATGGAGGAGGAAGAACGAGGAAACAACAGGTGGGGGGGGAGAAGGGGACTCGGGTAGAGTTTTAAGTAAACAAAAATGACGTCTTTTGTTTTAAAACCAAACGAAGTCGTTTTGTTGCTATTTAGTAACCATTCTTAAGTATACCAAAACGACGTCATTTGGTTTAATCCCAAACGACGTCGTTTTGTTGCTAAAGCGTAGAAGTTTTTAAGTATACCAAAACGACGTCGTTTGATTTTAAACAACGTCAGTTTGTTATAGTTAAAAATGTTTAAGCCTTTAATAGAAGCCGATGACAGACCGCAACTTTTACCGACAAAATTACCGACAATCATCTCCGTCGGTAAACATTTTCTTTCAAATTCAGGGACAGATATTGCTACCGCCGCTAAACAAATATTTTCCAGACAACATTTTCGATGGATATACTATTTTCATCGGTAATTAGCTACGGTTTCTTTACCGTCGGTAATTTTCTGACGCTAATTCAAACTTTTCTTATAGTGATAAGGCAATAGTTTCATTCATCGTAATATATCATACATGTATGTTTTTATAATAATAGTTATTTATATTTTTAAAATTGATATATTATGATTAATAAAATATATTAATTATTTTTAAGATTTTTAAAAATTAATATAAGCCCATTCAATATTGTGTGTGTGTGTATGTGTGTGTGTGTGTGTGTGTGATTTATGTATCTTTGGAAGACAAAATTGAATTTTCAATGAATTATGATCATATTGATTTTATTTATATGTATATGGATAAACATAAATTGACACTTAAGGATTGATATTTTTATAATAAGATATATTGGTTGTGATACTAATTCTTTTAATTTGTTCCATTCTTGTCTTAAAGGGACTAATTCTTTCACTAATTGTTTTAATAATCTTATTATTTTGAGAGTGCATGTGATGCAAATATTTAAGGACAAAGAGATTAAGACCTATATGTTATTTCTAATTGTCAATATATAATTCTAATTGTTTTCTTAATGAATAATAATAATAATAGTGATGATGATGAGAATAAAATTAAGCATTAAAATAAGAATAATTGTGTGTTATTTTTTTTGGTAATTTAGAAGAATTTAATTAAAAAACAAAGATATGTACAAAAGAGTTCACGCCCTAATGTCTCGGAGGACACAACCAGCTATTACATAGCAGATGGCCCACAGTTCAATCCAGAACAAAAGCAACGCCAGAAAATCAGCAACTATGATTTAAGGATGGATCATATCTACTGTTGGAGCCCGAACTTTTGATGAAAATTAGAAATATTAAAACGACATAAAATGATAAAGAAATTTATGAATTTAAGAAAAATTT
>JAOQMR010000213.1:6449191-6462240 GCA_027563865.1 Erythroxylum pelleterianum
TGACCAAAGAGGACAATACTGATTAAGGTTGTGGTCGCATGCAAACTTGAGGTATGCGGGGCCTCACTCGCCCCGTTAGATGGGCTTGAGTTCGCTCCGGTACGCAAAACACGGACCTAACAAGTGGGATTTTAAATCTTTGGATTTTTTTAGAGCTTTTGGTTCTTATGGCCTAAGAATGGTATGAGTTTAAGTTTTCTAAGATCAATTTTGTGATTATGTGTTATGGGTTATCCAATTTGAATTCCTATTGATTAGGAATTTTTGCCATTTATGAAGGAGATTTAGAAAAGCAAGAGGAGCATGAGGGGATGCATTTTGAACAAGAATAAGCAAGAAAATAAGATGGGTTTCATGTTTATGATTGAGCAATGAGCCACTAAGCTTTCTTTTGTTTTCGAAATCAAGAAATAAACGTTAGTTTTTGAATCAAATGACTAAATGATTTAAATTACTTCATTTATTGCTTTTAAATGATTTAAAGAATTTGCTTATGTGTGTATATGCTTAATTGATTGAATTTGAATTGTTGTGAATATGGAAAAATGCATGTGTATTGTTGAATTATTATGATTATTGAAATTGCATTGTGATTTATGAATAATGATAAAGTTATGCCATTGGAACATGTTATGGAATTTTGTATGAATGAAAAGACAGAAAAGCCCGAAAGTATGAGCATTCAATAAATTGATTTAAGCATGATTATGTGCTTTTGTTTGGGCGAGAGAGGAACGTTTCGTTAGTAACGTGCACGTCGACGTATAGCCTTATCCCGACTGTCCTCTTGAGGCCACGAGATCCTGAGAAATTAGACTCGTTTTGTTCACGGTTTAAACTTCGGTTTATCCGTTTTGTTCCACGGAACTCTCGAGCCATTTGTTTGATTGCATCTTTGAATTGTCAAGTATGTTACATAAATTGAGTTTTCCGTATTGATGGTTAAATGGATATGTTGCGTTGATGTGATGATATTTTAGCTATGAGTTGTGAGTTCGAGTTGCAAATTTGACTGAGAATTTGAAAATGGAGCATTTTATGAATTCATTATGATTTTTATATGACAAATGAACATTTCATCAATTTTGCTTATTTTTCGTTATAAGCATGTTACCCACGAGCTTAAAGCTCACCCTCCCTTTTATTCCCATCTCCAGGTGATGAGAACGAGATCGGATGAAAGAAAGTAAAGGCATTTGTTTGGTTATGCACATGTTGTATTTTAAGTTAGATTGTTGTAAGAATAAGACCTTAGACATATGTTGAGAATTTTGGGGGTTTTTATCTTTTGTATTCGGATTTTTGATATTTATGTTGTCATATGGCTTAGATTGCCATTAAAGTTTGTAAACATTTATCTTATGATGTAAATGAATTATAGATTTGTGTATGGATTTGAAATATGAATTGTGTATGAATTGTATGAATTGAGGTTTGGGTGTGGGATGAATTCCAATTGGAAGTTGAATTGCTTTGAATGATGTTGTAATAAAGGAAGTGAAGTTGGAAAAAATTTGGCATTGATATATAAGGAATTTGATTAAGTTGATTTCTATTTTCCAACGATTTAAAGTATGCGAATTTTTGATGATCGGAGTATGTTGTTGGGCTCCGGAAAAGGCGCCCAACACTAGGGTTTCAACACAGGAACTCATCCAACTGTTGCTTCCAATCCTTGTCATATAGCTTATGAACAATGTAATCAAACAGTCCCTGCCAATTGATTAAGTTTCATTAAGTTTCTAAAAATTTGAATAAAATCTCAATTTTCCAGCGTAGGCACCTCTTTACACAAACTGAGTTTGGTGTAAGAATTGAGTTTGATTTAGGGTTCTCTTTATCTAAAAATGACGTAGTTTAGTTAAACAACTTAATGAAACTTAATTAGTTAGTTTAATTAAGTCTTATGTGTATAAGTGTTTAGGATTTCTGTCTTATGTGGCAAGTCACATCAGTAACGTTAACGGAGATACTAACGTCAGGCTAGAATTGGAAAATTGAAAATTTAAATATTTAATTGTCACTTTTTTAAGTTTAAGCTATAATTACAAAATTGAGTAAAGTTTGAGATTTTTTTGTAATTAACCATTTATATATATAGGGTTAATTACCAAAAAAAAACCTAAACTTTCCTTAATTTTTCAATTATAGCCCGAACTTTAAAAAATAGCAATAAAATGCTCAAACTTTCAAAATTTTCAATTATAGCCCGATGTTAGTCTCACCGTTATTTTGGATGACGTGGCACTGCCACATGACAAATGACCCCTACTAATCAAACACGTTAGTGTTATTAAGGGAAGCTTGTCTTATTAGCGAAACGACATCGTTTCTTGATGGTAGTAAAACGACGTCATTCCAAGAAAATTGAAAGAAGACTTCTCCTCCCCCTTCGCTCTCACTCAATCTGTCTAAAATCTTTTAGTTTTGTCTCACCTCGTCGTTGTGAATCTGTAACCTATTCCAAGTTTTCTCTCACTCATGATCACCCAATTGTCCTCAACATTTCTCCTATCATCAGAACATCATTTTTCCCCGCTCTTATCCCTTCTCACATTGCATCGTCGGAAGCGTGATTTTGCCCTTCTCGACCGTCAACCACGTGAAGGTTAGTTTTTTATTTATTCCGTAAGATTTCATTGTCTTCTTTTCTGATAATGTTTAATGTTCTGCTATAAGGTGTAGATGATGTAGCTATTTCTGTTTTGTTTATGTCTCTTGTTCTTTAATTCTTCATGCAAGCTACTTTAATTCTTCATGCAAAATGTTGTTATCCAACCTCATCCTAGAACCCTTTAGTTTAAACTTGTGTAGTTTCCTTAGTCTAATCTGAGAGTGGTGTTTACTTTGTAGCTAACAGATTATTTACATGAGCTTCTTATAGAAAATTTTAAACATAACTAAAACCTGTGTGTTTTATACTCAAGAGGAGACTATGAGCATTACTCATTTATGTCTTACATTACCTCTTCTTACACCTAATGTGAAGGTGGGCGTATCTAACAAGTGCCAAGGAAATAACAATTTTTGCCTCAGCTTTTAAGTCATTCTCAAAGTCAAACATCAATTGTAGCACTAAAGAGAGTTTCATTCATTATCAGGTTGTCATTAGTGCTGCTAAAAAACTGTCAATTCCTGTTCATAGGTATGTGGTATTTATCTTTTGACATAATTCTTATCGAGAGATATTATACCTTTGTGTCATCTACATATGGTGCAGGATTAACTCTCCTAATGCCTAATTATTTAAAAGCCTTAAACCTGTTGCATATCTTTTGTTCTTTTTCTTCATCTTTTACTTCTGGGTTGGAATTTTTACAAGTTATCTACCTTTATATTTCTTTAAGCCTGTTTGCTGACTTATATTGGTTGTCCTATGGAGAAGCGATTTCTCCCTCAAAGTTGGCGTATGTGGCAAAAGAACTTTATGACATGTGCTATTTTGAGATTTTTCTTGGTGATACGATTGGAGTTGGTACATTTGGTATTGTGTTTTTGTTCATCTCTGCATTCTTACTAATTTTTGTTTGAATTTTTTCTCATTAGATTACCTCTCTTTGCACAAAATTATTGCTTCTCCTTCATACGTTTCTTAAAGTTTTGTGGTCATAACTTTGGAGTTTGTTTTCTTGAAGATGAGCTTTTTCATTTAATAACTTCTTTTTCTCACCTTTTGTTCATAGGTGATCCAACACTTTTAGCTACCTAATTCTTTCTAAAAGTTATGTGTTTAATGACTGGTTTCTTCACTTTGTATATTCCTTATCCTAGTAGTTGCATTTATTTAGTGGCCTATTAACCCTTGCACCATTCTCTTGTGGGCTATGATTAACTTAAGTGAAGCTAATAGAGTCCATTTTACTATCTTATATTGGATTGTTGTGGTGTAAACTCATATCCTAATAACCAATTCAAATTCATTTCCCCAAACAAGTTCTCAAGTATGATTTCAATATGTTAATTGTCTGTTCCATTTCCATTTCTTTGGAACAGGTACTGTCATTCCCATGCTTGAAGCTGTGATGACTGTTGCTCCTGCTAAAAAGATTGCTGCCCATTTCCATATACAAACATTGTAGTGATGGAAGATTGGTTTCTTCTGGATAAGGCCATTTGGATGAGAACAATGCCCCAAACATGTTATCATTTACATGTACAAATATTGTAGACAAAAAACTAAAGCTGTGTGTGATTCAAATATGAAACTTTTAAATTTGTTCCTTTTAGTTCTTTGGAATTTAAGTTTAGGATCAACACTTATCAATAGTTTCTGAGCTTAATACATGAGGAGTTTTTCTTCATTTTTTTATACTTAACTATACTGAATTGTTCACGTGATTGCTTACACTATTTCAAACATCAAGGACTTAATTACTAAAAGCATGAAGTATTAGAGACTTACTTGATAGTGTACCAAACAATGAATAAATCCAATGTTATGGTCTTCTTTGCAAATTAGACAATGGATCTTAGGAAAAAATAAACACAAAGAGCAACCAGCAAGTCTTGCTTAAACATGCAATGCACAATGCAACATTAAGTGGTCAGAATAGAAACCAAATCAGGATAGAACACTTAAACCAGTTCAAAAGCAAGAACAAACAAGCTCCTTTGTATAATGTAGCTTTAGTCATCAAAGGTCAAATTTCGATTTTGGGTACAATCAACGCATCACCCATTCACTCCTTCCACATCAATTTCCAAGAGAAGATACAGTGGTTTCAAGATATTCACAATCAACAACTAAAAGCTACTTGAATCAAACATATATATAGAGAAAAACAGAAAACTATAAGAATGATAGCCATAAACTCCATTAGGAGAGAGAATTCACGAACCTTTATAAAAAAAATGTAAGGGACACTCAAAAAACGTTATAAACTTAGAAATACATAGTGTTTTCTTGTGTCCGCGAGGAGAATGTCCAAATGCTGTGGGATTTCTTGCGCCTGCGAGGGATGGACGAAACAATGTCGAAGAACTTACGAATTTCGTGCATCTGGGAGGGAGGGATGAAATAATGTAAAAAACCCTAGGGATTTTAGTTTACAGATTAAGTGAAAATGAAGGAGGAGGAGAAGTCTTCTATCAGTTTTCTTGAAACGTCGTCATTTTACTACTATCAAGAAACAATGTCGTTTCACTAATGAGAAAAGCTTCACCTAATGACACTGATGTGTCTGACGTCGTTTCTCTAATGAGAAAACTTCTCCTAATGACGCTAACGTGTTTGATTAGTGGGGTCCATTTGACACATGAAAGTGTCACGTCAGTCAAGATAATGATGAGACTAACGTCAAGATAGAATTGAAAAAAATTAAAAGTTTAGACATTTTATAGCTACATGTTAAAGTTCGGGCTATAATTAAAAAATTAAAGAAAGTTTGGGTTTTTTAATAATTAGCTCATATATATATATATATATAATTCTCCTTCTTCAAAAAGGTTTCCAATTTCCTTCTTTTAAAATACATAGAGCTATCAGTTTTTTATTTTTTTTTTGGGTAAATAAAAGAGCTAATAACTAGCTAGAGCTAATAACAGGATTAAGGTGTCAAGTGCGACTAACACCCATGCGATCATCATTGAGAGTTGGCAGTATAACATCCGGGGGCTGTTGAAAAACCACCAGGCCCAAAGACACCTCAGGTCTGATCCGAGCCATAGCATCAGCTGTAGCATTTTCCTCTCTAAAAACACGATGAATTGTGACTTGCCAACTGCGGGATATCAGCTCCCGAATGTTGTAGATAAGTGCATTGTCCGTACTCTCCGGATTATGGTAATTGAGACATTGAATCACCGACATGCTATCACTCTCAACCTCGACCTTATTGATGCCCATACTCCAAGCGAGTTGCAAGCCATCGAGCAACCCCCATAGCTCTGCATTTGTAACTGAACAGATTTCAAGATTGTGAGCAAAACCGGTCAGCCACGAACCAGTGGTGCTGCGTAAGACACCACCAGCAGCAGCAGCCCCAGTCAACGGATCGACAACACTGTCCACATTCAGCTTGGTCCATCCCGACGCCGGAGGCTGCCAACAGACCTACATCGGAACAGCAGCAGCCCTACGCCCCGGTTTCATACTCGAAGCTTTCACTTGCTTAGCCCATCCTTGTCCCTGAATGACTATAGCCTCCGGACCTGTACGAATACCTTCAAAAACAAAAGAATTACGAGCTTTCCAAATTTTCCAACAAAGAATACCGAAACAAGTAGGCCAATCTCAATCCACATATTCAATTCTAAAAGCATTACTAAGGTTATCAATCATCCATTCACTCATAGAACTAGTAAAGAACCTGGTAACCATAGAATGAGGTAGAACTGCAAGCCACACCGTACGAGCCCAAGCTCTCCTTCTTCTCCTAAAGTCCTTAACTCCTTTATAAAATAAAAGTAAGTTATCTTTTGCTCTTATTATTTCCACTGCAATTATGTATTTATTCTTTACATATATTGCATTAACAACTAATGTAGCAATCTAACTTTTATATTTCTAGTACTAACTTCTAACTTTTATATTTATATTTTGTTAGTGGTTGTTAAAACACCAATTTTTTTTCTTTATTATTGATATTATTGCTTTTTTATTTCTTGTTTTAATATTTTTATTTTAATGCTTCATTCATATTATTGTTTAGATATTTATTAAAATGGAAAGATAAAATAGATAATGTTCTAAGTTAGAAGAACACATCACATAGTTAGTATTATTAATTTTACGTAATAATTATAATGATCAAATATTAGAAAACAATTTAAATTATATAAAGAGAATTAGAAATATATCTAAGCCCTAAGTTCTCCGACTTTATGATTATTATTTTTCCCTAACATTACCCTCAAATTTTGAGAATGGCCTCACTTCCACTAGGCTTTTGTTCTTGTTTTCCTTTAAATCGTTCCTCTTTTTTTTTTTTTCAAAATGTAATAATTCAGAGTTGTTATTTTCATATTATTGCATATTTTGTTTATAATCTACATCAATTCAGTAGATTTTAAAATCTATGATTTTATAATCTCCTTGTGTAGTTCACTACTCATGGGGATTGACCAAAATCTGCTATTATTTTTCCAGTTAAAACCCAACTAAAACCCACCTGACAACCTTAGAGACTTTGAAACTTAGGCCTCTCCAAAACCCGATGATGTCTGGGTTCTCAAAGAATTGTGCGTAAGGAGACCAGTTTCTTGCGCGGGTGATGGTTAATTCAAGCTCACAAAATGTTTGACGATTTGCCGCAGTGGGTGCGGAAGGCTGTTTAGGCCATAATTCGACCGGAAGATATGAACTTCACTCGACATTTTCCGGCTAAAATTCAGCTTTACATTATAACGCAGAAAGTTCGTTTCTTTGTTCGCGACCCATTTCCCAACAAGCTTACGCAGTATCTCCGGCGAGCCGAGCTCATCGATTCTATTAGATTATGTGTCCGTTCCAACCCCGACTCACTTCCCACTCTCTTAAATAGCCGCCTTTTAGACCATTTTGTGGTCACTCACGCTATTAGGTGTACCCCTAATGCAGATTCTGCTATTTTTCTTGTTGAGTCCCTCAAAATTGTTCCACATTTCTCGCATAATCAATCCACCCTTTATGCGTTGGCAACAGTTCTAGCTAAATCACGTAGGAGCTCAGAACTGAAGTTCCTGATGGCGGATATTGATGCGGGAAAATACTTGGGTGTTAGGATTAGCTTTATAAACCTCATGCAGTGGCATGCTGCATGTGGTGACATGGAGGCAGTTTTAGACTCTTGGGATAAGTACAGACAAAGTGGCAAGCGTTTGTGCACAGAGTCTTATAACATTGTTATGCAACTTTATGGGCAGACGGGTCAGCATTTGGAGGCTGTGAAGGTCTTCTTCAGGCTAGTTGATGAAGGAGCAATTCCAAACTCTAGAACTTACACAGTTATGATTGAACATCTGACTAAGTTGGGCAAGTTGGATCCAGCACTAGAGATTTTCAGGATGTTGCCTTTTATGAGAATTAAGCGGACTTTAAAGCAGTATTTAGTTTTGGTGGAAGGGCTTGCTGGTGCTAAAAGGTTTGGGGATGTCAAAATGCTGCTCCATGAAATAAGGGTTGATGGCAAATTTCCTGGTCGTCCCATGCTTTTAGCTTTGCAATATTTGCAGGAGGCAGGATTTTTATCGGAAACCGAGGAGTTTATTCAAGAAATGTTGCCAGACAAGAGAATTAGGAGTATAGCGTCTTGGGAAGATAGTAGTGATGAGGATGAGGATGAAGATGAAGATGCTAGCCATGAAGAGGTTGATGAAATACCTCGTGGTATCCAATTGAAGCCATGGTTGGACCCAAAAGCCTTGGCAAAGGCCGTGAATGAAATGAGTCCTGATGTTGTGTCTGCCCTGGAAGATGCCAAACTTGTGTGGACCAATCGGTTAGTTTGCAAGGTTCTTAGGAATTTCACTTCTCCAGATAGAGCTTGGGATTTCTTCTGTTGGGTTGCTTGTCAACCAGGATTCACTCATGATGTTCACACGATAGAAAGAATGATGGCACCTTTTGCTCAGCATGGGAAGGCTGATATGGTTGATAGACTCATAGCAAAAATAAGAAGTGAAGGACTTAAATTGTCTTTCAGCACCATTAAATTGATCATTGATTTCTATGGTATTTCAAAGAATGCTGATGCTGCTTTAAAGGTTTTTCATGATGACAGGGAACTATGTGGTCCCATATCGAAATTTGATCTAATGCTTTTGTATTCATCTCTTTTACGAACATTGACCAAGTGTAGGAGAAATTCTGATGCCATGGACATGCTTGAGGAGATGATTTCCTCTGGAATACGCCCAGACAGTCAGACATTTTCTGGATTAATGTATCACTTTGCATTAGAGGGAGATATGAAGACCATTCAGAAACTATTTTTGATGGTTAGACAGAGTTGTGTGAAGCCAGATGCTTATATGTTCAAAGTACTGATCCAAGCATATTGCAAAAGTGGAAGGGCTGCTCTTGCATGGAGGGTTTTTGAAGACATGAAGAACTCAAATTTGTTGCCTGACGTTGCCACTAAAGATTTGCTTGTAAAGAGTCTTTGGAAGGAAGGCAAACGGAAAGAGGCTGCCAGTCTAGAAGAAAGCTGCGAGGAATTTAGCAAAACTCTACCATTAGTATTGCGAGGTCACGTATGGACTGTCAGCTCTGTAGATCTCACCAGAGTTTGCCAAATTTATGCCAATAGTTTTGTGTACACCAATGATTAGAACTTCCTCTGGACTTGTAACATATTCTAGATGTAAGCATTCTCTTGATAATACTCTTTTGTCTGCGCTTGCATTCCCCTCTGCATCATAGTCCCTAGTCATTTGTTTATTGGCTTAAAAAAACGGTCCATTTATATGGGTATACAATTTCAGGAGATTGGACTCTTTTCTGATAAAAGACAGAAAGATCCTAATAGTTGGTTTGTATCTTGCCAGTACTAGAGGACAAAGTAGAGTTGTGACCAACAATTCTGACTGTAGCCGAAGCTTAGACTGACTTTCATACTACCAACAATATAAAGGCAGCAGAGGTGACTTCGATGGAAATTCTCTTTAATACAGTTCATTTAATTCATTATTGTATTTTCTTCCTGATTTGGCAATAGAAGGTTTCAGTATTACCCAAGTTACTGGGGTCTGGTTAAAATGACATGAACATCATACTAACTGATCTTTAAACCTGTGGTTGGGTCACTAACCATCATAATTCGAACAAAAGCTTCTATTGTTTGATTAAGTTGCCCCACTTCAGTTTATATTGAATGCAGAGAATTAACCAACTTGGATGTTTACAGCTTGGCTGGTTGCAAGAGTTTATACCAGCAAATTATATATAGTTGCAATAGGTTATCCCTTTCCAGAAGCAGAAGAGGCAAAGCAGAAATAAAATCATTAAACTTATGTAGATCCTGTTGGCGATCAAATTTGTCGTTTAATTGATACAGGACATCTGACCTCCCATATAGTATCAGAAGAAAAGACACTTCCTGCCGTCCTGAATTGATAGATTGCACTAAATTAATATGAGCAGAAGGGGGAAGTCATTTTCAGACTTGGTGCTAGCGATACAAGCTTTGTCCTTTATATTTGGTTCTCTTTTTTGGAATTGCATATGGGAAGTATTCATACACTGGAAAACAACAGAAAATTTTCAATTCAGGAAGCGGAGGAAGAAGAAAGTCTGTCAAATCAAATGCTGGATAATACTTCTTGGCTTTTCCAGCAATCTCAATTGCGAAATAAGGGTCTTATTTAATTCAAATCTCATCAACACTTCATAATCTGAACCTCAAGTTCAGAGCAATGGCAGTTTCTCTCCTTTCTTCGGAAGCTCCATTTCTCTTGCTTCTTTTCTTTAGCATAACAAATTTCACAGCACAGTCACTGCCTGGCTCGAACTTTTCTTGCCCTGTGGATTCACCTACTTCATGCGTAAGTTACATCACTTACCTTGCCCGGCCACCAGACAAGTTGAACCTTGGAAACATATCTGATTTGCTTGATGTTAGTCGTCAGTCTATTGCTAGCGCAAGTAACCTGGTGTCTGAGGACACCCCATTGTTTCCAGACCAGCTTTTACTTGTACCAATAAGATGTGGTTGCACAAGGAACCAATCTTTTGCCAACATCACCTACCAAATACAGGAAGGTGATAACTTCTACCTGGTGCAAATCACAACATTCGAGAATATCACCAAATGGGAAATGATGGAAGACCTAAATCCTAATTTGACTCCGACTCTCTTGTATCCTGGTGACAAGGTAATTGTTCCGTTGTTATGTAAGTGCCCTTCAAACAGTCAACTTCAGAATGGAATCCAGCATCTTATTACCTATGTTTGGCAACCTGAGGATGATCTCCTCAAAGTATCTACTAAGTTTAATGCGTATCCAGATGATATTGTGGCTGAAAACAACATCAGTAACTTCACTTCCATGGTGGATCATCCCATCCTCATCCCAGTATCCCAGTTGCCAATTCTTACTCGACAGTATCCTCCACCCACAGAAAGAAGAGGATCGCATCGTCATGGGTTCATCACCTCTGCTATAAGTATAGCGTTCTCTCTTTTGATCTTCTCTTTTGTAGCCTTTCTGGTGCATAATCGCTGTTATACGAACAAGAAGACTTTGGTTTGCAGTGGCTCTTCTTGTCAGGATACTGCTGTTCTCATTCAAACAAAGGATCATAAGAAAAGTGAGTGCTATGAACCTAAGATCATACGAGATAAACTACTTCCAGGGGTTTCAGGCTATGAACCTAAGATCCTAAAACATAAACTACTTCCAGGGGTTTCAGGCTACATAGGAAAGCAAATTACTTATGAAGTTAAGGTGATTATGGAGGCAACTATGGACCTGCACGAACACTACAGGATAGGGGGGTCAGTATATAGAGCCAACATCAATGGAAAGGTCTTGGCCATAAAGAAAACCAAGGAAGATGTCTCGGAGGAACTGAAGATACTTAGGAAAGTGAATCATGCCAATCTGATCAAATTACTGGGAACATCATTTGATACAGAGGGTAATTGCTTCTTGGTCTATGAATATGCAGAAAATGGATCACTGGACAGGTGGCTTCGCCCAAAGTCAGCAACCTCATCAAGCTCTATTGTGCTCCTTACTTGGACTCAAAGATTGCAAGTAGCGTTGGATGTTGCCAACGGCCTGCAATACTTGCACGAACATACTCAACCGATCATTGTTCACAGAGATATAAGGACAAGCAATATACTTCTTGACTCCATGTTCAAGGCAAAGATAGCAAATTTTTCAGTGGCTAGACCTGCCAAAAACACTATGATTCCAAAAATTGATGTCTTTGCTTTTGGGGTTGTCTTGTTGGAGTTGCTTTCGGGAAAGAGAGCTATGGTAACAAAAGAAAATGGTGAAGTTTTATTGCTGTGGAAAGAAATAATAAGGGTCTTGGAAGTTGCAGAGAAAAGAGAACAGAGGTTAAAGAAATGGATGGATCCAAACTTGGAGGGCTTTTATCCCATTGATGGTGCCCTCAGCATGGCAATCTTGGGAAGGGCATGCACACTGGGAGACTCTTCAGCAAGGCCAAGTATGGCAGAAATCGTCTTTAACCTCACAGTTCTCTCCCAGTCGTCATCACACACATTACAGAGGTCCTGGTCTTGTGGGCTAGAAGTGGACGAAGTTGCACAAATTATCAGTCCTGTGAAAGCTCGTTAATTTAGTCGCAGAATGAGGGGATATACAACTCTAGTAGACCTCACAGATCATGTACAAAGATGTCAGAAGCAACTTTGTTATGCAGAGTCGTAGTGATGGAATGTACAGTGCAGTTTCTTTTCCATTCAAAAGCATCAAATTCCTGGCCTATGTTCACATTATGCTCTCTGCAAATTCTTTGGCTTTGAACTAAAAAAAATTCTACTAAAATTGAATCCATGGAGCAGTTGGCTCTGACATGTCAAATACAATAAATTTCAGATGATTAATTGAACAGTTGACTGTAACTACGGATTGCAGGCATGTTGGTTTTGCTAGAGAAATTTAAGAACATAAGACAGATTTAAATGCAAGAAATAATCTTCAGATGTTAAACTACAAGTTCATAAGATAGCCAACTGTTGAGAAGGAGCTCTGATACTGCTCATTAAGCCTCTCAGGGTCAGGAATCACACGTCCGAATGATTATGATTCCGGAGTCTGAAAATTACGTAAACTCTAAATTGAGATTTGACAGGTCCCATTGATCATAAAATATGAAATGGGAAGTATTTATCATCTATACTAAGATAGAACTGATGGTCACTTGGGCCTAAGAAACTGGTCATATTATTGCATTACTAACAAAGAGTACTTTGAAGGTTTTGGACTTCCTCCAACTCCCAATCCGCAAGTAGGGATGGCAAAAAGCCCCGCCCCAATGGGGATCCGATATTCCCCGACCTGAACGGGGCGGGTATGAGGGCACATTTTGCCCCGAATAAACGGGGTAGGGGATGGGGATTTTTCCCCATTTATATTCGGGGCGGGGATGGAGA
>JAOQMR010000213.1:6481026-6511620 GCA_027563865.1 Erythroxylum pelleterianum
TTAATTGGTGAACAATTTGGTCCTTGAGGGAGACGACTTTAGAATATTTGCTGTGTGGATACTAGGACGAATCTGTGAGCTTGCAGAAATAATCGATCAATGACGGGAATATGCGAGAGTTCCATAGTTACTTAGCAAGTAGATCAAGCATGGTATGAGTTTTAGGAAAGTTTCAGACCGTGTACGAGCTGACTTGGATAAAGTTAAGTTCTTGATGAACTAAGGACTTAGTGTGTGCTCAAGTGGATGGACCATGGCTAATGGAGTTGGCATGGGTAAGTATTGGATCGGACCAGTGTGCTATTAGCTTGAATGACTCATCATCAACGAATAGAAATGAGATATTGAATGATATGGCGGATAAGATTACAGTAGATGTACATCAGCTTTAAGAGATAAAGATCATGTGGAAGGATCATTTGAAGATAGAGAAGATCCTCGTGGATATGGATAATCACTCATAGAGTTATTGTGATGTAGCTTAATCCTATAAGATAGAGTCCTAATTGGATAGGGATGTCATCTATTTGTTAACTTGATGTAATCTGATAAGGATAAGATTATGATCTTAGCTAGTAAAGTTCTAGTAGAATTCTAACTTAGTCATCTAGAGATGCCTATAAATAGGGCATTTAAGCCTTGCTCTCATAATCAGCAGGAGCGTGTTGTGAGACATAGAGATTAAAACAGTATTCCTTTGTATACTTTGAGAGAAGTAACGAAGGTTGGCTTTTAGTTGTATCTCTTTCTTGTTCTTATTGTTGCCTTTACTATTCTAGTGTTTCCGTATTTTTCTTACTAGTGTGAGAGTTAAACACTGCAAGGGTCATGAGGCATTCAAGAACTAGATTATTGGTCAACAATCACGTGGGAAAGTTGAGTCTTCCTTAGAAGGACTTAAGTAAGATTGTCGTTCAAAGGAGTAAGCGTGTCTTGCGGACAAGTTCGTGCTTAAAAGAAAACTTTTGTAACATCGTGCATGGTTGATTCCATGCATCTAGATTGGTGCCAGATGACTTAACACTTACTAGGAAGGAGTCCAAATAATTAATTAGGATCTAAAGTCTTGTGTCTTTAATTAAATCATGTCCTCAAGTAACATAACTATGCATTATATTATAACTTACCGACAAATATGAAATGATCCTTAACATTCATGATACAATTAAAGTTTTATCTTTATTTGAAACATGATGTTTGCTAATTTAGAAACATTTCTTGTAATTTATATCGACACTCTCCGCTTTGCGAGCGTTATCAATTATACACAACTTTCCCTTTATATTTCACAAAGAAGTTATTTTTCATAAATTGAACCTGTAACTTTCTCATCACCGTTTGCATTTCACAAAGAGGTTATTTCCAGAACTCGAAACTATAACTTTCTGGTCACAAAGGAGTAATCTTATTAGTTGTTCTAAGGCTTGCTCTCAAAAATAACATTTAAAGACTACAAGAATTAAGTGAAACCATAACATTTAAACTTAGTGATAAGATAAAAATAAAGATGTGGTTGGTTCGCATAGGGTAATAGTAACAGGAATGAGAATAAATATAGTGAGGAATGAAAATGGTTATAATTATTATAATTATAATAGTTGGTTAGGTTGCATGAATGATTACCATTACTATTGATAGTGATTGGTTTATTGAAAATCTTGAGAAATAAAAATCTGTTAAATTTTTGTTTACATCAAATTTTAATATATTCTAATTAATTATATTTAATATTAATATATTCTAATAAATTATATTTAATTAATAATTTTTTACTAAAAAGGAAAAATAAGATTTTAATTTTTTTACATCAAATTTTAATATATTCTAATTAATTATATTTAATTTTAATATATTCTAATTAATTATATTTAATTAATTATATTGCTTTGCTGATAAAGGAAAAAATTAGTTAAAGTTTTTAATCAAATTTTAATATATTCTAATTAATTATATTGTTTTGCTAAAAAAGGGACAAATAAAATTTTGTTAAATATTTTCCAAACAAAAAATTTTGTTAAATATTTGTATCAAAATTTAATATATTCTAATTAATTATATTTAATTTTAATGTATTCTAATTAATTATATTTATTATATTCAAATTAATTATATTTAATACATTCTAATGAATTACATTTAGAATATGTTTAATTTTAATTAATTATATTTAATATATTCTAATTTAATTTTAATTAATTATATTTAGTATATTCTTATTAATTATATTATTTTGCTAGAAAAAGGAATGATTGTCTTTCATTCCTCACATATAGGGTATGGAGTAATCCCAAAACTCAAATATCAAAATACTGTTCATGCAATGATAATATATATAGCCAACCGACGTTTTATTCTATACTCATTGATGTCTTCCAAACCTATGAACCAAGCAACCCCTAAATAATTATTTGTTTAAGCCAAACTTTGGTAAATATATAAAAGGAGGAATTTCTACATGTAAAAGATAGTAAAATTTTCTTATTTTCACTTATTCAAAAAATTATTTTATCTTTTTGAATTGCTAAAAATATATAATGTTAATAATTCTAAAAATAAACTTCTATTAAGTATTTGTAGAATATTCGTAACGTAAATCATTACATAATTCTTTGTTATATAACAACAATAACAATAACACTTAGTAAGAGTCCTGCTAAAATGTAGGGTTTGAGGAGATTCAATAGTCTGTAGCCTTATTCTTACTTGATAGAGAGGTTGTTTCTTATAAACTCACATATAATGCAAAATAATGATAATATAAAATATAATTAAATACGTATAAATAAAAATATAAAAAAATATATAATGCACTACATAATATAGTACACATAAAACCTGGTAAAGATCAAAAAATAAAACAAGTAAAGAAATACACAAACTAGAAAAAAAGACAAATATAAGAATAAATCAAACCAGACATTACATAAGGTAATTAGATTAAGAAACTACTTAGGCTAAGTAACTAGGAGTGAAGTACTACCTAATCAAAATATTAAGGTAAACTATAAAATAAAGGTCTCCTAGGAAAATGTTTAAAAGACCTAAGAGAACGAGAAAGACATCTTTATATGAGATCTTTTATCCTTATCCTAGTATGTCAAAGATTTCTATTGCGAGCCATATCTTCGGTAAGTTCCAGTAAAATCATATCATCTTTTATCATTTTCTCTCAGTTCTTCTTAGATTTTCCTTTTTTTTTCCCTCTTACGGTCTCTAAGTATTATTTTCTCATATCTTCTCACTGGAGCATCATGATGTCTCCTTTTTACATATTCAAACTACTTATGACTATGTATTTGTTTAATGATTCATCACTCTGCCGCATATAATATGACCGACCAAATTCCTAAACAATGAAATTTATCTTTTAACTTGAATGATATCTTTTTGTCACGATGCATTTCTCCATTTAATTCACTATGATTTGATACAATGGACTTTATCTTTATCGATCTATCCATTGCTTTAAATGATAGATAACTATATTTATATAAATAACTTATCAAGTCCACAATAGAACTACTTGACTATCTGTGTTAGCAAAAAGTTTGATAAATTTTAATATAATGTTCCTTTAAAAAAATTTATTTTGAAAATAATTGAAAACAAGAGTAATGTTTGGAATAAGTGAAACTACAAGTTTGTCTCTATCTTTTACCTAATTCAGCTCATGTACACACTTTTCTAGCCTACCTAGGAGAGGGAATTCTCGACAGAAATCATTCCTTGGGTTTAACAATGTTAAGGCGTAATATAAAAAAAAAGTATTAATATTGCAAAACCACACTTAATAACATCATGGTAATGGCCTTTTTTAGACAATTGTAAACTAAATGGTCAATTATAATGTAATTAAACAGAGACCTAATTGCTTTTTTTTTGGTAGATATAATCCAAGCTTTAAAATGATCATTGTTGCAGTTTTGGTAGAAGAAAAATGAGATCCTCATCCTAGCCTGGTTGGATGCATATGAAAAGTTGTCGATCGAACCCAATGACATCATTGTAGAGTTGACTCTAATGGGCCAACATCAAAGGCCTACTTGCATAACAGTATTTCTATGTTTTTGTGGGAACATTTTTGAACAAGGCAAAAACAATACTTGCTGGTCCCTCTGATTTTGTACCACACGTTCGTTTAGATTATGTTTTGATCTTCTTTTTATAGTACGTTAACAATAACAGTCACCAAGATGCATGTGTTTCTCACATGATTAAATTGGAAAGGTTCACCCAGGGCATCCCACATCAAACTTGAACTAAGTGATCACTTACGAATAATTAAAAAGAAAATCACATATTGACGAGAGAAATGGGGTATTAATATTTAGCCTCAAATTTTCAGACACGTTTTGAGACCTATAACGTAATTAGGTCTTCTTTCATTTACGTTAACTGAATTAAGATATTGAAAGAACATTCTCGTCATTGCGACTGATAAGGACCAAGAAAGAGTTGTAAATTGTTGAGGATAGGCATGAGGAGATAGTGTCAAAAGGTTAACACGTATGTTTGACGTACGCTGCTTTTGCAGCGAACCGTCGCTGCGTTGGTTTTGTCTGTTTGTGGTTGTCGTCATCGTCTCAGGATTAGAGCTATTCTCGGCCGCCCACTTCCTTCTTATTTAGTAGTATTATCTTTTTGTGTTTTTTTTTTTTTGCATCAAAGTATTATCTTTTTGTGTGTTTAAATTCCAATACTAATAGATTAGCTTTTTTATTGAATTCCGCGTGGGGCACCTTGCACAAATATAATGAAAATTACTTAAATTTAGTGCTGACGGTCATGTTTTAAAGTTAAACAAGGATAATGTAGCTGCATGTTACTCGAAATATTAAAATAGTCAAACGGAACTTTGGATGACATGATGGCAAAATTATAATTCTATCGCTAAATTTCATATGCTGCTAATTCAAATTCTGTCCTTTAAAGTATTTTGGCACTTCATGTATTATTATTGAATGAATCTGGATGATTTTCAGGGCTTTGTTCAACCAACCATCAGACGGAAAGAAATGACATATACAAAACATGTGCCCCAAGGTTCTCGTCATTTCTTTGCCTTGAACTTGCCCAGGAAAGTTGTTCTGGTTCATGCTATGCTATCCTCTTTCTTTACTCTCTTTTGTGCCGAAATTCAGACAAATTAAGCCCTTCAATGTCGGACTTCCGCATTTTGAAGATTCCTAGAATCTCAAAATGTCCCATGTAAAAGATATCCGTTTCTTGTACTGTGAAATCTGCAATGCCATGCTCTTGATTCAAGTGGAGAATTCAACTTGCATTTGTAACAATTGTTAGATTGTAGTGTTTCAACATGGAATTGAATAGGCTCATGATAATGTTAGGCTCAATCCTTCAAATCACCTTTTTTGGAATAGAAAATTTGCAACTTGGAGAAATGTTAGGTTAAAGTTCATGGCACCATCGATTGCGACGGTATGGACAATATAAGGGTACTTATTTAACTTGATCACGTTTATATGAAATAACTACATTATATAAAGATAACTGGTTTTCTTTTAATCAAAAGTTGAAATTGCAAAGTAAAGAAGTTGAGTTCTTAACACTGTGGTTCCCTAATGCAGATAAATTTGCAGCAGATAAGATAACCATTGTTTACGTGAAAGTTTGGGTGTCATAAATACTATTGTATTACTTAACTTTATCCGTATAAATGTATGATAAGACTTAACGGGTAGAATAACAAGTGTTTCCAAAACATGCTATTTGTTATGATGAATCTAGTAGAACAATAGCCTGATAATAATCGAAGAGACCTCACATCCCATGATGTAGAGGCACGGTGGAGGGTGTCAATTCCAACTGACAGGGGGCAATTATTGATTATCCAGCCAGTAATGAGCAAGTCCGAAGCATCAGTTCCGGAGATATTTATCTATGCTTCCTAATCGTCTAGAGTTCACTAGTTCTGAGAGTAAGATTAAGGATACCATTAGACAAAAGACCCAACTGATCACAACCTGTCTCTGTGTAAGTTAGGAAATGAGCAAGTTGAAAAAAAGTGAAAAGGAGCGTAGGAAGTGAATTTCTACTAAGAAACCAATACAAGAAAGTTGCAAGAAAACTGCTTTCCAACCAAAGAAATGATAAATTAGTCTCCAACATTTACGAAGTCCATTTTCGGTGCTAAAACACTCATGCAACAAGCAACATGTTGGAACCCATTACGGGGTTATAATAAACACATAGACCTTCTAAAGCTCGAAAAGCCAAAATAATTTGGACCAATAGGAGGAAAGGATCATGCAAGTGAGTGGAGAAGAATTGGATAATACATTTTCAGGAAAAACATAACAAACAGTGGGCTACATGTTGCATATTAAGAATTGACGAAAACATGTCTTTGTCTTCTTTCTGCAATTTTTAACTTCTCCCCAGTTTTTTCTCCTCACAGGAAGATATATCATTTCAGGTCGGCTAATGTCGGAAAGCATCAAAAACTTGATGAAACGAATATTCGTGACTGTGCCGTTTAATGCAGAATATGCGGCGTACGACATTGTTGATGGATCGTAGCTTTCGATTTCGCAATAATGAAAAAGAAAATCAGTAATTCAATATGAGTGGGAGGATGAGGATCTACGGCCAAACTTCTTTGGTTTGATGTCCATCCAATCAATAATCGCGTAATTGTCTACAAAAGTAGTAAAGTTTTATTCAACTACAAATTTATAATACACATGAATCCATATTCAACGATACAGTTGTAAGGTAATGATTATACTTATTTTAAAAATATAATCATTGCTATTAAAAACACTAAAAAGTAATATTTTGTAAATTTTATATGGAATTATTTTAATAAAATTTAGTAATATTGTCATAATTGCTATGTGAACTCTGTTATATACTCGACTTTCATTCATATAATAGTTTATGTTAAACTAATTTGATAAATGAGAGATTTTTTAATATTTATAATATCATAATATATTTTATAATAATTTTAAACTATAAAAATATTTTTAAAATAAGTAAAATAGTGAAAATGACTTAAATCAGAGCATCTCCAACGTAAAACTCTGCCCTCATGTGTGAAAAACATATTAAAGGAGTAATAGGATTTTCCGTACAATACAAGACCTTGCACATATGTTGTCGAGTTGGACACTTTGTCTACTTCAACATTAATGCTAAACAACAACCTTAAAATTTTATTTTTTTGTTGTCAGTAATTAACTAATTATACAGCGTCATATAATATTTATAATCTGCCACTTTGGTACCACCTAGAGCATTTGACTCATTTAGAAGAAGAACCGAGAGAGGTGGGAGAGAGCCATGTCTCTAGCTTATTGTGTTAAGGAACAGAAACCATGCGTTGGATGGGTTGAGAAATACTTTAAGGATTGTCTTTGCAACATAAAAGATGAGTTTTCGTTTGCGTTTGGACTCATTAGCTTAGTGTGTTGGGGAGTTGCAGAAATACCTCAAATCTTCACCAACTTTCGCACCAAGTCCAGCCATGGAGTATCTCTTCTTTTTCTCCTCACTTGGGTTGCCGGGTATGTCATATAGACGTTATTTTTGTTTCATTTCTGTTAAATTCTCTGGTTCGACAGAGGGTAACTAAAGACCGACTTCACTTTTGTTCTATATTCTCCATTGGAACTCCTAACTTTTGGTGTTTGATGCTTGTGGATTTCCAGATACTAAGTGGGCTGTTTCTCTTTTGATTGTTTTAAGATCTGTAGCAAAACATTTTTAATCCTGTCCTGCAAATTATATATTAAAGTAGTACAAACACAAAGAAACAAACAACAGAAGGTCTAAACTTCACATGTTTTTTCTAATGTTTTTATGGGTTATTTTGCTTGGTTCAGGGATGTTTTCAATCTGGTGGGTTGTCTTCTGGAGCCAGCAACGGTAAGTGAATGGCAGAGGAATAGAAAATCATGAAAAGTGTAGATTAATGGTTCTTACAGTCAAGGTCTGAATTTGACTGGCTGAAGATAAACTACAGCCTGTTTAATTTTAGCCATGCATGTGAGCTTCTGCTTTGTTTCTGATAATAAAAGTGGCTACAACTTCACCTCTTAATCTGATTGTTTTCTTCCGTTCATTTTGTGGTTGCAGTTACCCACCCAGTACTACACTGCTCTTGTACGTTTCCTTCTGCCATGTCTCCAAGCTTCAACTGATGTATTACTTGAGGAACCTGCAAAAACTAAAAGAAACTTGGACTATATTTCATCGTCCTCTATGGGTTCTCTTTTACAGAAATTTTAAAATTAGAAAAGAATCAGAGTTCTCCAGAAATCAAGAAAATAAGAGCAAGTCCAAACCGATAAAACTTATACATGTTTCTTTTCTTAGGAATTACTAAGCATGGGCCGAGCTGCTAGCGATATGCCTTTTCTATTGACCAGTGAAAAGACAACAACTATATAATATGTTATCCTGACAGAGTCTTATCTTTTACTAAATTTTTTTACAGCTCTACACCGTCAGTACTGTAGTGTTAGTGTTGCAAGGGTTATACTACGATCATATTCGCAGATGGTGGAAGTGCCGTGAAAACGAAGGTCACCAACAGGTACATATATTTCCTTGCCTTTTTCTTTTTTGAAAAGTGTTAATTTACCGTTTTATCGTGATAACTTAAGCTTTTGTGTGAGGCGAATTTAATTGGTTTTATATATTTACTAACACATTCTCTCAAGTAAAAATTCTTTGGGTTTGAAACTTATACCAGACTCACTCTACCTTGTGCTAAAAATAAGTGAGTGATTGGATTTGAACTCACGACCACTTAATTACAAAGACTCTGATACTATATTAATTGACTATTTCACTGCAATAGCTTAATCTTTTGTATAAGGCCAACTTAATTAATTTTATATATTGAATAACAAAAAGTATAGTACTCGCTGGCACGTACTGATACTGGAAAATCAATTATATGACAGGTTGAGGACGAGAAAGAGCCATTGAAACAAAAACCGTCCTATGATTCAAGCGTTCCAATTCCTACTTCTAAAGCTACTCCTCGTAGGGAGTTCTATTATACGTATGCATTTTATCCCTTTTGATTATGGTAGTAAACAAAACATGTTCATTCTTGTTTTGAATTTCTGATTTTGTTTGTTATGGTTTCAGGTCAGCAAGATCCATGGCTGGAAGTGGCACTCCACCGTTTCGAACCTACCTCAGAGCAGCTAGAAGTGGTCCATCTGCTATGGGACTTGAAAATGAATCATCTTCAGATGACGAGGAAGCTCCAGTCTTAGCACAATCAGTGACCCAGCCTCGGGCAATTCCACGATCAGTAAGCTTTACGAAACCAATAATCTTGAGAAATCTTGACCATCGAGATGAACATGAGATAAATGAACCCTATGCATAGATAAAATTACCTAGAGGCTAATGAATATGGTCTTTATGTCTTTGGTATGACATTCTTTCAGGTTGGTTATGGGACCTTTCTAGCTACATCACTGAACCTGCCCCTGCAAACTAAGGGCTTGACAGCAGCAAACATTGGATTTATCAGTAGAAGACTATTAAGTGTATGCTTTCTGATGGAATTTTGGCTCAATCTTCTTCAATTATATACGTCTCCAATTAACTAGTTCATCTGTTTCAGGAAGGTGGAATGGAGCACAGTGTGTATGGACAGTGGCTGGGATGGCTCATGGCTGCTATATATATGGGTGGCAGAATCCCCCAAATCTGGTTAAATGTGAGTGCCTGTTTTACACAAATTCCAACTACCTATATCATCTATATTTCTTTTTCCCTTCTCTATTTCCATATTAATCTTATTTGACTTCTAATCCAAAGTTCTTACCTGTTTTGGCTAGATCAAAAGAGGGAGTGTGGAGGTAATGCATTTAAACAACGCATTGACTTTATAATTCATCTAGTGTTGAACATTCTATATGGATTTAAATCATGTTCTTGGATTCTGCACAGGGCTTGAATCCTTTAATGTTCGTCTTCGCATTGGTGGCCAATCTCACTTACGTGCTCAGGTTCTGCTCTCGCATTAAAATACACAAATATGTATGATGATTTGGAGACTCATAATTTTGTGTGTGATGATGCAGCATTCTTGTAAGAACTACTGAATGGGATAAAATCAAGGCTAACATGCCATGGCTGTTAGATGCTGCAGTTTGTGTGGCCCTCGACTTATTTGTATCCTTTTCCTGATCATTTTGAAAACCAACTGTGCCATTATCAGATCAAACTGGGCTTTTGCCCTGTTTTTAATTGTTCTACACCTTGACACATCGTCATAGATCATACTGCAGTACATTTATTACAGGTACATTCGAGTGAAGAGGAAGAGTAGCAGAGGACACCATGGAGACTACAATGGTGCAAGTAAAGCAACTAAATATTGAAGAAGGATGAGTGTGGTATTTGGATGTTCCATTTCAGGTTTTGTCGACTATAAAAGCACATAATAGACCAAGTGCTTCCGTGAGCAATCTTTATCTAATTGTACCTTATTTGTGAACTTGAATTCTTCGCTTATATAGCTAAATGAGGTTCATCAAAATTGAAGAATTAGGTCAAACTTTTGATTTTATAATTAGTTTTCATTACTAGCAAATCATTTGATTTGATCCTTTAGTATTAGTGTTATGTGAACTTAGTTTAACATTATTTTACATGTACATCTTGTTTGCATCTTTGATTTTTCTCTTTATAAAATTAGACAAAACTTTAAATTTTTTTAAAACACTTTAACTTAATTTTTTAAAAATAAGTTAAATACTTATCATTACTTGAATGCTATATGTTACCTTATAATTGATTCTCAAATTATTTTATTTGAATTCCTTTCTAATTTTATGAAATTGATTACAAATTATGTCACACATAAAAAGTTTTATAGTCAAAACAAAAATAAATGTTTTTTCATTTCTGAAATCTTAAATTTTCGTATAAAGGATAGTTAAACAAATTGAATTGGAATTGGAACACACTTTTGACCACTATATATACATAAACCTTTATCTTTTTGATTTGTCATAATTCATTGTACTAAATCAGAAGGCACTCCTATGTTATAAATAATTTTAAATTAATTTGAATTATAATTTGTATGTTCTTTAGGTTAGCAAATAAAACATCATATGGCATCATCTAATTATTTTGAACTTTAATTCTAATGATATAAAGAATAGACTAATATTACTATAATATAAAAATGCTATAATTCTAAGTTAATTACAAGAAAATACAATTGGTTTAGGGTAAAAGAAATATACTCCTGAGTTCATAGAAAATTTATTTAATCTTTAAAATTATTTAAAAAAATATTCTTAAATTTTGGTTAAAAATGATAACAAAATACACACAATTTAAACATCAAACATGGACGAATCAAATATTACTTACATAATAACTTAATTCAACTCTTAAATCTTATCTGAATCAATTAAATTTGACTTAAATTAATAAATTAACATAATTGTAATAAATAATTAGTTTGATTCGAGTTTAAGAGCTAGATCGAATCGTCATGTAAATAATATTTAATTAGTCTATACTTGATGTTCAAATTTTGTGTATTTTTAACTTGAAGGGTTTTCTGAAAAATTGAAACTAAAAGAAATTGTTTTGAAAATTTTATTAAATTAGAGAGGAGGTTTATATATTTTGCCTCGTAGTTTAGAATGAAATTAAAGGCATCATGCGCCAAAGTGAAAGGAAAAGGTATTATGAGGTCAGCTTCTAATCTGCTTGGGGAAACAGATAATTGGGCTTGGAATATGGACTGAGTGTCAGGCAAATGATCCAGGCTCTGTTGTATTGGGCCTGATTTAACAGGTATTAGTAGCGTGGGCCTCAGAATGGGGAAGCAGGAACACTTTGAGCAATTAACGAAGGTAGTACTTGAAATCTTCCTATATGTATGAATGTCTTCCACATATTGTACCAACCCCATAAGAGCACCAGCATTCAACTTACTGTTCATTTAATGTGTGTGAACAACAAACTATAGCCCTTCATGACTAAATGGAACAAGTATCATATCCATCTTAGAATTCTAACCTTAATTTTTACTAATTACTTATTGACTAACCTCGACAGCATTAACTCCCATGCTGGATCTTGATGTGCCTAAATGATAAGTTGACTATGATGCAAGATACAATAATCTACTACGCATTTCAAATTAGGCTAATTAAAGATGTACTACTAGCTAGTAATAGTTATTGTCGGTTCACCACTTAATTTCCTCGAACCCAACTGGATTGGTTCAAGTTCCCACAGCCTCCAAAGACTCCGTACTATTAGGCATAGGACATTTAAGTTTTCAGATTCCTCAAATACTTGGCAATTGGCATTACACTAGACATAAGACCCAAAGTTTCCTCCGGCCTTCCCAGAAACTTCGTACTATTAAGTACAGGACCTCAACTTCTCAGTAGTTGACACAAAGTTGTGCACAATCAATAAGTTTTACCCATTAAAGGAATTTAAGCATTACGCACGCAACTGGAAATTATAAAACTCTCGATTATTCAAAAAGAGACTATCATCTCCTTCTTCCACTTAATGGATTCTTCTTCTGTTACTTCTGAATTCGCCGACAGCTTTCTACCGTTTCAGACTTGAATAACTTTAATGGTCGCTTTAAAGTCTTTCGTATAGCCTTGGTTTATTCGATGTCAAAGCACACAAAACGCGTTCACTGGTTTAGGATCTCCTTTTTTGACTATGTGCACCTTAAGGCTGATGCCATGCCACGATACTTCCTTAAGACCTCGAGGTCATGTAACCAGGCTGTAATGTACATGTATGCACATAAAATAATTTTCTAAATTGTTTCTAGTCTAAGAATATTACTGTACTCATTAAAATCGGATTTTATACAAAAATCTACTAACAATGTGATCAAGACAGTGACTATATCACCTGAAACCTCAGTTTTATCAATAAGCGAGTCCAATACTGATTTAATTTTTCTTATGAAAATTGTTATGAAGTAAGGTACAAAAATGAAGAGATTGATCTAAATAATTATATACAGTAACTATTGCTAACGCTACGCCATCCAAATCCAAGTTCCAAAGAAAAAGCAATATTTTCAAGTTTTTTAAGTTAAAACCAAGCGTGTACCGAATTTAGTTGCCTCCAAAGACGACTGGACAAGATTCAATAGTAGATGGCGAAATAAATGTTTGCAAGTCCTAGAAATCTGAGGAATATGCAGATTTTCATCAACTTTATCCATATTCAAAATCCAAGAACCGATTTTAAAGACAAGTTTTTGTGGAGCAATTCAACTTGTCACTATCTGAAGAACTTTTGTTCAATATCATATCACCAGCACAATTTACGCAGGAGCCAAATTATCAGAAATTGAGATATGGTATAAAATGTCATTTCAACTAACTAATTGGCAAGAATTGACTCCGTACCTGAGCTATCTCTTTGCACATGGAACAAGTTTCTATCAAAAGCGAAACCATCTCATGTTCATGAAAGAACGTATAGGAACTAACATGAAAGTGAGAGAGACCTAAATAACAAAACTGTCAGTTGATTAGCGCTCAAAGTTCAAACCAAGTTGGCAGCATAGGATTATAGAAGTTGCTTGACAAGCAAATGAAAAGTTCGGAAGTAGCAATCAAAAGTTGGGATGCAAATGATAAGTTAGGTACAATTAGATCCACATATTAAAAGCAAAAGAAAGAAATTAAAGTAGATATATAGTGCTCAGCTTTCTTTAGCAGCTGTGTAACTATACTGTTTTTCAGGTACAGAGCAAAAAAGTCTGTTAGGACTGTATAATTTAGATATGAACAACTTTCCCTCTTCCGACACTGAACACAAAGATCAAAACTTCAAAACTAGAGCATCATTAAGTATCACATGTTTTTTATTATACGTAATATACTAATTTTGTCCTAATTTTAACACTAACACTACTCGAGAGCCAAAGGTGAGCGTAGTAGATCATAAGGAGCCCACAGAGCATCCATCGGACATGGCCGATTCGCATCAAGCCTAACCCATGGTTTCCCTTTACCACTCCAATGCAGGAGACTAACAGGACCCGGATGCAAATCCCTACACAGCCCTCGAAAGTTGTCACCTCCGAGCCCATGTTGGTTCCACCGGTGATCCACAGACGCAATGTTTCCGGCGAACACCAACAAAAACGGTGGCAGCGAGCCTAGTTCGTAGATCCTCATTCTCTTCTGCAGCTCCATCCACTCCACAATCTTTGTGGTGAAATCACCAAGTCTCCATCTTTCCAAGTCGATGATCATCACCCCAGTATTGAAGTAACACGCGTTGCGTCCAGCTAATGTCAGTGACAAAGATGGATTCGACCAGAATGTTGGTGTGAAGTAGGATGTAAAATTTGCATTGCAATACTCAGGAGCGGCCAAAACTGCGTTTTCACCAAGTGCTGTAGCTGCTAACTCTGCAACGTCGTCGACTAGAATTAAATCCGAGTCCAGATAGATGACTTTATTTAGACATCGAGGTAAAACATCACCGAGGTAGTTCCGCGCGTAGTTAAGAGGGTTGTCTAGGGCTGATCGTATTGAGGTGGAAATGAGTCCAGAGACAGGTGTGGTGTCAAATGTATAGATTTGTGACCGAAGATATGGGAAGGAGGAGTTGATGGTGGTGTGCAGAGCGGCGGATGTCGGCGGAGAGGCGATGAAGTGGAAGCGGATGTTTTCAGGGCAAGAGGAGTGTTGAAGGATGGACAAAATAGCAGCCATAGAGCCTCGGAGGTAACTGTGGTCGAGAGTCATAGCTATATGAACAGCTTCTTTTGAGCACATATCGTGAGATGGGAGATATGGGCAGCTTGGAGAGTTGTAGAACTTTGGTGCTTCTTTAAAGGTTTGACCACCGCTTGCGGTGGCAATGACGGTGGGGGGAATCACATTTGCTACCGCCAAGAGGAGGAGGAGTAGGTGTAGTGGTGGTGGTGGTAGTTTTGACATGGTGTTGTTTCAGGAAGCCAAAGTGCTGAACTAATATGTAGATATTAGTTCCGAGGATTTGAAATTGAAGAACAAAGTGAGACACGTCTTGTCTTGGTTTTGTACCGGAGTTTTTAGTGTTAAAAGAGTCGCGGAGTATTTTGAACCAAGTCATTGGTCAACACACACCTGTGTTTAATATCTTACAATAATTTTTTTCCTCCGTACCCAGAAGGTGAGCCCTTGTGTCAGGTTTTTGATTAGTTCTATTCTCTACAGAATGCTTAACCTAAAAAATTAAAGACTCCTACATAGTATCAAATCTAATGTGAGTCAAAGAATACTATATACAAAAGTTTTAGTCCTTATCACGAAAGCACTAAAATATAAACCTAGCATGGCATGCATCTCATACAACAATAATTTACGTAAAAGATACATGCATATTAACCAACGGAAGCATAACCGAAACAAAAATACGCCCAACCATTGCCCACCAATATCTTCTTACGTCTCTAGGTTTTGAATCTTCTATCCTTTTACTCTTTCACGTAACGAAGGTGTAAATAGCGTGAATGAAGGATAGGGATCCAAAGCTTGTTTTAAATCGTTTTATCACCTCTGTCCATCACAGAGGGTAAAACCATTAGCATGGGCGATAACGTGTGCGTGGTGAGGAGGGTTAAGCATTAAATGGACCATAACATGAACATAGGAAGGTTAGGTAATTTTTCAAAAATCTTACAATCTCCCACTTGGTTCATTTAACCCAACACCAAACATAATAAGAAATTAATCATGGCAATAGGTCCTCGTATAGTGAGTATTATATTCTATGTATTACATATATAAAATTTCTCATTACTAGCCCTTAAACCTAATGAATAAATCATATGTTTATTTTAGGTCCAAATTAAATGACATTTCTCAAAACCAATAAAAAATGTGTGCACAACATATATGAGAAATATCAAACTAAATAAGAGTTTCATTGAAGCAACAAATGTACAACAAAAATCACATTATGGAACCAAGTCTCATTCGCACTACGTGATCCTTAAACTGCTTAAGTGGCATGCCTTTAGTTAAAGGATCCACAATCATCAAATTAGTGCTAATGTGCTCTATGACAACTTTTCTTTCCTTAACACGTTCTCTTATGACTAAATATTTAATATCGATATGCTTACTTCGACATTCACTCTTGTTATTTTTAGCCATAAAGATCGCAGCGGAGTTGTCACAATACAACCTTAATGGCTTAGAAATTGAATCAACAACTCTAAGCCCATATATGAAACTCTTCAACCATACACCATGTGAGGTGACCTCAGCCTCCATATTGGAAGTAGCAATAAGAGTCTACTTGGCACTTGTCCAAGATACAGCTCCACCAGCTAGCATGAAAATATAACCAGATGTTGATTTCCTTGCATCAATGCAGCCAGCAAAGTCTGAATTGGAGTATCCAACTACTTCTAAGTTCTTAGTTCGCCTGTATATAAGCAAGCAGTCCTTTGTGCCCTGAAGATATCTCATAACCTTCTTTATAACTTTCCAGTGGTCAATACCTAAATTACTCTGATATCTTCCTAACATTCCAACAACATATGCGATGTCAAGTCGGGTGCAGACCTGAGCATACATAAAGCTTCCAACAGCTGAAACATATGGAATGTTCTTCATAAGTTCCCATTTAAAATCATTCTTCGGGCATTGATTCAAACTGAATCTATACTTGATGCACAATCATTCATCCGAAATCTCTCTAAAACTTTGTTGATATAAGTCTCTTGAGTCAAATCCAAAATGCCTCGAGATCTTTCTCTATGGATCTTGATGCCAATGACATAAGATGCCTCACTCATATCATTCATATCAAAATTCTTTTAGAGAAATTATTTCATCTCATATAGCAAATCCTTATCATTAGTCGCAAGTAAAATGTCGAGCATGTATAACACAAGAAAACAAGTCTTACTCCCACTGACCTTTTCGTATAAACATTGGTCCAATATATTCTCTTCAAAATCGAATGAAGTGATAACCTCATAGGATTTTAAATGCCATTGCCGGGAGGCTTGTTTTAATCCATATATGTATTTATTAAGCTTGCAGACTAAATGCTCACCATCACTAAAGGAGAATCCTTTAGGTTGTTTCATGTAAACCTCTTCCTCTAGTTCACTATTGAGGAACGTTGTTTTCACATTTATTTGATGTAACTCAAAATCAAAATGAGCTACTAATGCTATGATTACATGAAGCGAATCTTTCTTAGATATAGGAGAAAATGTCTTCGTGTAGTGGATTCCTTCTCTCTGAGTAAACCCTTTGGCAACAAGTCTTACTTTATGTCTCTCAATGTTGTCTCGTGAGTCTTTCTTTGTCTTAAAAACCCATCTACATCCAATAATTTTCACACCATTTAGCAACTCAACGAGATTCCAGACTTGATTAGATGCCATAAAATCCATCTCATCCTTTATAGCATTGTACCACAAGTCCAATTCCTTAGAACTCATGACCCATGAAAATGTTTCAGGATCATTTTCGGCTCCAATGTTGTAATCTGACTCTTGTAGATACACTATATAATCACTAGGTATTGCTGACCTTCTAATCCTAGTAGATCTCCTCAATGTTGTATCATCATCCTCACGAAGAACCTGTTGCTCAACCTGTTGTTCAACTGGTTGCTCAACAATTTTTGGTGTTCCTCATTTACAACTTGATCTACTAGATTGGTATTAACAGCTTAAAGAACTTTAGTAATTGGTTGTCCAACGCCCATTTCAACCTGAGGGGTGTGTATGACAATCAATCTATCACTTGAACCAGAGGGTTGAGCTTCATAATGGCCCTTTTCAAAGACTATGTCTTAAAAATGACCACACCCACTGATTAAGTCATTCTTAAGAAATTTTGCATTTCTTAATTCCACAATTCTAGTGCTGTGAGATGGACAGTAGAATCTATACCCCTTAGACCTTTCAGCATATCCAATGAAATACCCACTAATAGTCCTTGGGTCTAGCTTCTTCTCTTGTGGGTTGTAAATTCTCACTTCAAATGGACATTCCTAAACGCGTATATGTCTTAAACTCAGTTTTCAAGGTGTCTTTGAGACAACCTTGGTTGGAACTCAGTTAATATATACACAACCGTCTTTAGAGCTTCAGTCCACAGGAATTGAGGAAGTTTTGTCTTACTCCTCATGCTTCTTACCATGTTCATTAAAGTTCGATTTCTTCTTTCTACCACACTATTTTGATCCGGAGAACCAGGCATGGTGTACTGGGCAACAATCCCATGTTCCTGAAGAAACTTCACAAAAAGACCAGACGCTTGTCCACTTTTAGTATATCTATCGTAGTACTTTCCACCTCTATCTGACCTCACGATTTTAATCAGTTTTTCACATTGATTCTCCACTTCAGCCTTAAACATTTTAAAGGCATCCAAAGCTTCATCCTTAGAATGAAGTAAGTAAAGATACATATATCGCGAATAGTCGTCTATAAAATATTTCGAACTATTTGCATCCATATCTAGACAACAAATATCTGTATGTGTATTTTCTAACAGGTTTGTACCCCTCTTGACGCCCCTTTTAGACTTGTTAGTTTACTTACCCTTAATGCAATCCACGCAAGTCTCAAAGTCAACAAAATCTAAAGTACTATGTAGTCCTTCATTTACTAATCTCTTAATTCTCTCAATGGAGATGTGTCTTAATTTACGGTGCCATAACATAAAAGATTCTTCATTCACAACACATCATTTCAATACAGCAGTGACATGCATCAAATTATAGGCATCATCATTTTGCAATTCAATGGAATAAAGACCATCAGATAATATACCATAACTAATAACTTTAGATCCATTAAATAAACTGAAACCATAATCTGAAAAGTTAAAGGAAAAACCAAAAGGTACAAGTATTGATACCGAAATCAAATTTCTAAAGAAATTTGGAACATAAAAGGTCTTTTTCGAACACAAAATAAAGTCACTACTCAAAACCAAACTACAAGTGCCGATGGCTTCCACATGTGAACTCGTCTTGCTTCCTGAATAGATGAATTGTTCACTTTCCACTAGCGTCCTTAGGTTTTGCATACCCTGCAAGGTATTTGAAACATGGATTGTAGAACCAGAGTCAATTCACCATGTGTTATGATTAACATTAACCATATCAGATTTATAAAAAAACAAATGAAATTTGAGTACCTTTTTTTTCGAGCTAGTTCTTAAATTTAACGCAGTCTTTCTTTATGTGTTGTCCCTTCTTCTTACAAAAGAAACACTTAGACTGTTTCTTTATATCGGACTGAGGAGACAATTTACCTTTTCCCTTATTTTTGACATCATCCTGTCTCTTCTTTCCTGAAAAGGTCAAATTGACCCTTTCACCCTCTTCCATTAATAACCTCTCCTCTTCTTGCACACACATGGTCAATAACTCATTGATCGACCACTTGTCCTTATGTGTGTTATAATATATTTTGAAAAGATCGTATTGTTGGGACAGAGTGCACAGAATGTAATGCACTAGGAAAGATTCCGATATAGTAACCTCCAACGCTTTCAACTGAGCCGCTATGTCCGTCGTATACATGATGAGATCATGTACGCCCTTTATTTCGGTGAGCCTCAAGGATGACAACTGAATAATCAAGGTGCTGGCAAGGGCCTTATCAGATGTAGTGAACTTCTCATCAATGACCTTCAACAGATCTCTAACATTATTATGTTGTTCGACAAAACTACGAATACCATCAGATATCTTAGTCTTTATGAATATCACGGAGAGGCGATTAGATCTCTCCCACTTTTCATAAAGAGCAACAATTTCTAGAGTGTTGATCTCAGTCATACTCAGTAGTTCGTCCTTCCTAATAGCATAGTCTATATCCATCCAGCCCAAATGAAGCAGAATTTTCTCTTTTCACACCTTATAGTTGTCACATCTCAATTCGAGAATATCACACTTAATATCAGAAATATTAACTGTCTGAGTAACCGCAAATTAAGAAATAAAAATATATGTTTGTTATATATAATTCGAGACCAATAATAATTCATGGTTTACCAATATAAATAATGCATTTAACAGATGAATCTAGTGGCATAAGACTTGCCTGGAGGCCAAAGTTCTACTCAATTAGATTCATCCAAAACTTTATGACCAAACTATTGAATTATATTCCTTTTCTTAATTCTTGCGGGTAGATTAAGAAATATAATATGATATTTTATCCTAATTAATCATACAAATATAACAAAATTCTTATGGGTAGATTTTATCATATCACGTGTGATTAATTACAATTAATGATTTAATGTGATCTTAAAACTAAATATATAATTGTAATTAATTTGAGATGTTGTGGCTACTCCCAATTAATTAAAACCATATGATCACTCACATTATCTTAAGCTTTAAATTAAAGCCTAGAGATTTGCATCAATTAATAAATAATGCAAATAAATCAAATAATAATGCACAAATTATTTAATCTAATTTTGCATGTATAATGATCATAAATTTATACACACAATTTTCAATTAATCATATATAATTTGTGAAAATAATTAAACAATTATAATAAGCATGTCAAAATTTAAATTCCAACATAAGACATAATAATTAAAAATTAATATTTTCATAAAATATTAATATCAAAATGATTTTTATAATTAAAAATCACAACATAAAGGTTAGATCTTGATTAACCCAATTAATCACTAATATTAGCATAATTAATATTAATAAAAAATAAAAAGAAAAAATTGTAAGTTATCTTCAACCTCCAATCGGGTCGGGCGTGACCTACTGCAACCTGATGGAGCTTTGACACTTTTGTTGCACAAAGGACGCCTGAGGATGAATGAGGGTCGTCGATGGGATGACGTTGACCACATGACATGCGTGAGACGTCGGAGAACCATCCATGCGACATTGCATGGATGGCAATGTCCGAAGCCATCACCGTCGGTGGTCGTCGTCCCTCCTTTTCTCACCGTCCAGTCACCGTCGATTGCTTCATAGAGTATCAAGACACGACTCTAACGTCCATCATGTATAGAAAATGTCGAAACATTCAAAATCTAAAGTTCATGTTCCACGGCAGAAGCTCAACAGAGCAAAACAGAGACATGATTTTCACGGTTCATAAGTAAGACAGAGACATCACTGAAGCTCTGATACTAAATAAAAATATAAACCTAGCATGGTATGCATCTCATACAACAACAATTTACGTAAAAACATACATGTATATATTAACCACCGGAAGCATAACCGAAACAAAAATACCTCCAACCATTGCTCACCGATATCTTCTTGCGTCTCTGGGTTTTTAATCTTCTATCCTCTTGCACTTTCACGTAACGATGGTGTAAATAGCGTGAATGAAGGATAGGGACCTAAAAATTTGTTTTAAACCGTTTTATCACCTCTGTCCATCACAGAGGCTAAAACCATTGAGCATGGGTGATAGCGTGTGCGTGGTGAGGAGGGTTAAGCATTACATAGACGACCATAACATGAACAGTAGGAAAGTTAGTTAATTTTTCAAAAATCTTACAAGCATAGAGGTTGGAGGCAGAGTATTTACTCCCTGTTGGGATCTTTTGTTTAAAATAATCTTATTTAATTATGTCTAATGCTCAAAAAATGTTATTTTAACCTTTGAACATGGGTTTAAAGATCGTTCAACTCTATCCAACGATTAAAACAACGTCATTTTAGCTATTCAACGTAAGTTTAGAGACTGTCCAATCTTATCTAATTAGTAATTATTAAAACAACAGTATTATAAACAATGAACAAGATTGAGCAAAGTTATTTTAGAAAAAAGATCCGAACTCATTTACTTCTTCAAAATCACTACTTTCCAAAACTTAACTATGGATTTTGCCTAAGTCTTTTATTTGCGTTCCCTGGCCGGGTCTTCTTATAGTCCAATTATTTTTTTTCTTAGCATCAATTCACTTTTAGGATGGAACGAGACTTCTCTACAAATTTTCAAGCTCTAATCGTATAAATTCCTCAAAATATTTGAGCGGACTTTGAAAAAACTTTAAAAGCCTGAATTTCTAAATAATTACTATAATCTAATATAATATATTGGAATATATAATTTCAAGTTCTAACTTCTAACCTTACGAAGAAAAGAAGAAAGAATCTATCTATCCACCTCTAGACAGACTCCAATCACCACACCAATATTATTTAACCGGAGATTCTATATACTGGTGAGGCTGTTGCTTTAAGGCAAAGATGATTGATATTCCTAGTATAGTAAGTAATGTTATAAGTAATACAATCATGCTCAATTTGATAGCATTATTTGATCTTAAAGGGATCTTCTCTAATTTTACCGGAGAGGAGTTATTTCTTGATTTTGTCATTAATAACTTAATTATTTTGAGATACCAACAAGTTTCACTTCATACAACACTCTCAAGGAAAGGTTTAAGTCCTCCTTAGCTTGATAAGGATGCAAGGGATGTATCTTACATTTAAACAAGCGTTTTAACAGGTCCTAATGATCACGTATGGCTAAAGAAACACCCTTTAGCATGGAACACGAGCAAAGAGCCAAAATTAGGGACACGAAGCACTCTTTTTTCTTATGGGTCCTCTTTTACAATAATTGCAAATCCGATAAGTAGACACCCACCTCAAAAAGATAAAATTAAACCAATTAATTGATATATTTGGAATTTCCTTTTTCATATGTTTACCCAAAAAAAAAAAACACTAACACCCCTAAGTGGCGGAACCTCTTGCTCCACGTTAGCATTGGTACATTTGGAATAGGGTGAAATTTCCAGAGCAAAATAAAGAATTATGTCGTATTGTATAATCCAACTTAATTCAGTTGACCATTAAAATATTAATGTAACGATGATTTACTACTTTTCTGTAAATTTAATTTACTTTTTGTTTATAGAATTCCTACCCAAATTTGATAATTTTTTAATCCGTCAAGCAGGTGAATAGAATTACTTACACTTCTTGAAGGATTGTAGTTTTACTTCTAATTTTTTTGTTGTAATTTGAAGATTTTGTATCCTAATTTAAAAAAAAGACAAAAATATGTTAGATATTAATATTAATGCAGTTATATTTTTATTATTGATAATTATATATTAGATAGATGAAACTCAAAATAAATTATCTTTAATCTCTTATATAAAATATTTATTGATAAATTATTAGTAAAATTTTACTATATTTGTTAAAATAAATAATCCAATAATTAAAATTTTATTTTTGTTTTTATATATTTTGAAGATATATTAAATTTAAATTAATAATCAACATTTATTATAGAGATTAAATTATAGTAAATTATTAATTAAATAACATTATTCATGATTCTTTTTAATACTTAATATGCAATAATTAAATATATAATAGTAAAACAAATTATTTACTATTAATAATTAAATAATATATATTTAGTTGATATCATACCATGTTATAAAAAGACAGAAACAAAAAATAAAAATATTTTTATAGTTTTTGTAAATTATAAAAAATTAAAAATAGAAACTAAAAATTTAAAAACGTAAATCTAAAATAAAAAAAAAAGTGAAAACAAATGATACGTTATTACACATATATACAGAAACAATTTACTTTATGTTTATCTTAAAGTTTTGAAATCGTTAATCATTCTATTTTTAATTTCAGCAGGCATATTATTGAACAGAAAATCTAATTATTATTTGTTAATTAGATTTTAAAAAAGCGACTTTTGACGTGGAAGCAAGAAATATAAGTGCGCAACGCAAAGTTGCAAACATGTCACGTCCATCATCCATGATCCGGAATTTACGTAGATCATTAATCGCGAAAGAACCCCTGGGTCTCTGGATCCATCAACATTTGGTGATCGTATTAATGTAATTAGTTCTGGGATTTAGTGTCAGACAAAATTAAACACACTCCCACCAGTCGGCACCTGATTGTACGGTCGATTTCTATCAACTGCCACCCCACAGACTTAATTAGCGGAGAGGGTACGAGAGCAGCGAAACCACGTTTGCCACGCAGCTCTTCAATTGGGACCAACCATCTGCCACGTTTTTTTATTAAAGCAACCAGTGTGGGAATGGGACCAACATGCCGTTTGAACATCTAAGATGGAACTAAAAACTTACTTGTAATGTGTTGGCGGCATGTAGTTAATTAGTTGTCCTTTAGAGTCCGGGAAACGTACGATCAAGTGGTTGAATTACTTTTACTTATAGTGTTAATTTTATAAATATTACTCTCTTCGATTCATAATAAGTGTCGTTTTAGAGGAATGCACACTTATTAAGGAAGTTAATGAAATGTCTGATATACCGTTATTAATTACATGTTAAAGTGCCTTGAAAATATAATCTGTATAATTAAGATTTGAGAGAAATTAAAGGTTAATTTTGAAAGTAAAATTATAAATATACATACAAAGTCAAGAATGACACTTATTTTAAATAATTAAAATATATCTAAAACGACACTTATTATGAATCGGAAGGAGTATTAAGAAAGTAACTTATGAATTAGTATTCGACACATAATATTATAATCTAGTACGGGGAAGTAGTGAAAAATTTACACAGATTTTGTTAAAGAAAATTTGTATATTAGATTCCTACATTTTTGTAACCTAATTAGATTAATCTAATATAAGTTCAAAACAAGATTAATTCTTATTGAGATGTTTTAATACAAAAATGTAGCATCGTGATACTCCATGGATTTGGAGCACCCTTCGAAGGCCATTCTTCAGTTTTTCATCATACTGCATTGTTCATGATGATAAAAAGGTCATGCCCATGCATCACTTTTTAAAGATCTGCTATCTTGTCCTGTCTCCTTTAAATTGAATCAACCCTTACCCCTACTACTATTCCCATCAATCACTCGTTTGCAATGGAGCTTTTTGTACCCATTATACCATTACTACAATCCATGTGTAATTGGTAACTTTTGTCAAGATATCAGACCTACTACCTACCTTCATTAATGGTCAAAAACATTTCTTCTAATTGAAGTTAAGTTTATAGGTTTCGTATTTCTAGCAAATAATTTATTAAACTTATCAGCAACAAGAGATCACACTGGATTAGAGATGGTATATTCATATTTGCCAAAAACTATCGAACAACCCATGTTAATCTTATAGATGGTTCTTTAGGCCTTTGGGCACCTTTTTGGACTGGACAACGATTGCACAATTGATTTTGTCACAGCAGGAGATCACGTCACCGACACTAAGTTCGAGGAAAAATGAAGAGTGTGAAGGGAGATTACAAAAGTCAGATAAAATAGGCGGGTGAGACGGCAGACTTGTCAGTTTGCGGAGACCAAAATTAATAAGACACGTTCATGCAGCTGTTCAGTAGCCAAGAGAGAGCGCGTTGATTTGGGTCAACACATTGAATATTATCAGTATTACTACGTACGTAAAACAAGCAGAAGAAGAAGATGATGACGATGCAGAAGAAAGGACATGCGCTGGATGAACCACTTGTATTTGCATTTCAAAGTCTTACATTAATAAAGGCTTTCATTAATTGTCCTTTTCTCAGTATCTTTTGACAAAGAAGCTTAATCACTCTTATAGATCCAACGATGACGTGAAGTAAACAAAAGATAACAAAAATGTTGTATGCAGATCGAAAAAATTATGGTCCAGGTATAAATCAATCAAGTTTTTATCTGTCACGTAAATAATCGAACCGCATTTTCATTTTTGCAAGAGTTAAACATTCTATGGCCCAACAAAGACAACGAAAAATACATCACAAGGAAAGTCGATCGGGCCTAGCAGAAAGCAACAGGACAAACCCTTTGCTCCCACCAAAATTATTGAGTTGGAGCTCCAAATTCAACAAGATATCCATTATTTTCATACTTCCATCATAACATACAAGGACGATTCCTTGTTGCTGCTTTTCCATGAATAATTGAGAAGCAACCTAGGTTAGGAAGGCATGTAGTGGTGGGAGAGTTGCATGGTTCTATATAGAAATTTTTTTGCTTTAATGCCATTCATAGTGGCAGGCTTTAGGTAAGTGGTTGTATATCACTGAAATAGCATGTGATTTGTAGAGCTACTTTTCTTTGCATATCTTTTCTTTCACGCATTTCCCATCAAAAATCACCATCCACGCACAGATCCTCATGTTTGAGAGTTTGATAAATTTTCTATTCAACTCGGATATGGCTGAACATTACTGATTGTTTGCGAATTCTCCTTTCTTTCACATAAAGAAGGCTGTCATATCCAGAAGCATGATCTAAACCAACCAATGAAAAACCAACTATCTTTCGCAGTTAAGAGCACCGAACGTCCTCAAACTAGAAACATATAGGAAGACTTTGGAGGCCAAGATAATTGAAGACTTCATTTACCCCACAGTTTCTTCAATACTGCTGTAACCTTAAGATGGTTGACAAAAGAGCACAAAGAAACTAGCAAGTCAACACAAAATGCAGAAAATAAGAAACGACTTACGACAAAGTAGCAGAAAAACATGAAACTATTGCCATGAAATGGAATATTAAATCGAGTTAGCGACCATTATACAATGAAACAATGCATAGCTGATTGACATCATGTCTAAGTAACTAATTAAAAGACAAACAAAGAAAGAAGTAGAAAGTTATGATATGTCCTAACACTATAAGAAATTAGCCGTTTATTGAATTTCGTCGGCAAAATAAATTACCGACGGAAATTAACGACGAACAAAGGCGTCGTTAAAAAGGTCATAGGTAAATTTAACGACGGTCTTAAATTTGTGTTTCCTTCGGTAATTTACCAACTGACGATGTTCTATTGGTATAATTTACCGATAGAAAACGTAAATGACAACATCGTCTGAAACATTTACCAACGAACGAATTTTCATCGGTAAACCGAAGTTAATGTAATGGAATATTTTTCATATTTATGGACGGAAAATATAATACTGTCGCAAAAACAAATCTAATTTACCGGCGGACTATTGTTCGTCGGTAAACCGAGTCAATAAAATTGCAAAAGTATGCATATTTACCGACGAAATATATAATACCATCGGTAAGTGAATCTACTTTACTGATGGTATTAGAATTTCTGTCGGTAAAACACAATGATATCCCGACGGTATTTTATATTCCGTCGGTAATTAGAAGTAAGAATTTACCAAATCCGATTTCATGATCTTGTGATAAATGCATAATTTTAAGAGTTATCAATTATCTTTGCATAATAAATTAATTTGTATATATATAATTTGTTTAATCAGAAAATTAATTGATGATATAAAGTTAAAATTATTTTAATTGATAATAAAAACATTATAGTGTACATAACTTATGTTTGTAATTGAAAGCAAATGACTAGGACAAACTAATGTCGTGTTGATCGCGGGTGCTTTGCGCTGCTAAGCCTCTCCTTCAACTGTTCCATCTCCTGTCTCAACTGAGCCATCTGCTCCATCTCCTGACTCAACTGAGCCATCTCCTCCATCTACTCTCTCATTTTAGTTATCTGCTCCATCTCTTCTCTCATCTTAGCCATCTACTCTATCTCCTTTCTCATCTAAGCCATCTGCTTCATGTGCTCCATCCGTTCATTCATGTTAGCCATCTGCTCCTCTTTCATGTGAGTTATCTGCTCTATCAATGTGTGCACTGTGACCCGAAGCTCGGTGACTTATATATTGGACATGGGATTGTGAATAACATGTGATTACATATGAACCTTGCTTGAATATCTTTCCACGACGGTCCTTACCACCCACAACATCAAGATACGTCTGAGTCTCATCTACAGGTTGTTTCTCCTGAGACTGTCATTGAATGGTTTGTTGTATTTGGTCCTATTAGGAAGCAATGTTTACATTAGTAAGGGATTATTATTAAGAAATTATAATAATGCATTAATTTCACAAACATTCAGTTCTCTACATCGACTGTTGATGAATGTTACACCGTCATGCTTCTTCGTGTGAGTGTACAAAAACAGCTGAATAGGTATAGGCTTGATGCCTAATGACTTTTTCTACATGTATAACCTAAATTGTTAGATGTGAACTACAATTTATAAAAATTTCGACAGAGTTTTCTCTATTGTTATGATATTTGCTGCCTGTTGAACAAAAAAAAAACTCAATACAACCATATATAGTATCAGACATTTATACCATTATCATTATCTATAATACAGCAAAACAAAATATTTACAAAATAAGTGTCAAGTTTAGATACTTACAAGTCTATGTGCATGGAGACGGGAAGACTCTTTCCCCCCCCGGACCTCCATGTCTGTTGGCGGAGTTATGTCCTGAGATGGACATTGCCGCAGGTGATGCCAAATACTCCTACCAACGATTCCAAATTTTCTCCGAAATATAACACAGTCGTGCACCAACCTTGTGTATCGCATCAATAAAGTCGAGATAATGTGTACGAACTCGCTTCTCCCATACTTTATACATGCTGATGTCGAAACAAGAATTCAAGAAAAATTCTTTCTAAAATAAAAAGAAAAAATTAAACTACTATATATAATGTAATAATATTTATGGTATATAAATCAATATAAAAAGAAAATAAATATTTATTTTACCTCAAACTCCTGAAAGTAAAATTGTTTTATGGCCTTAGATATATTCTTCCACACATAACCCTCAGGATCAATCCTTTCCTTAAATGTGGAAGTCATATTTCTGGAACTCGGTCCAAACGAAACCAACCTAATATAAGAAGTAATTTTATACTATGAAAAAACTGATAAACCTAAGACTTAATCAAAAGTAAATAGTGATTAATGTGATTTCACTTACTGTTGATTGACAATTGTTATATACTTTTTGAAATATAATTGTCAGTTTTTTATACTAATCATACAATTCATGATATGCATCTCTTAATTCATCAATTTCAATATTGGACTGTTCTATACCCCATCATCTCTTTATTCTGCTATAAAGCAAACGTTGATGACTTCTTCAGACTCATCTTCTTTAAAGTTTTCAAAGTCCTCTTCTGACCAAGCTGCAGCTATAGCTTACTTTTTGGGTTTTCTATTTTCTGATTTGTCCTTTTGAAGAAGAGGGCATTCTAGACTTATGTGTCAGGTTTCTTACAGTGATGGCATATGATTTGATTACTTTGTATATTGCCGTTACTGCTGCTCCCTTTTAATAAATGCCTGTTGTTTCCAATTTTCTCGTTTCCTTATCTTTTCTGCATGAGCTTCTTTTTATAAAAGCGACATATTTTCTAACCATAAAATTGAATTCGTCATCTTCATCTATTTGCAATTTAGTGTCGCTTTCATCTCCTTTTGATTCATCAGCTGCTTTTAGTGTCATTCCTCCTTTGTATAAGGATCCTTCATCCTGCCTATGTTCAGCTTCATGGATCATTAAGTTTCCTCTGAACTAGTAGAGTAAGATAGTGTCGAGATCCTTTGCAGTCTCTAGAGTTGTCACATTAAGTCTCCATTCCTTTGGTAGTGATCTTAAAATCTTTTTCACAAGCTCATCATTAGGATATATCTTACCCTAAGTTCTTCAAAGCAGTGATGATATTGTTGAAACTTCCAAAGAATTTGTCTATTGTTTCTCCTTGTTTCACGAAAATTGTTTCGTATTGATGCACTAAAAGATTTATTCTATGTTTCTTTACCTTGTTTGTTCCTTCAAATATGACTTGTAGTTTATTTCACATTTCCTTTGCTGCAGAACAGTAAGATATCTTTTCATACTCTTCCGGAGATAGTGCACAGATCAAATACTGTCTTACTTTGGCATTTAGCTGTGTGTTTCTTCTATCAGCATCAATCCACACTTCTATGTCATTAGTAGTAGGAGGTATGGCTCTAAATTTGATAGCTTGCTAGATTTCGATATTTATAGATTGAAGATAAATAGTCATTCTCTTTTTTTCAAAATTTTTTTAATTAGTTGTTTATTTCAACTTTTATTGTGATTTTTTATTTTTATTTTTAAAATAAAATAAATATTTTTATTACTAATAATAATTATATATTAAATAAAACTTAAAAATAAATTATTTTATTTAAATTTATTTTAATCGTTTATATAGTATTTATTAATAAAAAAATTAGTTTTTAAAATAAATAATTTAAAAATTAATATTTATAAACTAATATTTATTTTATATATTTTTAATTATTAAATCAAATTTTATTTGAAACTAACATATTTTAAAATATTTTTAAATTGAATTATATTTACTAATAGTTATTAAATTAATTTTAATTAATTAAATATATAATATATTTAATCGATAATAAATTAAATAATATATGTTTTGTTTCACGTTTCAATTCTACTTGGTTGTTTCCTTATCACGAATTCTTACTGTAAATTATAATAATTTGAGAGTTAAGATATTTATTGTTCTTTTTATTAAATACTTTGATGTAATTATTATTATTATTATTATTTTGGTAAATAAAAGAGCTAACAACTAGCTAGAGCGAATAATTGGATTAATGTGTCGAGTACGACTAACACCCATGCGATCATCATTGAGAGTTTGCACTATAACGTCTGGGGGCTGTTGAAAAACTACCATACCCAAAGACACCTCAGGTCTGATCCGAGCCATAGCATCAGCTGTAGCGTT
>JAOQMR010000213.1:6521592-6537770 GCA_027563865.1 Erythroxylum pelleterianum
AATAACATGGAACATGGATCCCTCAACCAAGATAAGAAAATTAGTTAATCATAATTAAATTAAAATCAAAAGAAATAGCAAAAAGAATTGTCTCCATAACTAGTCTTTATTAAAACTAATAAAAATTCCTAATTGTAATTTGCAGAAATTGAAAACAAGAAAACATAAAATTGTAATATCCAAATCCCCTAAACCTACGAATAAACTAATTGGAATGTGCAGAAAAATTAAACCATAAAAGATAATTAAATGAAATTGCTGCAGCCAAGGAGAATCGGTCGATGATGCTGAGGAGGACTTCAACAACGTGAATAGAGAAGAGTCAATTTGCGGCAACAAGGAGAAATTTGCGATAGATGTTGAATAATGAAGAATCAAAAGGAAAATCCAGGGATGCTGCAGCCTATGAAAAGGAAAAGAAAACGATGATGCTACTGGAGGACTTAGAGACGTGGACCAGCGGCAGGCAAGGAAGAGTACGTCGTTACTGCTGAATAATAAAGAACGAGAAGAGATCAAGATGCGGCAGAACAAGGATGGGGATGTGCGACGATGATGTTGGTGAAATAAGAAGGAAATCCAAATTGCGGCAACTTCTAAGCAAAAGAGAAAAAAACGATGGTCTAATCTTGAGGGGTATAGATGAAACAAATCAGCAAAACAAGAAGATGTGGGTTGCGGCAATCAACAGGGGAAAAATAAATCCTATTCTAAACCTATTCTACGATAAAACCTAATCTAAAATTGTTTTTTCCTTCTCCCCTAATACATGTATATATTGTGCGGCAATCACCAAGCTTCCTCTTTTAATTGAATCTCTCTATTATCTTCTTTTGATTTCCTCTAGATTAGGTGGTATTTCAATTTCGGTATAAGATATCTTGAAAAGAAGTCCAACAGATCTTGGGCGTTTGTGTTCTAATTGGAAACAAAATCTGAAAAATCTGCAGATTTGGAATTCTGTCCTTAGGCGTGCCCACGCCTAATCTTTGAATTTCGGCCAGACTAGAATTTCGGATTTCTTTCCTTCTTTTGCGCCTTTTTGGTCTTTTTTCGTCCTTAGAGTGTTAAAAATCATCTTTAAACAATTATAGAACAATTCCATTAAATTTTGGATAATAATTTCAACACCTTAACAATAATTACGCCCAAAATATGTGCAATTAAATTGACTTATCACTTTATCATATAAGTAGTTTGTTATTGGTTGAATGTTGTCATTGATCATATGAGTGTTATTACTTGGAGACCCAACAAGTGGTATCTGAGTCTTAGGTATGGAGAGTGATAATAGCTTTATGATGAAGTTGATGCCAACTAAGTACTTGATTTAGAGACCTAAGATGGAAGATCTCATGTATTGCAATAATTTTATGATTCAACTGATGTGGACAAAAGTATAAAAGACGATGTCTTGCCTAAGCCGAAGAAGATGATAAATAAAAAATAGGAGAAAATGAAGCAGAGGGCCTTGGGGACTATTAGACAGTGAATTTATATTAGCATATTCAACTATGTATCTTAAAAGACAAATTCGTTCGAACTATAGAAGAAGTTGGAAGATCTCTATAAGAGCAAGACCACTTACAATAAGGCCTTCTTGATTAAAAGCTTGTGAACTTGAAGTTGAAGATTGGAAAATCAATGTCGGAGCATCTCAATGAACTTCAAGACATCATCAACAAGTTGACTATGATGAAGATCGTTCTTGATGATGAATTACAAGTTTTGTTCCTTTTGAGCTCCTTTTCAGATAATTGGGAAACTTTGGTTGTAACTACCAGTAACTCCGCTCAAGTTAGTGTGCTTTCTTATATGTTATCAAAGAGAGTATATTCAATGAAAAGGTCGATGAGCATCATGACCAGAGTAAACAATCTACTCAAGCATTAGAAGATGTCCTACTTTGAAGGTCAACTAGAGTGAAGAGGACTTCCACTAGATATCCAAGTTCAAAATATCTCATAGTCACTACTAAGGGGGAGCTAGAGAACTCAAAGACAAAAAGTCTTAGCTCAAAGAAATGCAAGAGGAGATGAATTCTCGCAGACAAGAATGGTGTCAATATATTAACAAAGGTGGATTCCTAGAGTAAGCTTGAGTATTGTACCAAGCTTGTTGGGATGAATTTTAAGTAATTAATGAGGTAGTAGATTTCTCATTCAAAACTGGCTAGAGGGGAAGAGTATTATGGTCCAACGTTATTTTATAGACATTAGTTTGAACAAAACTACTAAATCTATACTCCAAAAGTGTTAGTTGTTTTCATGGATCAAAATGAAGGAAGTTTGGGACATGTTTGAGGTGGAGACTATTGAGTTGAAACTGTTTTGAGGATACACGCCCATAATTTGGAGGCACATGCTCGTGTCAAGTGTGCTCATAAAATATTATCCTTTTGAAACTTAAAGATAAGTTTGAGAGATAGAAGTTACATAGGAAAAAAAAATACATGATGATAATGGAGTTCTAGAGTCCAAATAACTTTCATCAACTATAGTTTTATTGAAGTTTACTTTTTAAAAAAATTAGGAGTATTATTTTGTGTGTGGGTGTTTTTTCTGTTAATAATTCTTTACAATTAACTATCAATATATTTTTAATGTATAAAAAGGAATCAAATTGACAAATTGGGACGATTTTGCTTGCTAAAAAATTAAAAAGTAAAATTTACCCATCTTTTTGTTCAAATAATTGTAGTATATGATTTAATGGAAGAATTGAATCAAAATGAGCAGTAGTGTGGGAAGTAACTAAACATTAACTACTCAATGCACCCTTTACATTTAATTGTGCTTCCCTTTATATTTCTTTTTCTAGGGAGAATTTGAGTAGGTGGGTAAGAGTATGTGTTGAATGTGGTTGAAAATATCAAAATCTAATACATAGGTAAAATAGCCACAAAAGGGGAATCACACGTTCATTTATTTTATTTGGGAGTCTTTTGATATTTCACTTATTGAAAGAGGATTGAATATAGGAAGAGTATCCAACAATGAAATAACCAAAGGTTAAAAGCATTAACATATCTTCACTCGACACCCGAGTGTACTAGTAGGACTAGAAGTAGTATTGTGTGTGTGTGTGTGTGTCAATTTGTACCCAATTTTAGAGGCATGAAAGGAGTTTTTGAGATAGAGATTAAAAAAATTTAGTTGTGGTTATTTTATAAGGTATTTTTTGCTTGAAACCTTAACGCTTGTATCTTACTATTATTAAATTTAGTGGATTTTTTATTGGTAAAATCCTAAATCTATTTTTTTACCATCATTTTTATTATGTGAGTAGTTTATTATTAGATGAGTGATCATATTAATCATGTGAGCAATATTGTTTGGAGACCCAATAAGTAGTATCAGAGCTCAATAATCAACTGTGTTCTTAAACAATAATGATATCCAAATTTAAGGGTTATGAATGATGTAATGAGTAACTCCAATATGCCAGCAAAGTTTTCTCTGACCATGTTTCTTTGCCTTACCTCTACACCATGCACTGTCTTCTCCAACATTGTTCCATCCATTCCTTAATTCTTCATTCCTTTTGTTGCGCACTCAACCTGCTCTTTTGCTTTGTCCCTCCTTCTTCTTCTCCTTCTACAGATCCTTGTTTTTGTTCCCTTTTCCAGCTTCTTCATTGTGATTCTCTACCCTTTGCTCTCTTTCCAAAAGGATACTTTTGGCATTCTTTATTTCCAGTTAACCTTCCTTCCTTTTCTAGTTGTTGCTTTTGTTTCCTTTTCGTCTAGAAAGCTGGTTCTTTTCATAACCTCTCCTAAAAGCTGATTTTCATGTCCACCTTGTATCAACGCAACCTACTTTTTATGATGCTTTTCCTCCTTTACCCTCCCTCAACTCAAACCTCCAACCATCTTCCCTCCCCCAACCTACACAATCTGACTAGCAACCCATTCAAACATAATAGCAACAATCTGACCAACAACCCATTCAAACAGAATAACAACTACCTTCCTCCATCACACAACCTTCACTAGTCAACCCTCTCTAGAATAAGAGCTGGAAACAAGTGGTGGGGGAGCTCTCGAGCATCACTCTTCACTACAACCCTTAAAAGAAATTAAATGTAGAACAATGGTTGCTCTAGACATTGAGACATTCAAGGTAGGAGCTAAAATCTAGGAATCCACTATAGTAGGATTTTTCATGAAGCATAGACCTCCTTTCCCTGTCATCCTAAAATGGGATGTTAATCAGTGGAAGACTAAAGGACTTATTAATGTGCTACTCATAGAGGATAAACTTGTTTTTTTTTCTCCTTTTCCTCTCAAGCTGCAGTAAACAAGACAGTGGAAGATGGTCCTTAGCATGTTACTCAACTCCCATTATTCCTACAAACATGGCAACTTGGTGTTAAGCTGAAAAAAATTAAGGTAAATCAACAACTAAGATAAGAGGATACTGATGAAGTACGTGCTAAAAAATTAATTCATCAACTAACTCAAGTGCAAGGAAGAGGACAAACCAATAGACAACTATTCATAACATATCAGTAGCTCCTTTGCAGCCTCTGTGTGCAAAATGAAATATCTTGATAAGAAGGAAGTCACTTCCTCTTCCAATAATTCCTCAATTAATCCTCCAGACTTAGAGAATGGAGATACCGAGCTAGATGTCTTTCAAAATGTGACTAGTAAGAGGACTCAATGAAGTGGAAGGAGTAAAAGTGCTAAAGGTAACAATATTATGATATGACAGCTTTAGTGTGGAATTTTGCGGTATCAACAGCTTAGAAAAGCTAAATGATTTGAGAGATTTTGTCAGGAGCACTAGTTATCTTATCATAGTTTTACTTGAAACAAAAATAAGATTTGAGAATATGAATAAGGTGAATATTTTTCGTCCTTATTGGACATTTCTCTTTAATCATCGTCATTATCATTATGGCGTAATTATTATTAGCTACAATAATATAATATAAGGGTGGTTCAACCTGATAATAAAATTTTCTTTATAACTTTCAAGTATATAAAATGTAGGTTGCAATGCTTTAAAGAATTTAACAACCATTTAAATAAAATTTATTATTTAATTATTAACTTATCAAACATTTTACTTTGAAAATGTAATTTATGAATTATTATGTATATTTAAAAACAAGTTTAGCACATATTAAAAATTAGTAATTGTGAGCTTTTTAATATTAAAAAAATGATATGTTAGACTTCTTGAAATGCATATAAAAATATAAATTAAAAAATAATATGCTTAAATTTATGAAAATAAATGAGAAGAATAAATTATATCTTTTGTTGTCAAATTCCTCTAAGCATTAGGAATTTATATATTCCAATTACAGCTCTAATGTAATCTTTAGTTATTAACCTCTAATAACATCAAGAACAATAACAAATTTCTAACCGAAATTTTGTTAAGATGCTGAGCTTGAACAGATTTTGAAGTACTAAACTTTACTTTTAATTAATAGAGATGTTATTTTCAACGGACTCATAAGAAAACAAGTGTTTGAAAATGGTTCAAAGAAAATAATAGATAAATACATTAAAAAATAACTATACAATAAAAATGAAAGTAAATATATAAATCAACAAGTAACAAAGAAAAATAAATAAATAAAACAATCAAATAATTAAAAATATAAATAAATAGGCAAATAAAATAATTTAAAAATAAATATTACAAATAAAAATACTTAAACTAAACACGGGATATAAAAATTTCGTTGTCAACCGATGCTTCTTAATCTTAAGGTTTCTTCTCTTAGGGACCACATGAAATTAGGCATGCTTATCCTTGGAAAACAATTCCGGTAAAGAACAAAAGACCAATATTGATTTGTGCACATTGGTCTAACCTTTTGGAGACATCAATCAAAACGGGGAAGAAATATTAATCTTGGAGATGGAGTTAACAAGCACTTGGTCTTCCACAGAATTACTAACTGTTTGCCTTTTCGTTTGTTACATGTTGATTAGTCCAAATCACCCGTTAAATTCAACGTTACGACCCCACAGTTGTTGACTTAATAACCGTAGTGCAATCACATAAATGAACTATAAATGCTCTCATTGAAGCAAATTGACAGTCTTGTCAGTCTCCGAGATGTCATGTCTTATATAATAAAATATTTATCGATTAAGTTTCTTTGTATTTTTTAAGTTACGTGAGACAAATATTAAAATTAAATTAAGTAATGACTAACTATATAAATATTGTTATATATGTATGATTTTTATCAAAATAATTAGACATAAATATAGTAACTTTATAAATTTAATATCAAAAAATAATTTTAAATGACAACAATATTATTAAAATTAGTGAAATCCAAGAGAGAGGTCCGTTTTAGTATAATACGTTTTGTAATCAGCATCAGCATCCTCTGGTTGGCTCGGTGGATAAAATAAAGGGCATGATAATTGAGAGTTCGATTTCTGGGAAAGAAATGTGAACCACATAATTAAGAAGATTGGCTTGTGAGAGTGAGCCAACCTTTTGATCTTGTTACTTGTAAAGTAAACATATCATGTCGTCGTCTCAAAAATAAGATGAATATTACCTAATTATCCGAGAGTTAATATATTATAACCAAGGAACATTATAGTGTCCGCACATATTAAATAAAATACCTAATGTTTAGTTGGACGTAAAATTTTTAATGAATGAGATAAAATAGAATATAATGGAATAATTTATAATAAAATAAAATATAAATAAATATATTAATAAAAAATTATTGTTTGAAAGAGTTAATAAAGTGAAAGAGAGGAAAGAGTTCGTGACCTAATATAAAACTTTCATGATATTATAAATCTTTTTTCTAAACGTTATATAATAATGTTAATTTCTATTTCATTCATTTTTGTCAATAAAAAATAAATAAATAAGTTCACGTTGTCAGTACACTCATAAATATGGCCGTCGTAAGTGCTGTCGACCAGAGAAGGAAGGATGGAGCGATTAAGGACCACACGGGAGGTTGTTAGAATTAGGAATTTAGGATCGATAGGCCAAGACGCACTTACGACGACCGAAAAGGCTTTCATTTTTTCCCCTCATTTAATGGATGCTCACTTTCCACAGTTCTTTCTTCTTACTTTTCTAGCTTTTAGATAATGGACTTCTAATTACACTTTATATATATTTGACTAAACAAATTAACTCAACTCAATTTATTAATAATAGATTCTGAACATAAAACGACTTTGTCAAACAATATCTACAAGTTTTGTTTTTCTTATTTTCAAAAAAAAAAAGTTTTGTTTTTCGTTACGTCTTCTTGTAGAGTCTGGATCATCTGTTCAGTATTACTCTGTCTTATTTTGTTCATTTGAATCTTAACCATTTATTTGTGCGGGATCTACATAAATAAACACAAAGCTTACATAAATAAATAACTGAAATTTAATAAACAAGATAGAATAATACTATTAGACATAAATCCGTAATCTTCTTGTAACACTCCCCCGTACCAGGCCAATCAAACACCAGATGAATGTTGATGATATGATTCCTGAAAACGATATTTACATGCCATTGGCCAAAAGGGGCAATCAAACTCTTTCCTTCTTTTTGTTTTCCAATTATTAAATCTCGTCCGAAGTAAATATGCGGTATGTATACTTATTAACATCACGCGTGTGGTAATGGTCTCGGTAAAGATGTTTACGCGTGTGAGATATGTGTTAAAATTTAAAACGTGACACATTCGTTTCATTACACTAGTCAATACACGTCCTCTTTTGTTCTCACATTGCCTTTTCATCTTCCGGTCTTCCTTCCCTTAACTATAACACCAAAAGCATCTGCTGACAAAACAGAAGCAAAATTCACAAAGAAGAGAACGGGACTTGGCATGACTAAACCACAAAATACACAATCATCGAAACAAAGCCGAAGGTGGTTCTTCTCCTCCTCTAAACCCCATCTTCGATGAGCACATGGCCACCCTCATCTACTACCTCTCCGACCACCCCTCCGTCGTTTCATTCCGCTGGAGCCACCCCAATTCTTGGGGATCCACTTGGCCATTTCTCGTCACCTCCATAGTCTTTTATCTGTGTTCCTCCATATTTGTTCATCTTTTACTCGCTCTTCTCATCAAACGTGATCGTCCTATTCCTTTAGGTCCAATCCCAGCCCTCCACAGTCTGTCTATGGCCTTGATCTCCGCCACCATTTTCGCCGGCATCCTCCTCTCCACCGCCGCCGAGATTCGGGAAACTCGCTGGTTTTGGCGACGCTCCAAAACCCCATTTCAGTGGCTCCTCTGTTTCCCTCTTGGAACACGTCCCTCGGGTCGTGTCTTCTTTTGGTCATATATCTACTACCTCTCTCGCTTCCTCCACATGTGGCGCAGTTTCTTTACTATTTTACGCCTTCGAAAGCTAGTCTTTTTCCAGCTCTTTAACTACTCAATCATGGCCTTTACGTCATTTCTGTGGCTTGAATTCTCTCAGTCTTTTCAAGTCCTCGCAATCCTCATCGCAACTCTTGTCTACTCAGTTGTGTACGGGTATAGATTCTGGACGGCAATAGGTTTGCCCGGAGTTTGTTTCCCGTTCGTCGTGAACTGTCAGATTCTGTTGCTTGGTTGCAACTTGGCCTGTCATATTGGTGTTCTTCTGCTGCACATCAACAAAGGTGGATGTAACGGAATTGGTGCGTGGGTTTTAAATTCTGTGCTGAACGGAGCGATTCTGTTGCTGTTCTTGAATTTCCATGTCAGGCGGCATTTGGATAAGAGAAAACAGGGGATTTCACCAATGGTGGTGGTGGCAAAGAACGAGAGTAAATCAGTAGACGATGAAACCTACCGGAGTTAAGATCAGTGTAAGATAAAAATATAAATCACAAAATCTAGGTAAAGATTAGGCTCTTTTTTTTTTGTGATCATGATTTCCTGATACTTGTACAGGGATATGTAACTACAACACTTACTCTTGCTAGAAAGTAATAATTTAGTTCCTATCAATTGGTTTTGTTAGCACAAACTGATGTTAATAACAACTAATCATGAATTGTGAAGATGATATCTTGTTGGTTAATTAGCTTTTTCCCAAAATAATATACGGCACAATCAATTGGTTCAATAATCAAGTTCCCATAGCTCTGACGCAATGCATCTGAATGTGTTAGATTGAGGGTTCCAACCTCAAAGGCTAATAATAGAAATCCTGTCAGATAAATTGTCTGCTTTCTTTATTTACATCCAGTTTTCCTGCTTATACAAGCAATAATAAAGTGAAACATTTCCCATCAGGGTTTTTATATTATATTGACAGAGCGAAAGGAAATGATTTTTTAATAATACATTTCAGATACAATAAAAAACTGATGGATCCGATTTAATTATTCGATAATAAAATTTATGACACGAATTAATGCGAAATTTATAATGTGAGTTCGAAGGCCTTAATCTAGGAATTGGAATTTACATCTTCAAAGTAACAATAATATAGAGAATCATAGAAACAAGTTTGATGGTTTTGGCATCGAGGAAAGGAAAAATAACCGGCCACTTGGCAATTACTTGCAGTCAACTAAGACGGGCGACAATTGACAGTTGGATACGCATGAAGGCGGCCACAGTCATTCTGCTTAGAGCTCTCGGGTATTGGAAAAGCCGATTCTGCCATTACAAGTTCCAATTTGCAGGACTGGGAGTCGGAAAGATGAGATGACCCAGATACACTCGGGAAGTTTCGCAGCCTATCAATCTATCATTAACTAGTTGTCATACAGTGGCGATTAACCATGATCAGGTCAATTTGATAAAAATAAAGACGAAAGGAACTCTGTTAAAACTGGTAGAGAGTAGGCGCACGTCACTTGGTGGGGTCAGGAATGACAAGAAGCCAAACTTTTGGTCACATCTACTTTTCTGTCTCATGAATTTTTATGGACCCGAAAGCAAACATAAAATTAGAAGGGCCACAGAAAACAAAGAAATATGTTTAGTGCTTCTGCTGATTCGATCAATAGATTCTCATTCCAAGTCCCGATCAATGATACATGTTTCACACATTTATGAAATTTGTACCCTTGTAGATCGGAGCTCACATGATTTTATCAAGTAATAATTAGCAAACAAATTCTCCTTTTTCATTAATCAATTTTTATTTATTTACTCCCTCCGATTCATAATAAATATCGTTTTAGAGGAATGCACACTTATTAAAAAAGTTAATAAAATGTCTGATATACCCTTATTAATTACATGTTAAAGTACCTTGAAAATATAATCTGTGTAATCTGTATAATTAAGATGTGAGAGAAATTAAAGGTTAATTTTGGAAATAAAATTATAAATATGCACACAAAGTCAAAAATGACACTCATTTTGAATAATTAAAATGTATCTAAAACGACACTTATTATGAATCGGAGGAAGTATTAAATTTTATTCACATAGTTATGTGGATAAAATAAATCCAAAAAGATACGTCACATATCAAACAAAACATAAGATGTCGTTTGCATAATTAAGATTGAAATAAGACCAAGAAATCTGGCTTTTACTTTTAGAGTTTATTTCTGTAGAGTAATGTGTGATGTGTATCAGTTGAATATCCCTACTGCAGTTCCGACAAACAGGGTTAGAGTATTTTCTGTTCAGGTATAGGATAAGCTTTTAATAATTAACCTGTAGTTATAAAATATATGGCGTTTTCAATTAAAAATATGTGAATATTATTATAAAAAATATGTAATTAATCTTTTGGTATACATAATATAAAACCATCCAGCCACTGGTGAGCGCATAGTCAGAGTAACAAATGCAATGGACCTTTCCCTTGATCCCGTTGAATACAGCATTTAATGGGGTCAAAAGAACGCAATTTTGATGTTTAAAATTTGAAGTCAAAAGCATGCACTTGAGTCGCTTCCAATTTCCATTTTAGACTTGGAATGAGTTTTGGAAGAATTGGAATACTTCAAATGACAGATTTGGTGTGCCGCGACTTTGAAGTTAGGAACGTAGGTGAGTATACGCTTTTGATTCTTTGGTCAAATGATTGTCAAAGGCATAACTTTGAACACGTAACAAAGTATGGAGGAGACTGAACAACAATTTTAATTAGATACAATAAAATTTTTATAAATAAATATTACTTGGACCATAAATATATTTGTTTTAATTAGGATCGTAAAAATTTATTATAGTACTTAGATTTTCTTTTTTGAGTTGAATAATTAGGGTTGAAATAAGACCAAGGAATCTCGCTGTTCGAGTTTATATCTTATAGAACCATGTATATATGATGTGTATCAACTGAACATCCCTGCTACAATTCCGACAAACAGGATTAGAGTATTTTCTATTCAGGTATAGGATTAAATATTCCTGAGAACAATATTTGATTTAATTTATATTGTATGGAGTGAGACTCATATTGAAAATATAGCTTTGTCTTTTATATTTATTGAAATATTAGAAAGCTGAAATTCTACACTAATTCCTTCATTAAGGAGTATTTGTCTCTTATGCATACAAACCAACCCGAATATTTTGTTCTCCTTTTTTTTATTTAATATGCTCTTATCTTCTACTGATAAGGTGTTTGTGAATAGTACACATGTGAACTAAAATTCTGCTTCTTTTTCCCCTACACCAATGATTCATCATCTTCTTAAACTTCATGCTTGGCCAGTCAAACATCATAAAAAAATAATCTCTACGGACAAAATATAGAACCCAAGAAAAAACGTTAAAGCACTACAAATGGTGCACAGATGGTGTCAAATTCGATGTCGATTTAGTTGCATTATCTTCTCTGCGATGCAGAACAAGAGTTCTCTTACCTCAAAGCTCAAGCATCTACACAATCCCAAATCAATAACCCTTGATTTAACAGTTGACTTCAGAGGAGCACCAGAACAAGTTTCAGCCGCCCCAGTTAGTCGAGGAGCAAATGGAGGGGTCCTACAAGCATCAGAATATTCTCTGAAGTGAGACTCAGTTTTCCTCGCCTAGATAATGACACAAAAACGTTAGCTAAAAGTCCATATCAGGAGCTCAAATACTTAAAAAAGGATATTCTTCTTTGGATACTAACCACATTAACGATTTCAGCAGCTAATTCATAGTAGCAACCAGTAATATAGGTTGTAGCACCATGTAATAATTCTTTCCTAGTGTCCTTAGTCAAATATGTCATAGCTCGTTCACCATCCAGAAATACCTGTGACAGAGAATAATTACTCAAGCACCTGACTACTAATCTGCAATTTCAGAGATAAGTTCGAAGCTTGCAGGAGGCATCTATTATGATGACCCTAGAACTACAGAAAAGCAATGAATTAAACATGTGATTATGAGCAGTTTCAGCAAAGATTAGGTATTGGAAACAAGTTAATTGACAGGACTGTTTAGTTACTAGACAACAACCTACTGTATCTGCAATTTAACACAAAGAAACCTGTCCTTGTTCCATTACAAAGTTACGTACATGCATCTATTCTGAAAATCTTACGTTCTTGTTAGACTAACTTTTGGAACACAAGCTTTTTAAATATCACATACTACTTCAGCAAGAAGCAAGGAATGAGACCTAAAACTAGTCTAAATGTGAAAAACTAGTTAGGATATTTATTCCAAAAGGGAGACAAAATACCAAGCTGACAAGACTTCACCTTTAGTGGCTGTAGGACACCAGAGACATTGGTACCTTGTCTCCCCTCTTTTAGTTCCTACCTCCCAAAAAGCCCACTGCTTTTCCCAACATGAATATGCACATAAAAGCAGTTCACACAACTGAGTAGAACTACACAAACCCAGAAAGCTCCAGACTTTCCTCTAGCAAACACACCCAAATATCAAATTCCATAGCCACCTAACAGAACTCAATAATCACCCTTTTGCAAAACTATCAATCATGAACAAAAATCTGCAAAAAGAGCGCTTCGTTGTTGCTCCGCTTATCAGAATCTGACTTACCTATTCGTTTGCTTTCAGAAATAAGAAGCTATAAACAACATAAACCTCTACTTCTGCACATCTGGCCGCAAAGGATCTAACTGAGAGTAGATAGCAACGGAAAACACCCAAAACATCCAGAGTTATGCCCGATCTGGTTAGTAATAAACCAAATTTATTAGATATGCAAAAGAACCCCACACAGTAACCAGTTCTAAAGTCATGTGGCAAGCCAGATCAAGATGAACAAAAGAACATGACAACAAAATCATCCAAACATCTAAACACCTTAAGGTAAATGTCATAAATGATCTGAGTACAACACTAATCTTATCTTCACATATTATGCAAGTAATCAGAATGATGCAAAGATCTTACCACTCAATTAATTGGTAATCAAATAACTACGAAGAAATTTTATATCAATCAAGTGGTATTTACAACTCACAGTAAAAGGAAGAGAAAAGTGTGATTATTACATGAGATCGTTTCGCTAGTTAAAGGCACGACAATGTTACATTTACAAGTTCCATAATTTCATGGTCTAATGAACTTTGGTTCTGTTCATGCCCAAATATTTCTAACTTAAGAACTTCAGCATTGTTAGAGAATGCCAGCAGCAAGGGCCAGAAATATAAACAACAAAAGCAAATGGACTTGGAGTGCAGTGAAGGAAGAGCAGAACTCCTCCATTTAAAATGAATCAACAAATCTGAGATGGTAGCATTCAAACTGGGACATCATAAATGGTAGCTCTCAAACAAATTATAAACGTGTTCAGGGAAGCCATGTGAATCAAACCTAAATACAGTTCCTTTTAGCTTAAGCAGACAAAAGAACGGAATTGCATTTCACAGCTCAATAAACCAGTAGACCTTCTAAAGGCCAAGAGTAGCTCATTTCCAACCTCTCGTGCTTCAGAATATGTAATCGAAACTCACTTCAAACACCTTACGAACAGAGCATGACGGGCTTACATAAACCAGAACAACTTCTAAAGATCAAAGTTTGGGAATGAAGAGAAAATGGCCTAGCGAGAAAACTGAAAAAGCCTCTAACTTTACAACAAATTACGAGTCTTGAACATGCGTCAATTTGACGAAGCAAGAAGTTAGTAAGAGGCAATTCGTTGCATTCAATAATACCCAATAACCCAATCAGAATTGGTTGGAACGAAGAGGAAAAGAAGATGGACACGCAGCTTTCAATTCAAGCTCCACCTTCTTATTTGTTCTTGAATGTTGGTATTGCTATTATTAGTTAGTAGTTATTACCCAACACAATTGAGCAGAAAATTAAAAGAAAAAGAAAAAGAAAATACCTTGGAAGGACCAACCTTTTGGAAGTTCTTGACAACGGAGATGACACGATCAGTGACCTCTGATTTGTCCACGAAGGAGCCTCTGACCTCATCGGAGAAACGGCGGAGAAAGGCGTAGAAGATAGTGTTGTTGAACGACCATTGCATCATGAAATCAGCATAAACGCCTGTGCTCGAAATTTTGCATCAGCAGATCTGGATGGACAATAGCCTTGCATGACAACTTCCAACTAGCGAGAATGAAGATGTCGAGTCACGGTGAAACTTGGAAGACTAACAGAGTATGTGAATTTTTCTATCAGTTGCGAATTTTTGTGAGTAGAACGACGACGATTTTGGGTTGAGACAGAGTAAAAAGTGGTAACGTTAGACAGAGGAGCGACAGTCCACAGCCTTCATTTTTTGTTTCATCTTCTATCCGCGTATGTCCACAACTGGCCTTCCTTCTTTTTTTTTTTTTCTTTTTCTTCCTTCTTTTTTCAGACTCTGGAGTCGGCAACAACAGCTTCTTCTATCTTCACCGTGGACATTGGAGTAGGAAACTCGAATGCTTAATAGAATTCATCCTGATCTTAGGAATATAATGGAGTGACCCCGCACTTCAGGATTGCTATACTTCCATACTGGAATTTGTCTAAACTGAACTTGAACAAGGCCACAACCCCTAACGAATAACCATGTCCATCTATCCAATCGCAAAATATATCATGAAAGACGACTACCACGTGCTCCTTAAGTGCGTTTTCAATGCCATGATTACAAACCTCCGTATCTTCGAAGGCAGCATGGTAATTGTCTCCAAAATAGCAATCATATCTAAGATAGAGATCCCCATAATCTAAACCTTTCATCAAAGGCTTAACGCACACACATAAGGCGACCCTCAGCACACCACGATTAAGCCAATGAGAAGGAATGGGGACTTCCACTGAATCACCCATCCTTTGATACTCGATCCACTCTGGTATTCTACTTCCAGGATAATGCATATGATATCTAACCTAAACCACAAGAACACAAAACTCAAATTAGTGATTATACCAACACAAAATAAAGAAGAGAAAAAAAGATAGTTATATACCCATGGTTTGTGATATCTTAACAGTACATCTGAAACATCCTGGCATTCACCTTCATCCAGCTTTAAGCAGTTCCATAAACAAAATCTCTTCTCAGTGCCTTCTGACTCAAAGACTAGCTGTTTAAGGGTCCATATTTGTTCTAATGATGTGCAATTATCAGCTTTTAACCAAATGACACTCGATGGAAGTTCTGGCAAGGCTATAAGCCTTTGGCAATAACTTAGTTCAATCTCTTCCAAGTTTGAAAGTTGTTTGATGAATGCGGGGATTCTCTCAAAATTATTTTCACTTAAATCTAAACGAATTACAGAAGATAGAAAGCTCAAGTCCTCGGGTAATTTCCTTAAATTAAGGCGGTGAAGGTTCAAAGTTTTTAAAGAAGAGGTGCCCTCTAACAACCAAGGCAATAGACTGTGGTCTATAACCGGATGAAGCGATGTGAGACCTCCCAGATGTACAGATTCAAGACTCGCTAAATTAACCACACTTTTAGGCACAAAAGTAATTTTGGGGCAAAGATAAATAGTTAAATGCTTAAGCCCTTTCAGATTGCCAATAGATGATGGTATCTCTATGTCTGTACAACTTAACTCAAGTTTCTCTAAACTATACATGTTCTCTGAGATTTCAGGAAGTTTCTTTAGGCGCGGGCACTCCTCTAAATTAAGTGCTCTAAGAGATGTTAACGCGTCAAAAAAGTTGCTTGGAAGGCTTTTGAGCTTATCACAAAAAAACATTCGTAATTCTTCCAATTTCCCAAGGTGTTCAACTGATGATGAAGGTATCTGTTCTATAGCTGTCGAACTTAAATCTAGATACTTTATGTTGCTTGAAACTTCTGGGAATGTATTCAAATTCTCGCAACCCCAAAGATTAAG
>JAOQMR010000213.1:6557267-6572751 GCA_027563865.1 Erythroxylum pelleterianum
GTGTCACAGTAGAGACCGAAAATAAATCGGACTAAATTTGCTTAATCTGCTAACCCCTAATTTGGGGCGTTACAATTTGGTTCAGAATGTCAAAGAATTTGGTTCAGAATGTAACGATTTATTAACAAAAGGTATTATAAGTCCTAGTAAAAGTAAACATTCAGCCCCAACATTTTATGTCAACAATTCAGTTGAACAAAAACGTGGAAAGAGAAGAATGGTTATAAACTATAAAAAATTAAATGAAGCTACAATTGGTGATGCATATAAATTACCTAGAAAAGATTTTATTATTAATAAGCTTAAAGGACATCTTTGGTTTACTACGTTAGATGCAAAATCTGGATATTGGCAACTTAGACTACATGATAACACTAAGGAATTAACAGCATTTAGTTGTCCACCTCAAAAACATTATCAATGGAATGTATTATCATTTGGATTAAAACAAGCCCCTAGTATTTATCAAAGATTTATGGATAAAAATTTGGAAGGATTAGAAGAATTTACTTTTGTCTATATTGATGATATTATTATTTATTCTAATCAAGATAAGAATGATCATTATAAGAAGATCCAAATAGTATTACAAAGATGTAAAGACAAAGGATTAATTCTAAGTAAACCAAAGGCAAAAATAGCACAACAATCCATCGAATATCTTAGAATTGGATTTCATAAAGGTTATTTAAAATTGCAACCCAATATATTACAAAAATTAAATTTATTTCCTGATCAATTGATTAACTGCACCCAAGTACAACAGTTCTTAGGATTATTAAATTATATATCCGATTAAGGATTTTTGAAAAACCTAGCTCAGGAAAGACAAATTTACAAAAGAAATGTAGTACTACACGACAATGGAAATGGACACATGAAGATACTTTAGCAGTTTGTAGATTAAAGGAGTTATGTAAGACTCTCCCTTCTCTTTATCATTATAAAGCAAATGATAAATTGTTAGTACAAATTGATGCAAGTATGAATACATGGGCAGGATGCCTTTTGGCACGACCACCCAATAGCAAGAAATATTTATTATGCAAATATATCAATGGAACATTCAAGCAAGCAGAAATGAAATATCCAGTTCATGAAAAAGAGACACTTGCTTGTCTCAAAACATTGAGAAAATGACATGTTGATTTATTACCGGTTGAAATTTTTAATTCAAACGGACTCCAAGTATCTATGTGGATTTATAAGATACAACATTAGATCCAATTATAATCAAGGTCGTCTGATAAGATGGAAGATGGAACTATTACAATTTTCTTTTCAAATATAATATATAAAATCCACTAACAATTTTCTTGCAGATATCCTTACAAGAGAATAGAAATAGTTATCAAACAGTTAAGAGACCCTTTAGCAATCAAGCAAGCAGAATTATTAGAACTCCAACAAAAAACCAGCATAATCACAAAGGAGATCAACCGGATCTTATCCACTTTAGCCCATCTTGAGGAACAAGAAATACCTACCACTACACATGAAGCCAATCCAGCAACAATAACCGTGAATACTCCAACCACAAGTTCAAATACACCACCACCAGCACCATTAGTCCTACTTACCAAAGTTTTACCTATCCCCAAACACCACGAAAAGGACACCAAAGTTTATGTTATCTATAATGGACCCATGGCCGGTATTTATGAAGAATGGCATCAAGCCGCAATCCATATAATAGGCAAGAAAGGAATTATACACAGAAGTTTCTCAACCAGAGCAGAAGCAAAAAAGGCATTAGCTGAGTATCAAAATCCACCTCTTAGACCTCAATATAAAACAGCATTAACTACTCCCGCAACTGCAAGCAGCTCAACCTCACACATGCAAGTATTAGGCAAGGTTCCAAATTTTACTTCTATTGACCTAGAAAGCATGTATAGGTTGCTAGATCAAAAATAGTTATCAGTATAGGAATTTTGTTAAGGGCTTATGCTTGGGATAGGAATTTTGTTACGGGCTTATGCTTGGGATCAAGTCCAAGGACGATTATCCGAAAAGTTAATCTTTTTCTCTTTATTTACTTGACTCCTTTTCTTACACAACCGATTTTTTGTGATGAAAAACTGGCAGCACTTGTCAAGGACAAGACTTGCCAAGATTGGACTAAATTACTCTACTCCTAAGCTAATTTTCTAATTTTTATGATAACTTCTTGTTTACTTTATTGCATAACGTAATAGCCTTATATAGGCCAAAAAACACAAAAGTTCCACCTAAATTAGGACTCCTGGTACATAACTATAACAAAAACTAGTGCAGAAATTATAGGAAAATAACAGGCTTCTACTAAAAATAAAATATTCTTCTAATAGACTCCTAATAAAACACTTATCCATATCATCACTCCCTTCTTCGACATCGAGCTTGCCCTTAAGCTCGAAATCAAGTTATGTTAGTGATGGTATGCAAAGATATCTCCTTTTCTTCCTTAGAATTTGCCACCTCAATCCAAAAATAATCTCTTACATTTGTGCCCAGCCGAATAGTACTCGTCGCAATTGTAGCTCAACTCCTTCTCTTTTCTTTTAGTCATTTTTGCTCTGGTTAAGCGTCTTCCCATCATACTTGCTATATTGGAGGTTGTTTTTAGCCATGAGTTTATCTTACTTCCTAAAAATGTGGCTGCACTCACACTAGTGTTCTTACTACTACTACTATCCAACTACGAAGACGGCCATAGGATGATGTTTCGATTGCCTCTTACCCCTTAGGTGTATTGCATCTGCATACATCGTAATTTTCTTTCACATGCTCTTGCTAAGTTCATTGCAGCTCCAAGATTAACAAGATATTACATCTCCACTTCAATTCGCAACCCTTCTACCAACCCAGATGTGAAAGCCCTATGATTCGAGCTAGCAGTGATTGAAATTGACATTGATATTCTTCTATGCTCCCAGTTTGTTTGAGGTTTGCCAATTCTCCTACAGGGTTGTTACTAAGGTGAGGGTTGAATCTCATACTGCAATAGCTTTTGAAAAAGTATCAATGCATCCCTAGTTTTACTTGTTCAAGTTGAAAGAACCACAGTTGGGCCTCCCACATTAAATGAAAGGCAACCAATCTTACCTTCTCCTCCTCCGTTGTTAGTTGGCTTAGGAAAAGCTGCTCACACCAATGTGAAGCCAAACTAACAGATCCATAAAGCCATTGTACATTGGAAATTCCATCTTAGTATATTTAGACACCATTCTTGCCCTGCTGCCCCATCGATCCTCTCCTCCCGTGGTGGTGGTGCCTGGTACTCACTCAATTTTGCTCCTTCCAACCTCGCAAACATGCGGATAATCTATGCATATTGAACCTTCAATTCTTGCTCTCCCATCTCTAACGCCTGTATACTCTTATCCATCCATGAACTCCTGCTCTGATACCAAATTGTTATAGGCTTGTGCTTGGGATCGAATCCAAGGACGATTCTCGAGAAAGATAATATCTTTCTCCTTATTTACGTTGATTCTCTTCCTTGCAAAACCTATTTTTGGTAATGAAAAACTAACAGCACTTATCAAGGACAAGGTTTGCCGAGATTGGATTAAATTACTCTACTCCTAAGCTAATTTTTATGATAACTTCTTGCTTACTTTATTACATAATGTAATAGCCTTATATAGGCTAAGAAACACAAAAGTTCCACCTAAACTAGGACTCTCAGAAAGACTCCTTTTATTAACATAACTATATCATAAACTAGTGCAGAAATAATAGAAAAGTAATAGACTTCTACTAAAAATAAATACTCCTCGAATAGACTCGTAATAAAACACTCATCCATGTCAAATTTGAATCAACAATTCGTCAAAATTTAGTAGTGCCATCAGAGACATGGCCATGGACCAGTTCACATTGCCAATCTTGCTTCTGATCTGTCCCTGCTTCAACTCACCATTAGGAAGTACAATATGTAGTGGGGGAAATACTTCCAGGTCGATTCTTCTAATCATTGAATTCTACTCTCCTGTTAATGTTTAATCAATACCATCTATACACGAATGGTGAATATGGAAACGTATAACTTCGACTCGTTCACATGAAATCCTTTGTGCAGTCCTTGGCCTTCAGTGGTCTATGATGGACTTACTTCAGGATTTAGCCTTCACCACCTCAACAACCCACATCTTGATTATGCAGAGGACCTACAACTAGGGGCTAGCAACTCTGCAGTACAGATCTCTGTCAATTAGCATACGTCAGAGATTTAGAGCTGGGAATTTGTTTAAAATCCTAGATACATTGCCACATGCCCTGAACTAAGTTCTTTATATGGGATAAGAGTCCCTATGATGAGACCTGAAATCAAATGCACATCATCTTGAGAAATGAAAATCAACAGGTGACGCAGAGGTAGGAAGTGACGGCCCATGCTCATAGCATGCCACGTAAAAAGAGAGGGCGATGCCGTGAATAGCAATTCTCTCATCTTGAGAGCTTTAGTCAGTTGGCAAACAGGCATATCTGAGTAGGAATCACAGAATTGACATACCACGAAGCTGCTGCTTGTCTGAGATGCTCTTCCGTGCAATTCATTAACCTCTGTCATGCTGCTTTTTAGTAAATACCAGTTAGTCCAGCCTTACGTGCAATTTAGCCAATTTGTTTCCTTGAATAGCATAACTCAAAGACATTGACTACCCAAGGAATAGAAGGTCACAAATCTTTTGCTCCACTTGGGCACAACTCCTGTCATGATCATCAATTAGCAGGCTCTTTTTTTCTTTCCTGTATTTTTCAGTTTCACCAACTCTACCAGCTCTTTCTAGACCGGCTAATATAAGGTTGTAAGTTCCTAGTGAAGGGTGAATCCCGTTTTTCTTCATCGTTTTGTAAACTTTAAGTGCTTTTTCCACACTACCCGCAGTTATATGCACACTAATTAAAGCAGTATAGGTAGCAGTACATTTGTGGTCATCAGGCAGTAAATTAAAAATCCTTCTAGCAAAAGTCGGTCTTCTAGCCCTTCCGAGCCTAGAAATCAAAAGGGCACGCAAATATGCTCCAAGAGAATGCCCAGCCGTAATCATTTCTTTGACTATATCAACCACGTTTTGAAATGTATCTGATCGGATCAAAGAACCTATCAGAGCAAGAAAGGCAGTTCTCTCAAGGTCTATGCCCATTTTTATGCTGTATTCAAAAGCTTTTAAAGCACCATCAGGTCTACAACGGCTACAATTAACCTGAATAATGGCTGACACTACCCAAGAATCTAATCTTATGTTCTTATCACTTATTCCATTAAGCAAACTGTCAACTGCAAGAAGATTTTGTTTTTTCAAGAGAATCATAACCATTCCTGTATCTAAGGGAAAATCATCAACAGCTCCTACAAACTCAGAGGCAACACCGTAACTGATAGATTCCGCAGCACAGTGAGGATTAACTTGCTTGATGAGGTTTTCACTCTCATTGGCAACTTCAAGAGTTTGAAGAGCTTCCAGAAATACAGGGTAACGAAGAACAAGATCATTCTCTTTCATATACTGAAGTATTTGGGTCATTGCCCTTGTCTCACCTGCTTTGGCACATCTTTGTACCAAATTATTGCACGCGGCTTTATCAGGATGTACTCCTGCTTCTTGCATTTTGTAGAATATCTCAAGGGCTTCTGCGTACTTACCTGGACAAACATCATAGCAAGGTACAGAAAATATATGAGAATAAGGAGTAGACACCACTGAAATATTCAAAATGCATTATATAGCAATCCACAGGCATTAAGTTGACGAAGGATCAAAGGAACAAGAATACACAAAATTTTATCAAGCTCAATTAAGCTTTCTTCTGTACCACATAATGATACAAGTCGAATACTATAACCACAGCGGTCAACAGAAAATCATTTAGGCCAAAAGCCACCGCAAAAATATGAGTATCGTCTTGGAATCGAAATTTTCTCTTATCATGATCTTGACAAGTAAAAACATTAATATTTACCAGAATAGGGCGTAAAAAGTCGCAAATACAAGCATAAATTTGCCACTCCTCGATCCATAGTTGCGGAGACTCAGCTAGGCCATACAACAAGCATTTAAAGAGCAGGCCAAGTTAACTTACCATCAACAACAAGATACTCCATAAGAACAGTATACGTGTAGCAATTGGGGGTAATCCCACAATCAAGCATCTCCTTATACACATTGGTAGCCTCCTTCACTCTCTTACTATCAAGCAAAAGTTTCAGATAAGCCGTGTAAGAAACAACAGTAGGATAACACCTTCTCTCTTTCATTTCGTCCCAAATCCTCATCGCCCCCTCAACATCCCCAGAGTTCGAAATCCAATGCATAAGCGAAGTGTAAGTAACAGCGTCAATCTTTATTCCCTTGTCTTGCATTTGCTTAAACACATGTTTCATGGACGCAATCCTCCCAGCTTCTCCAAAAATGTCAAGCATTGTTGTGTAAGTGAACTGATCGTGCTTAAACCCTTTTAGCCCTGAAGCCCAATTGAAGAAAAGCCATGCCTTTTCCATTGGTGGGTGGGATTTCAGGACCTGGTTAACTGTATAAGAGTCCCACTTTATGCCCAAACCTAAAAGCTGCTCTTTCGCGGAGTTCCAAGTTGAAGATTTTAAGATTCTGTATATGTTAAAAACGGTGTTTCGCATGTACACCTTTGGGTCATCTTTATGTTTCTTCCCCACTGATTTGGAGGAAAGTTTCGATCTTTTGGAGAATTGGCTGGTGGGTTTTCTGGGTTTGGAATGATGAAGTGAATGCACATATTTGATGGAAATTTCCAAGCAACGAAATGGTAGAGCATTGTATAGGGATGATGGGATCAAGTAGTTGATAAGAAGCCTATTGAGACCATTGGAGTGAAACATAAACGGCGATACAATGGTCAAGTTACAGACAGGTGGGTTTTTGGTTCCTTTTTTCGCCAGCAAGCACCGGTAGTAGTGGGGGTTTTAACAGAGGGTTTTGTGAAAGTAGGCTTAAAGCCCGAAAGGCAAACATTACAACTTGACTGCTTTTTAAAACGGCCCAGTTCAGGAAAACATGAGGTGAGATTATTCTGAAATTGTTATTCTTCAGATTAAAACCACATTTCTCATGGATATGATATTGCTCAACTTTAGATTTGGTTACGCTCATGTCTAGACATTCAAACTTGACTAAAATCATCTTCTCATGGGATAGATAATTTGAATATCTCGAGAGTTCAAACACAAAGTGGGGAATGCCGTTGCCTTTAATTTAGAGTTTAGCCGAAGTTACACTAAGGATAAACCTGCTTGGTTTTGCAGCCTTTTGCTAAAGTTGCCTGTGTAATCTACCATTGTTCTGCATCAACAAGAATGTTTAGAACAATTACGATATCGAAGCAAAACCGCAGGGCAGGATCAACCAATATTCGCTGTTTCAGTAAAAAAGGGGTTTAGGTTCCCATGAATACTTCTGTCTTCCTCGATGAAAATTGTAAATCACTCCTTAGTCCTTAGCTACCACATGTACAATTCAATGTTGGAATGCGACTTAATTACTGACCATATTTTACATAACATTATTAATATAATTAAGGAGGTTAGTCTCAAAAAAAATATAGATAATTAAGGAGGTTTAATCCTCTCTCTACATCTCTCTCTACATCTCTCAACTTTTTCTTATCAGGTTTAATTACTGACCATATATTTGATTAAACCGACATTAATTAAATCAAGTTTCATGGCCAGCATGTTCTCTATTTTGATTCCATGGTCATTTATTTACTGATTCGATTTTTATGTTTTTTTTCTGTCATGTATAAATAGTTATTTACTCATAAATATTAATGCGATTATTCAATTAATTATATGGATAAATGATATTTTTTAGTTGAGAATTTTAAATTTTACTCACAGGTAAATTTAGTCTTCAATGACTAACAAACATAACAGAGAAAAATTAATATTCACTTGTCAAATATGTTATACATGTTGGTTTATGCCCTACAGCTAATCACTTTAGTTGTAATTTGATGACAATTATTTAACGACATTCTTTATCTTGTACATGTTTAGATGTATATTATAAAGTCCATGAGAAAATTATACATTGCAAATAAAATTATAATGAGATTATAATTATGAGATTCATATTTCATTTATTCATTATCCAAAATTTGTTCCTAATCATTGTTTGCATTAATAGAATATAAAAAGGCTAGCACATATTATGTTTTTCCTTATGAAGGGAGTAGTTGATCTTATAAGCTAAAGTATGGAGATACTTAAACAGACATATGGGTGGTTGTTATAGAACAAGCTTACTGAACAAACCTGATATGAAAAGATTATTTGGAATATTACTTATATATCTATGGATTTCTCATTGTGATGATTCTATAAGTGATCCTTTGACTTGAGGTCTCCAAAGTAATCTTGTATAGGAATTACCATGTTTTGATACTATTCATGAATTATTTAATCATGAGTCAATCAATCGGTATTCATTGGATGTAGTATAAACTATACGGAGGCAGTTATGTGATCAAGATATGATTCATCACCTTAAAGTAATTAGGGAGAATGTTTTATTGTTCTCGATTAGTATTGATTCGGGAAATCCTTGGCCAAGGTGGAATAACATTTGTAAATAGTTTATAAATATCATTAACTGAATCAATAGATAATGACAGAGAACTAATATGATTGGACTCAAAATAGAGCAGACGTTAATTCCATGTTTTATTTCTAATAAGAACATTAGTTGATGAAATGACTTATACAGAAAAATCATACACGGAAATGTTAGTCAAAATTATTTTGGCATTCCTAAATATCTGGGTAGTCATGACGTGTTACTACATGTTAATCTTGATCTATGATTATAGATTGTTTAATTGGAGAATTAAAGATAAATTAAAAGAAGTTTAAATTTATCTAAATCTAATTATGAATTATAATTATAATTTATAATCATTGCCAACATATTTGGGAACCTAATGGGTCTCACGTATATAATGAGTTGAAGAGAGCAAAGTTATTTTAATCAAGTTGGACTTGATTGTAAAGTTTGAGAAACTTTATGATTAAATATGAGATATTTAATAAATAAGGATTACTATGAGATATTGAATCTAATTTGGGCATAATTGGTATTTAATTAGAATTATTTGTAATTCTAATTAAAGTTTAATTAAAATTAGAATTTAATTTCAATTAAATTACTAAAACATTAAAAACTTATTATAAACAGGCTTAAGCTCTAATGGAGCTAGCACTTCTTGCCTAGCCCTCTCTTTAAGTGTTACCGAGTTCTCTCAACTTATTATGTGGACATCGTTAGAGGTCAGACGTTTGTGTGGCTACTGTGATTAAGGCAAATCAGTTTCAAAAACGGTTTGAGGGATACAATAAGAAAAGAATAAAGCTTCGGAATAAGGTACGAATTAAGTTTCTGTTTTATTATGAATTTTATTAATCATTTTATAGATTTAAATTAATCTTGGTTTTCAGGAAACCAATTTGTGAAAATGTTTCATAATTATTCCGCTACGATCGGAATTGAATTTCGTCCTGGTTTCCCAACAATATATCCAAAAATATTCATTGTGTTTGATGGGGTTTATTTGATTACCTGATAAAGTTTGTATAACATTATATTTATGATAATATATTATTGAGTTTGCCTAAAAGAAATGAACAATATATTTTCAATATTTAATCATTTGAATTTGATAATTTATTGAGCATTTATATATCTATAGCTATTTCTCTTTATTCGCATGTTTTTTTTGTTACAGTATTTAATGGTTTCAATTTCTTTGCTTAACGTTATTAGAAGAAAAATATGCTATCATTATATATATAAGTAGCGAAGTTAAAAAGATAAATTAGATTCTTGAATAGTTAATGGTTACTTTATTAGTTATTCGGAGAAATTTAAAAGGTATAGGTTTTATTGTTCAAATTATAGTCTAAAAATTGTTGAAATAGCTAATGCCAAGTTTATTGAAAATGATGAAATTAATAGGAGTACTAAAAATGCATTATGGACATTAGAGAAATAAGGGTTGATATTCCATTACCTACAAATGTCATCATATCCACATATATACCAATTGTTGTCCTAGTATTAGAATAACAAAATGATCTTGGGTAACATTTGGATGAAGCAACACCTAACGAAGAAACTAACTAACAACTAATTACCATAAATGAATCACGTGGAATTGATTTAAGCAAGCTTATAAGGATAAGGAAACCAATTATTTTGGATGATTATGTGGTTATTTACAAGAGTCAGAATTTGATTATGACATTAATAAGGATCCTATTTCATTTTCACAAGTTATAGAGAGTGACAACTCTGATAAATATATTGATGCCATAAAAGATGAGTTAAATTCAATAGCACAAAATAATGTCGAGGACCTCGTTGATTTGCCAAAAGGTACTAAAGTTAGACGCAAACGAGTCTTTAAGACAAATATGACTTGAATGTCAATATTCAACAATATAAAGCTAGATTTTGTTGCTAAAGGTTATAGTTAAAAGGATGGTATTAACTATAAAGAGAAATTTTCACTTATCTCAAAGAAAGACTAGTTCTGAATAATTATGACATTAGTGGCTCAGATTGATTTAGAGCTACATCAAGTGAATATGAAAACTATCTTTCTGAATAGAGATCTCCAGGAAGAAGTTTATATGGATCAACTTGAAAGTCCTTATATAGAAAGAAAGGTTATATGGTGTGTAAACTTAAGAAACCAATAAATGAACTTAAAATAAACTTCTCAAAAATGGTATATTAAGTTTAATGATACCATAACATATTTTGGTTTTCAAGGAAACACTCTTGATTGGTGTATGTACTGAAAGATCATTAGGAGAAAATTTATATCTAATTCTATATGTTAATTATCTATTTTTATTTTTATTTTTGAAAATGTATAATAATATTTTACTTGTTATTAATGATTTGGACGTACTGTATAAGATTAAAGATTTTCTCTTTAAAAATTTTGAAATGAAAGATGCGGGAGAAGCACCAGTTGTGATAGGAATTTCAATATTCTAAAATACATCACAAGACTGGTAAGATCGTCTTTAAAAGACTTTATCAAAACAACTCCTAAGATATTTAATATGAACAAATGTTTTGCATGGATTGCCCCAATATAAAAAGGGAATAAATTTAGTCATATGCAATATCCAAAGAACAATGTAGAACATAAATAAATGGAATCTATTTCATCTGCTTCTATTATTAACATTTTAATGTATTTTTAAACATGCACGAGACTCGATATTAGCTTCATGATTAGAATGCTAGGTAGATATTAAAGAAATCCTAGCATAAAATATTGAAAAGCTACCAAAAAAAAAGGGTACCTTTAAGGAACAAAGGACTATATGCTCATGTATAGAAGATCTAATCTATTAGTAGTGATTGGATATTCAGGTTCAGATTTTATTGATGCATTGACAGTAAAAAGTTAATGTATGGCTATTTGTTTCTATTAGCAGAAGGAGCAATTTCATATAAAAGACATAATCTGTCATTGTTTCATTCACTATAGATGTAGAATTTGTAACTTGTTTTACGACTACAATTCATGTCGTATGGTTGCAAAACAATATTTTAGGGCTTATGATTATCGACACCATTATTAAGTTGTTGAAAATTTATTGCGACAATTAGGTAGTAATTCTTTTTTGTAAGAATGACAAGTACTCTAAAGATGCTAAACATATAGAGTTACAAACAAAGAGTGTGTATTGAACATATTAAGACATACGTCATAATTACAAATTATTTAAATAAAGGCCTACAACTAAAGACGTTTAGGAACTTGTTCAAATATTGTGTCTTGGTTATACCAATGATTGTTTTCAATAATGTTTTAACACTTTTAAGCTCAATAATAATTTTTATTAATAATTTTCTAATCTATTATGATTATGTACATCCAACTATTATTAAACAAGAAATAAAAGCATCTATGTGACATTAATGCGGACTTTTATGATATTTATACATAACTTATAATATTTGATTTGATAAATTACAAGTGTTGTGGTATATAAAAGGAAGTGTACAATGATGAAGTATATAACTCGTCTAACTCGCATTATGCAATTTATTATATCGAGGTAAATTATGAAGATATTAAAACATTTATTTAGGCATGCTTAATGTTTACATTATTAAAATAAAGTTTGAAGTATTGAGTTAAGTGTGAGAATGTTGCCCGACTTGTGGCCATATTCGATATTTTTATTATAATATTAATATAATTAAAGAGCCCTACTTGATCCACATTTATTATTTAATAGTAGAACAAATTTTAACTGTTTATTTAATTACTAGATGGATGTACCAAATTGGTCATCTCTCTACTTATTAGGATTTCGAAAATTTAGTATATCAGGTTCTGAGTTAAAACCCAATTTTAACAAAGATAGCGATATAATTTCTTAATCTCTTTACATTAATAACGTTTTTCGCATCTAGTACAATAACAACAATAATATTCCAATAGAAATTTCGTTGACACGTGGAGTCTAAGAAAGTCCAGTAACATATATAGCCTTACTTTTAACTAGTAGAGAAATTGTTTCCAATAGGCTTGCAGGAAGAAAAAAAAGTTTTGAGATATGTTTGAAAAAACAAGCCAAAAATGTAAACAAATAATTGTATTAAAAGAATCAATTAGAATAAAATAAGAATAGGAAAATTAAAAATTCAAATAAAAATATAATAAAATACAAATACAAATACAAATACAAATATAAATATAAATATAAATACAAATAAATTATAAATAATAATAATAATTCAAGTAATAATACAAATACTAATAAATAATAAATCAAAGATTAAAAATACCAAAAAAACTACCAAGGAGAACATATTATAGATAAAGGTGTTTAGACTAAAGACAAGACACAAGAATAAAAAAAATGTTCAAAAGACCTATAAAAAAAGAAGAACATCTTTATATAGGATCTTTTACCCGTATCCTAGTTCTTCAAAGTTAAGGGTTAAGTCCCCTATAAATTCTAACAGAGTCATATCCTTCCTATTCACATCCCCTGAATTCTTCTTAGGTCTTTATCTTTTTCTCTTATAGTCCCTATACAATCTTCTCAAGTCTTCTCACTAGGGCAACGAGATATCTCCTCTTAACATATTCCGAACTACCCAATTTTTTTCTCTTAATTTACCATCAATGTTAGCCATCGTCAATTTATCTCTTATCGCTACATTCCTAATCTTCTCTTTTCTTGTAAGAATATACATTCAATGAAGCATCCTCATCTCTGCTATCATTAACTTATGATTATACACCTGTTTGATGGGTCAACTCTTTGTCCTATAGAGCATGGTCAACCTAATTGCTAAAAAGGCCATAGAAGTATCCTTGACATCTTTTCTTTATGTCATTTTCATCTATGAGTACTTGTCCTGCTTTATCCTTTATATAACAAACTTGATCCAAATCTCTCACTTTTTGTTCCCTAGCCCTCGCCAACTTAAATATATTCCTTTGTCCATCTTTAGTTTCTAATTGTTGATATAATTTCTTGTACACTCTACTTTTGGCTTTTGAGACTATCTTCTTCGCCTCTTGCTTTGTTAATCTTTAACTTTCACTATTAATTACTCTCTTTACATTTGTGTTGCTATCTAATTTAGCTTTATAGGCACCCTTCTTGATTTTCACTTTTTTTGAACATCTTCATTCCACCACCAAAACTCCATCTTACTACCCTTGGACTCTTTAAAAACTCCCAAAATCTCTTTAACCACATTCCTTAAAAGAGTTGTTACTTCGTTTTAGTTATGGTTAGCATCCCTTTCTAGTTTTCATTATTCTCTAGGCATTACTCTGTCCCTAAGTTGTTCCATAATATTCCCTTTTAGATTCCACCAACTTTAGTACGCCTACGAGGTCTTCTCTTCTTTCTCTAATCCATAACTAACAATTTGTGCTGAATTGACAAGCATGCTTTAGATATCATCTTGTAATCCTTATAACTAGATCGATCGCTCTATCTTACAAAGAAGAAGTTAATTTGAGTCTTTACAGTTTGCTTCTAAAAGTTACTTGATGCTCTTTTTTTTAAAAAAGGGTTGACTACTACCAAATCAAACCAAAGTTATGAATAACGTATTGGGCTCGGTTCCAGAATAAGTTTTGGAACAGAATTATGCCGGTATCAGTCGATACCGGGTACCGTTTCGGGTAATTTTTTAAATTTATAAAATAGTCCGTAAAATTTTTAAAATTTACAAAATAGTCCATTAGCATATTGTACAGTTGTACTGTATACTTTACTAGTTTACTGTTTACATCAACTATGCTTTTAAAAATCTTAATAATAAATAATAATGACAATTAATATGAAATAACAATAATTTTAAATATTTTACATATAAATAATAACCACAACAAAGACAATCATCATCACGTAGTCTTGCCCTTTTCTCTCTAGCGGTGCAAGTTGTGTCATGCCCTAGTGCATGTGTTTTGTTCTGCTAACCTTCTTCCCCTGTTTCCTTTTCGTTTCTCTGCTTGTTTCTGGTCGTCATGGAACCTGATTTTCAACGCTTATCTATTCGTGACAAAGAAGATGCCGAACTGGTGATTAAGGCTTTTGAGACAGAAGGGAGCCGTATCGATTACAACTTGAGCCTGCTGGGAAGATTTCTGGGCGAAAGGAATATTAACTTTGATGCCATGGAAAGGACGCTCCTCAACCTATGGCGTCCCATTAAGGGTTGCTCGATCAAACCGTTTGGAGGGGAAGGCCTCTATCTATTTCAGTTCTTCCACACTATCGATCTTCGTAGAATGATGGCGGGAGGGCGATGGAGCTTTAACAACTGCATTCTTTTGGTCCATCAGCTGAGGGAGGGTGAGAATCCAGAAGATGTGGAATTTCGTTTTGCCGATTTCTGGGTTAGAGTTCATGATCTACCCCCGGGCTTTGCGTCAAAATCTCTAGCGATCACTCTGGGCAATATCATGGGCACGTTTCTGGAGTATGATATGGGTAACAAGCGCCATTATTTTGTGGATTATATGCGTATTCGAGTGCTAATAAACATCACTGAACCTCTTATGAGAACAAAGAAGATCCGCAAGGAGGGGGTGATTTCTTTGATATTGCTTTCAGCTATGAAAGGATACCTCTCATATGTTATCTGTGTGGGGTTCTTGGTCATAGTGAATCTAGTTGTGTAAAGCTTACTCAGTTGCCGGAGGACGAGATCAAGCGGGAGTGGCCGGAGGAAATCCGATCAGAGGTGCGTATCCAAAACAAAATCAAGCCAAATCAGTGGAGAAGAGATCCCGCTTATCCCGCTTCTTTTGAAGGCAGGTCCACCAATCATGGAATTTCGTATCTGGGAGCTGACCGATTTAAGAGAAATCGGGTCATTAATACGTATGGATCTGTAGCGCCCCAAATTAGGGGTTAGAATATTAACGAAATTTAGTGCGAATTATGCATGTTATTTGCATATTAAAT
>JAOQMR010000213.1:6576319-6598605 GCA_027563865.1 Erythroxylum pelleterianum
AACTAAAGAGAAAACGCGGCGATCAAAACGAACTGGAAGATACTCCAACAAACAAAGGCCTAAATTTGCGAAACTTGAACGGCAAGACACCCAAATTCAGAAACTTTCACAGTGACAACAATTAGATCCACTAAAGAAGTAATAGAAAACTCATAAAGTTCAGAAGAAGACACTTCAAATCAACTTACAGAAAGCACTTCTCTGAGGCGGACTCCTCCAACTTAAACCCGCTAAAATCTACCCGAAAGAAACACAAAAGCGATATCTCAAGACAGACAGAGATGAAAGCTAGTTGAAGAACAAAAGACGAGATTTTTACAAGAAAGCTGTGATTTAAAAGCAATGGGGCTGGAGCTTTCGATAGAAATAAGTGGGTGTTTGAGGCGGCTTCAAGGGTGACTTAAGAAAAGATGAAAACTTTGAGGAAAATGAGAGGGACAAACGAAGGAAAAAGTGTGGAAATGGAAAAGATAAAAAAGAAATGGTTGTGAACAGTTAACGTGTTTAGACAGACGTAGTTGTTTTCTAGACTCAGACAAACGCGTGTAGTTGATTTGAATACCGTCTTGTATTTTTTTAAGACCTGAAGAGAAGACCTCCATGAGCTTAGCTACTGTACTCTGCATATGGCGTAACGAAGCGACTGCCAATGATGCTAACGTCTCACCAACCTAATGCCTAGGTAATTATATGCTCAGAAGACCTTGCTTTGGCAATCCAGAAAATGACATTTTCTCTTCCTTTTTCTTAATTTCTTCAAGCAGGTTGGAACTTGGAAGGCTAAATGGAATGCTAGTCATATTTTATAAATGAAAAGTATGCATTTGACGTTGGTTTTGTTTTTAGTTAATTTCTTCACCAGACCAATCGTTGTTAAGAATCTAAAAAGTAATTAATAGCTTAAGTGGTTGGTCAAAAATAAAAAAATCCTGATGTGATGTTTATTAATGTAATAATATCTGATTTTAGACATTACTTTTGCTATAAAAATTTGTGATTAATAAATTATTTTCATATTGTTAAAAATATTAGTCTTTCCAAAGTTAGTTGAGATGATGCGGGCTCTTCAAGGTATATTATATATACGAGGGTGAATTATTTTATTTTATTTTCCGGAAAGTTTGCAGTCAAATCACACGGGCTTGATGTTAGTAAAGATCAAAGAATGAAAAAAAAGTTATTATTATGTTATAATTAAATTAACACTATTCTTATATAACGTCAAATCTTCTACTCTGATTACTCTGTTTTATTAAAGCTCATCTATATATTTGCGTGGAGTTCATATAAATATGAATAAGATTTAATAGAACATGATCTGATCCCTTCTTATATTGGCAATATCTTATTTAAAAAAATGGATGTTGTATTTATTTCTATTTTAAAATATATTTATTATAATTCTTATTATTATTTTTTCAAGTGAACCAATCACATGCTTAGTTTTAATAATTTTCAAGATTAATTATAATTATTTTAGCATTTAAAAAAGCTTTCAACCTAATTACAATCTATTAATGATCTTAGTGCATGCAAGGAAGGAGGCTCTTCTCGAGTGAAATTGGTCAAAACAATTTAATTGAACACATAATAAAAAAACAAATTTAAGAAAATAATTAAAAAAATTACATATAGATAAAAATTATATCTAACGAGAGCAGAGCCGACCGCCATAACACACAATTCCAAAGCTCTACCACCAACTTTCTACACCTAATTTCAGTTAACATAAATGTTGGATTATATTGCACGTTATAGAATTTGTGTAGGCGATTGACATGAAGTCGTTGTAGTATAGTGGTGAGTATTCCCGCCTGTCACGCGGGTGACCCGGGTTCGATCCCCGGCAACGGCGTATTTTGTCAATCTTTTTGAGTGTCAAATCAAAACTGATTATTTTAAAATTTTCACTGACGTCTTTGTACGTTGAGGCTTATATAAATAATATTCCTTTCGTCTGCAGTGATGTTAATGTTAGTGATCTTACGAAATGTCTCTCTCGTTACAAAAAGACGAGTGAGAATATTGTTTTGTTTTTTGGGGAAGCGAGTGAGAATATTCAACGCAGGTAGGTTGGGGAGAAGTTTCAATGCAACAAAGGAAACTTCGCGTAACCTTAGAAGAGAGTATCCAAGAATTCATGGAAAGTTCTGAAAGTGATAATGAAGGAAAGAGTTTTTCATGAAGAAGATTCAAGTCACACCCTCAATAATTTCACAACGCCACAACTCCAAAGCATGTAATAGTCCTGTTTAGGTAAAAAGATCTCATGCTTATTATTTCCAGTTCCAGCACTGACTCGTCCTAACACATGTTTCCGCCACTTTCCCAGCATATGAAACGCACATGACAAGATGAGAAAAATCACCTAGATGTAGCTTGAGCAAATATAGAGTTGGCATATATCATCTACCTCTCAAAATCTGTTTCAATTTAGCTTTGATAGTGTAAGCTAAATATAAGTTCTAACAAAACGAGGAAAATTTTATTAGATGGGACCATAATTCAGTTATTGGATTATGTAACTATTGACTAATTTGTGAAGGCCTTCTTTGATCTTGCCAACTATTACAGGTACAAATGAGGATACTGTAAGGCTTGTGGAGATCATTGACACAAGTGATGTTATCATGTATTTCTTCCTAAACAGTCTAATTTTAGGGTTGAAAACTTCATGAAGCCTCAGCAAGCTTCCTTCCGAAAGGTTGAAAGAACTCAACATAATATTTTCTTCATTAGAACACTGCTTCACTTGTGATACAAAAAGATGAAGCTGAAGATGAGGAACCCAGCCATCTGCAAGCACGTAAAATGATTATCATTTTCACGTGATTTTTTTGATATAAAAACAACAGCAATCCAGTTTTTGACAAACAGTCTGCATACCATACTAAAAGAAGCTCCGTAATAAGCAAATTGCAGTTGTTATGAATCTCTCGTAGTCATTGTGCCTAAATGGTCGAACTGGAATCTACAAGAAATAAATCCATTGCAATGCTTTCAGTTGAAACAGAAGTATTCTAAGCCCTCAGATACCACACATAAAATAGTGCCTAAAGTGTTCACTTTCTCTTCTACATTAAATTTGATCCTATATAATATAATCTTGGATACCTCAAGGGTCTTGTTCTCAATCGTTTTTCCACCTAGGGACATTGCATTATCTCACAAAATAATATGCCAATTCAATCATCACAGCAAATATCAAGTGCAAACATTATATTAAGTACTTTTAACTTGCTTTATTTCCTGAAACAGTTCAAAAATGTGTTCCATGAGAAAATATAAACAGAGAGGTAATTAAATAAATGAGAATAACATAGGCAGGCAATAGGATCAAACAGGCAGGCTGATGGGGATTAAGATGAGAAGCATCACAATTTAATACTTACCTGCTTAGAAAGCGACAAGCTAGTGTACCCAAGCCTGTGGTATTCAATCTTAAACCGGAAAACCCCATATACATCAGTCACCTTGAATGATGTACAAAATAGACCCTGACAATCGGTTACATATATTATCAGTAACTATTAAGTACATATGCAAGAATTTTGGGTGTAAGGAGTCCCGAGGAAAGAATACCTTATTGTGAGTTGATAGGGTCCTCAATACATAAGGGCTCATCATGTAGAACTGGACCTGAACATCATCAGCCACATATGGTTCCCAGCTCCTTCCAGACTATTCATATATCTCAGCACAAAACTCCTGCAATCATGTTAAGTTCATTGATGAATCTTGTCATATAGTTCTCAAGAAATATATCCAGGGAGAGCAGGATGAGGAATTACCAGATTGTCTTCGAGCCTATACATAGCGGGTTAATCTGTTTCCCCAACTATGTGGTGTTTAGCATTAACCACCTGTAGTTACCAAGAGCAATAACATGCAGCATACAATTAAACAAAAAAATTTATCTGAGTGCAAGAAAGCAAAACATTGTTAAACTGGAGGTCCAGATTAAAAGCTCAGGATGCATACAACAAAAAATACAAAGTTTGCTGGAATCTTCATGTATTCATGTTCATATAGTTGAAAGACAAATATTAAACAGAGGACAAACTATGCTCTCACCTTAAAATGACCTCTTTCATGAAAGACCCATTTGCTAAGTTCAGTCACAAACTGTTCGTTATCAGACTTCTTATATCTGTCACAAAAATCACAAGAATGTAACTTTCATTCTTTGCTGTTCACAGGCAGAAAGTAATGGTATACGAAAGGTGAAGACATATATATGAAATTTAATATGATGCAGAAATGGCATTATCCTACTGAAGATAGGGTAAATGAGTTTACAAGAAATTGATCCAGCAATCAGGTAACACCCACTTTGCAAGCATACAAGAATTGTAGGCATCACAGATGGGGTGGCTTTTTGCAATCTATTCTCATCTTATTACACACCGAGCATGTTTTTATGGAAATCATTGGGAATTACAAAAAATAACCCTGAATGTTAACACTATACTCCTCCAAGTAGCTGTGACAATTCAAACATTTTCTTGGCATCAACTCCCAAAACCTTCCCCAAACACAAACTAAACATGCTTGAGCATATTGCATGTGTATTTAGGTCATGTTTATGCATGAATGTGTAACTACAATGTGCCAAAATGGGAACTCAGTCGTGCACTTTTTTAAACAAAACACAATTTAAGAATAGCAGGTTTACTTTTGATAATGTTAAGACATGATGGTAAGAAGAAAAGTTGGAAGAACATGTAACAATGATAATTCCTCTGCTTCTAGAACCATAAAGGCAAATAGGTAGGATTGACCCACAAGCGAAAATTAGTAGACAAGATAGCTCCACAGAAACAAATCTTGCATGATGAAGAATAATACATTCAGGAACCATCAAAGCCCACTACAGAACTACACAAAGAATCTCCACTTACTTTGTTGGGTTCCCAGCTTTCTGCACACCTGATCTGAAAAATCTGAATTCCAAACAAAGACCCATCTTAAATAACTATAAATAATGTAGAAGCATTTGAGCTTGAAAATCATAGCAAAATTTCATACCAATTGCTAAATATGTCTAAAGAGCTAGCAATCTTGATCCGAGCATTATTTCGAGCCTGCTAGGTGGAGAAACTATTAATAAAAGAATTATGCCTCAGAAATTTCCCACTAAAATTCAAGCCACGTCAAAAGTTTAATATACAAAATGTCAAAGAGGATAGTAAATATTTGATTGATGGTAAATTTCAAAAAATAATATTTGATTGATGGTTAAAAATTAGGGTGGACTAAGGATCAACGATTACTAGCATATTAGCAGACTAAAACCTCAAAATAAAGCCACTACACAATCCAGAAAATATGTATGGAAAACAGTTATCAGTACTAAAAGTATGTCTATAGGAATAACATTTTCCAATAATTCTTGAATTGGCTATTACAACTCCATCATATATATATTGGCGCGCATGGCCAATCAAAACGGCCAGAAAACTAATGAAATCTAAATAAATACAAATAGCAGCATAGAAAGACATTTGCAAAAACAAAATTTAGCAAAAGAATACATCTCAATTGTGTGGACAACTTCATGTATGTGCATCAATGCATACGTGTTTTAGTGCCTATCTGCCTGCCTGCGCAATTGTGTGCATCCCTAAGATAAATAGAGGAAGATTCTGGCAATGAGAGCAACATCACCTGCAACACTGAAACTAATGAGATGGAAGATCCTGTGAGTGATGAAGGATTTGACAACTCAGAAGTTGGATTTGAGGAATATACGGATAGAGAAGCTGAAAGAACTTTCAATGCCTACACATTTCATGACAGAACAGAACAAGTAAGAAGCAGTTACCACAACCAACCTTAGATAACCAGGCTACACGCATCGTCAAATTCACAGAAGTAAGCAAATCAACCAAACAGCGTTAGACCTCACCAGGCTATTTGCTGAATTCAAAGAATGTGCAATCCCTTTAAAAAGTACAGGAGCCTGCAACATCACAGTAAATACTTATCAAACTCAATTATCAGTCCATGCACCAATAAGAGACGGTAACATAAACAACAAACTATAGCTCAATTTTTAGCTTTCCCAAGAAGTACATCAGAGTTAATAAAATCATCCGCAGCAATCATCGAATGATCACCCTCATTCTCTGAAACGGCGTAGCTACTGTGATCAATAATCACAGCCGACGGATCCTACACGATTAAGCCCAAATTTGACTACACAAACACATTCATGCACAAAAGCACAAGCAATTGTTAACTAATTCTAAACCAACCTCATCGAAATCAATTCCACATTCCCTAGCAACACTCTTGATCAGATCAGACGCAGAAGAATCAGCATCCAAGATCAGTTAATGACCAGAGTCAACGAAGTCAAGAACGACCACTAAATCCAACACACCGCCAAATTCTAAATCAAAAAGAACACACGAATCACGACCGGATCAGGCAAAAATCTTTGAAAAATGGCAACATTACAACTTACTGTCGACGGAGGAAGCAAAGAGAACCAGTCCGTCGTACAAGTACTGGCCGTATCATTGGAGCACGATGCTGCGGTCGTCAGCGAGCTTGAAATCGACGACGAAGCCGCCGGATTTGAGAGAGTTAAAGAAAATGGAGTGGGAGGTCTTCAGAGAGAGGTTGTCAAACAGGACTAAAATGCTGCCGGCGGAGGGAGATTCAGGAGAGGAAGGAGAGGAAAGAGAAGTGAGATCATTACGATAATTGAGATCGACGGGTTCGCCATTGTCGCTCTACGGAGTACATAGCATAGAGTTGGGATTTCACTGTTTTTCCTTCATGATTTCACTTTTTTTCCTTCATCAAGCTTCGCGTCCAACGTTTCGTTTGGATTTTGAAGTTTTTCTCGGCGTGGGCCCTTCTTTTCTATGATACGGACGCAAGTATTACTTAATTTTTTTCAAGAGAGATTTAATTACAAATTTTAATTACTAATTACATTTTATTTCAGTTATAATTTTCTAAAAGTAAAATTTAAATTATTTATTTTCATGTTATATTTTTCAAATTTTTAACAAAATTAGTCCAATAAATAATTATATAAGTCCTAGATGCTCATATAAATATTATCAAAATGAAAAATAACCCTTACGATTTAATATAATATCATTTTTTGAATCACTATTTGTCAAATATGAGATTAAAAATCTTATTTTTATATTTAATATTTTATTTTAAATTAAAAATAGCAATATATTAAATTTCAAATTATTTTAAATACTCTTCTTCTTCTGAGGCTCTCTGCAATTTCAGGTAAAAAGTTCCTATGGGTCTTCTTCCGACGTGAAATCTTACGAACTTCTAATTCTTCTCACTCTCAACAACATGTAATATAGTGCTCTACGTGTATCTATTTTGTTGTCTTTGCATATCGATACCTTATAATAAAATTAGAATGATACAAATTTGTAAGGTTGTCAGGCACAATTCTAAAAATAGTGAGTAGACATTTGCAGCACATTAGGTATAAGTCGAATTTTATAGCTTATTAAGTATATTTGTTAAATTATTTTGTTAATAACTTTTTTTTCTAACCTTGTAACAATTACTCTATACTTTTTAATTATTATTATTATTATTATTATTATCTTCATGTTACATTTTGTTTAAACATTTTTTATTTTCATGTTATATTTTGTTTTCATGTATATCCTTTAGTTATATTTTACATTCTATTTATTTATGTATTTATTATAATTTTATTTACATAATAATTAGTGTCTCAGTTTTATTTATTTACTCTTTAATCTATATCATTCTTTTATTGTTCCGAGTCTATTGGAAACAACTTCTTTATTTTATAGGGATAAAGTTACGTACTATCAGACCTCTCCAAACTTCACTTTATTGTAAAACTTCAAATTAAAAGTGATGATGTCGATGATAATAACGACGAAGACGAATATTTTTAGTGATTCAGCAAAACAATAGTTGATTATAGCAATACTTTAAAAGATGATATTTTAAAATATTTAACCCCATATTTTGTGTTTTGCTTAATATTGATATAAGAAAAGGGAAGCTTTTCCATAACCAAAAGTGAAATAAAAATAATGAAACGTTCCATAATAGCGTGAGAAAAAAGCAATAATATTCATGTCAACGAAAAGTTGAGCTAAAAATAAAGAGTTGATGAAAGGAAAATAATAACACATAAAGAGAGCTTACTCATATGTTTAAGAATAGAATAGATAGTGTTTTTGAGTTAAATTGTTACTATCATTCCGTATGCAATCAGGAAGTAAAAACTAAAGACAAAGATCAATAAATGCAGACGATAGTTTTTACCGGGGGGCCGCAATCCAAATCTTCCCATAACTCCCCAATTCTCTTCTCTCACCCTTTTTCTTTTTTCTCACATCACGCCTACTCTCCTAAGATTTTCCTCGAGCAGGTTGCCTTCAATTTCTATTTGTCTGCCTCTCCTACTGTTGGTTCTCTTCATCTTGCTTTTATCTGATTTGCAAACTTCTGGGTTCAAGATTTTGCTTCCTGTTTGTTTGATTCTGTGGAATATAGGTAACTTGAGTAAGTTGGGATCTCTATCTTAGGGATTTCATGTCATACGTTCCATTGTGAATTGTTGTGAAGAGGGTTTTAGGATTTCAAGTTTAGTTTTCTGATGGCGGATTTTAATATATAATTTCAAACCGAACCAGAGGTTATGTTGTAGGATCTGTCAAAAGGAATATGTGCTTTCTTCTTGATTATATTTTCGGTATGGACTTAGACTCAGCTGGCAGAATGGATAGGGGGAAAAAAAAATCTTTATGGGTCCTGATTTGCTTACATGGTGTTTGATTGTCGATTTGTTTCCTGTTTGTTAGTTCCTGGGTTCTGATGGTTTGCTGATGCATGTGATCTCTGCTTGGAATTGCTTTAGTTATGTTTGGTTTACAGTGGATCTTTGGTTGTAGGAACTATGATTCGGTTATTTAAAGTAAAGGAGAAGCAGAAGCAACTTGCAGAGAATGCTAATGGAGGGCCACCGACGAAAAAGCAATCAGCTGGAGAGTTGCGTCTTCATAAGGGTTTGTTTCTTGCTTTTGAGAATTGAATACTTTATGTGAGGATTTCAAAGTTCAGGTGTTTTCTTGCCCTTTTCCTTTATGGTGCTCTATGCGTACTCTTGATGTTGTTTGTTATTATGAATTGGAATGAAATGGATAATTATGTGGGAGGATCAAAATCATGCCAATATCGCTCATTCTAGTGGATAGATCTGATATGAAGATCTTATCGAGCGCCTTTCAAAGTATGGTAATGAATGGAGACCAAATTACAAGTTTTGTGTTTGGCTGTATTAACAATTAAGTGAACAAAAACCTTAATGCTAGTTTCCTCAAAGGTGAGGAAATAGTTGGCATCTGAATTACTCTTATAACTTTCTTAATTTTTAGCCAAAAGCTCGGGTAATTGTTGCAATCTTTTTCCTTTTATTAAATCAATGATGAGTATGTGTATCAACTTTAGCGATTGTACTTGTTTTGGTTTGGTCCCTTGGCTATGTGGTTCTCAAAAATTGCATCCAATATATACTATGCTATCTGCAAATTGTTTTCACATGGATTTATAATATTGCTACTGTCTCCTTGCAGATATTTCTGAGCTGAACCTACCAAAATCATGCACCATATCATTCCCCAATGGCAAGGATGATCTCATGAATTTTGAAGTTTCAATCCGACCAGATGAAGGATATTATTTGTAAGGATTTTTTTCCTTAGCATCATATCTCTTGGTCTTGGATATCAAGTATTTATGATAGCTCATGTAAACACAATTATTTAACCAGATTCATGAGTTTTTTATTACAGAGGTGGTATATTCATCTTTTCTTTCCAAGTTTCACCCATTTATCCGCATGAAGCACCAAAAGTTAAATGCAAGACTAAGGTAGCATAGAAATTAATTGTAGTAAATATTTTCCGTAACCTTGTTGCTTCATTACATTGTAGTTTGGATATTAAGATGTCTTGTACGTCTCATATTCTGCTTGCAGGTTTACCATCCAAATATTGATTTGGAAGGAAATGTCTGCCTCAACATCTTGCGAGAAGATTGGAAACCTGTCCTTAACATAAACACTGTCATTTATGGATTGTTTCATCTTTTTACGGTATTCTTCAATGTGTTTTCCATTTAATCTATGTGAATCATCTGGAATGTGGTTTTGATACTACTGCTGTCAAATTCTCGTGTAGGAACCGAATTTTGAGGATCCTCTTAACCATGACGCTGCTGCCGTGTTGAGGGATAACCCAAAGATGTTTGAGTCCAATGTTAGAAGAGCAATGGCTGGAGGATACGTCGGACAAACCTATTTTTCTCGGTGTATGTAGCTCCTTTGGTGGCACAAAGTGCCAACTCGCCATATGTTACCAAAGCTTCTGTGCACATGGTTGTAAACTTGTCTGCAAATTTCATTCGGTGGTCTTTCTATTTTGTGGGTGGACCTGGGGCATTAGTTCCTGGGAGGCCATTCCACTGAAACAGCGACAATATGGATTGTTGTAACTCTCTCAAATGCAATTTTTATGTTGACTTCATTTTGTGATGTGGAACGAAGGTGGATAGGCTTTAGCATGGCTTAGACGGTATCCTCAAATCTGTCTCTTCCCCATCTGGACATGAATTTGTATAGTTTTGCAGCGTGAAAAATCTTCATCCTGTCTCAGTTCTTACAAAAGAAGTTAAAAGTTTGTAAGTAAATGAAGCTTTGTTTTCCGTCTTCCCTTTTCTAGTTTCGTCGTCAATTGGAAGACTGCTGCGCTTGACAGGACAAGACAGAACCTAGTTTGGCACAAAACATCACAATTCTTTTCTTTGCACCCATCAAGAATTGGAAGCCTGATACATGGGAAGGTACTCCGTACTCCACCTTCCCTGTCCATCAAGTCCTTGATGGTAAACATCACAATTCTTTGAAAACTGCGTACCTACACTTTGCTTCGACTGCACCATCTTCAATTCCTTGGAAGCATCAAGCTGGATAGATATATTATTTACTCAAATGCGATGCTGGAGCCATTGTTGATGATGATGTAGGATGCAGGTTTGGAACGTTTAGACGATGCTAAATGTATTGTGCGTTAACAAACTCTTTTACAGAACCAATAGACTTGGTCATAGCTAAACATTTTCTCAGAGAAGTCCAATCAGCAGAGCAGCAAAAGACGTGAATGATCAAATGCATAAATCAGTGTCCGATGCTTCAGCAAAGCTCACCCCTTTGTCCACTCTAAAGATTGTCAGACACGAGTGCACCGAGTTGGCCAAGAGGTGAGCCAGCCACATACTTCTACAAGCATAAAAACTCAACATAGCTAGTATTCATTCATTTTCCTATCACAGGATTTGCGGAACTCTTCACTGAAATGCCTTGTCCCTTTATTCAGTACCTCCTTCAATGTCAACTTGTTAAGCACTTTAAAAGATGCGGAGTTGGCTTCACCTCTGTAGATCGCATTCACTACTTGATTTATGGAATTCTTCTGAAATCCAACCGACTCAAAATCTTCGAAGAAAGTTTTGCTTAAGGGCGCTTCAAGGTGAAAAAACACACTTTTCCGGTGCTGGAGCTTGAAATCTTGAGATCTTAAGGCTACGAAAGCATAGATAATCTCTGAAAAGACTCCACATCCCAGGTGTTTTAGCTGTACTGTCAATGCCCTACTTAAGAGTCGAACATAGTATCTTGCTTCTGATACTAAAACCAAAAACAGCAAAAGCGCAGTCAAATGTCGTTGTTTGATACTTCAGCAAGTACTGGGGCATTCCATATTACGGTTAGGCCCATCATGAAAAGGGTGACACCAAATGTGAAATAGCTGCTTACTGACTGTGGAATAGGTTTTGATGAGGAACTGAGAGAACGGGATGCCCATGAGGGCACTGAATTGTGCAGACATGTTGCGTCCACAGTGAGGATACATGCACGCCGTTCTATTTCCCATCAATCGACAAGGCTTCTCACATTGTCATTGTAAGAAGTCACAACTGATTAAGAGATGATTTACCCAAAAAATAAGTATATTAAATAAGAAGAATTCATAAATTATTAAAATTTGTGTAGAATTACAAGTTTTGAGATTCTATTTAGACTAAAGCAAAAGTTAATAAGTAACTTTTGTTCTTGATACAATTTTTTTTCGTACGAAGTTTATTTGTACAATCAAAGATTACACCCCAAAAATAAGAACTTTTGTGTACAATGGCAGTTTGGTCAGGAGCAACATCATAGAAGCAGTGAACATTCTCCCCGAGGGGGGGTTGGAACACTTTGTTTCAGTTAGGATATTTCAATCTTGTGTTATTTAATTTTGTTCACACTTTGTTTTTGTTAGGATATTTCAATTTTGTGTTATTTAATTTTGTTCACATATTTATATAAATTTCTCATAAATATATAGATGAGATTGAATAAAATAGAGTATGAACTAATTAAGTAGAATAGATGATTTGTTCTCTTAACAACAGATAACATCTCCTTCTCTAACTTGTCTACTTCGATAGCAAAATCTCGTTTTTAATGATTGTCTATCTTGAAATAGGACGAAAGACTAAGTATTGTTTCACTAACGTTGACTATGATTAGGATTGGTAATTTTGGCCTAGTCCGTCCTGATTTTAATTCTAGTTGACCGAGCTACAGGTTAAGCCGGGGCAACTCATGACTTGACCGAAACAACAAAAACGATGTTGTTTTGTAAATTTTTTTATAAAAATGTAAGGATGGGCCAAACCAGGCCACGGGTTAGCTCGCGGGCCATCCAATGAGGGGCCGGGCCGGGGCGGGCCAAGAGTGGCCAGGCCCATTGACACCCCAAACTATGACAGTGATAAAAGTTTCATTTTGTCTGGCTTATAAACGTTTAAGTTATGTCCATCGATTTATTTATTTAATTTAATTTAATTAGAAACTTATTTTTACTTTATTATTACACCAATAATTTTGATGTAGGCACATTTATGTACCTTTTATAAAAGTTAAAAGATTGAGTCGCCTTCAATGTGCTGCTGTCTTAGAAAATTTATGGATTCTCAAATTTTATTTTTCGCACTTAGCGCACCGGACTTTGATCTTTTCGAGTTGGGTACTATTATTTGTGATTGTAAGACTTTGTTATTATCGCTACCAAATATTTCTTATAGGTGGATTCGTAGGCAAGCCAATAGACGTGCTCATTCTTTAGCTCGAGCATCTATTCGCTTTGCGCATCTACGAATTTGGGTTTCTACTCCTCAGTTTCTGAGTGAGTTTTATCATCATGAATGAGAATTTGAGTATTTTGCTCTTCAAAAAAAAAGATTGAGTTAAAATGGGTTTTGGGTTTAAATGAATCTTGATATGGGCTTAAATGTTTTGAAGAGTAGGAATACCACTTAAGAATTATAGAATAAATGATAAATTATTTATTTAGAAATGAGTTTTTAAATTTATTGAAATTTTGAATGAATTTATGATATTTAGAAATAGGTTTTTAAGTGAATTATAAATTTAAATTTGATTAGTTCAATATTAATTAGAAATAAGGTTTTAATTATATTTAAATCATTATATTCATAAGTTGAATACTATAAATGAGTTTCTAATTAAACAATACATATAATTAGAATTAAGTTTCTAATTAGATTAAAATTATTAGTGTAATAATAAATTAGAAATAAGTTTTAATTAAAATAATTAATTAAATCAAACATTAAGTTTAATGATTCAAACAGAATCATTTTGTTACTGAACAATTTTGGGTTTGACTACCTGCTTAGATCTTGAACTTGAACAGATGAATGTGAAAAAAACCTTTTTGTATGGAGATTTAGAAAAGGAGATATAGATGGAGTATTCAGAAGACTTCAAAGCTAAAGATAAAAAGAATCCAATTTGCAAGTTGAAGAAAAGCTTATATGGGTTGAAACAAGCTCCAAGACAGTGGTATTGAAAGTTCAATTCCTTTATGACAGATTATGGTTACAATCGAACTTACGTCGATGCTTGTGTGTATTTCAAGAAGTTTACAAGTGGGAAATAAATCATTCTTCTTCTATATGTTAATTGTAGGTCGAGATGATGGAAAAATCCAAAAGTTGAAGGAGGATTACAAAGCAAATTTTAGGCATTGAGATAACTCCTAACAGGAAGAGTAGGAATTTGTGATTGTCACAAGAAAGGTACATTGAGCGAGTGTTAGAAAGGTTCAATATAAAGCATGTCAAGCCAGTTAACATGCCACTGACTCCTCACTTCAATTTGAGCATATATGCATGTCCCTCAACAAAAAGGAGAAAGATGGTATGTCTTCTATTCTATGCTCATTTACAGTAGGGCCTTTGATGTATGCTATAGTGGATACAAGGCCAGATGTTGCACAAGCTATTAGGTTATTGAGAAGATTCTTGTCTAATTTAGGAAAGGTTCACTGAAAAGAAGTGAAATGAATTTTAAGCTACTTAAAAGGTACTTCAAAGTGGAGTTTGTGTTTTAGTGATAATGAGCCAATTCTATAAGGTTATCGATGTCGATATGACTGAAGATCTTGATGGAAAAAAATCTACTTCAAGTTTTATGTTCAAGTTTGTAGGATGAATCATTTTATGGCAATCCAAACTACAAAAAGTTTGTAGCTTTATCTACCACTGAAGGAGAGTATATGGCTACAATAAAAGCTAGTAAGGAGATGTTTTAGTTGAAAAAGATTCTTTCAAAGGATGGATGTGAACTAAGAAGACTATGTAGTATTTTGTAATAGTCAAAGTATTATTGACTTGAGCAAAAATACTACGTATCATTTCTGCACAAAGTACATAAATGTCAAATATCATTGATTGAGGATTGTGATTAAGGAGCAATAATTGATATTTAAAAAGGTTCATACATATTTCAATGGTGTTGATATGTAGACTAAAACAGTTTCCGGAAGTAAGTATGAGCTTTGTAGTAAGCTTGTCGAGATGTCTCGACAGGTAGCTATTGAAGCATAACATGTCTTTCCCATAATTGGGCTGGAAGGAAAGATTATTGAGTATCCAGCCCTACCTTGAGACTTTTGGTAATCATTGACGCTCTTATGGTTTGAAGGAATGACGAACAAGTGAAGACAAGACAAATGACAGTTTGATGAAACTCTTCTGTGGGGGACACAACCGTGTAGCGTGCTACATGCTTATGTACTTCACTTATACAACCGTGTAGATTAACTGTGTAAATATATGCAATCATGTGAAAAAGGATGTGAAGGGCGAAGATATTCACAGTTGTGTACATACCATTGTTCATGAAATACACAGTTGTCTCTCTATAGTTGTGCACATTGGAAGAGACACGATCACTAATATGGTTGTATAGGTGACCGCGTATAATGCAAAAAACCTATTTCAAGATATAAAAAGAGAAAAAGATACAAGTTCAATCATTAAATGGTGGACAAAACACCAAAAGGGGAAGAAAAAATAGAAAAAGAATAATGGGTATAGGATTCTCATCTTTTCTATTATGTTTTGGATTAGTTTGAAAGTGACATATTAATTTGGAGTTTCAATTTTCAAATTTTGTGAGAAAATTTGTAACCGCAGAGGAAGATATTAAACTTTGTAAATCTTTATTTGAAATTAATGAATTTACTTATCAGTTTGACCCGTAATTTTTTCTTTACATTAGAATGTTTTTCATGTAAATCTCGATATTTGATTCTTTATTAAATTTTCATTTTCATCCTAATATTTGCTGATTAAAATTAGAACATGTGTTGTTGTTACTTGTTTATAATCTTCTTATCTCCTAACAGATTTCCCGTAAATGGGAAATGCTTTCCGAAGGCGACTACATGATCGTAACTTTAATAGTTTTATAGTCTATCACCGTAAATATTTGTCTAAATTATTTTTATACTCTAATGAATAACTTATAATATATAGAATAATTTAAGTAATATTAATAATAATGATCATGAAAATCACTAGAATAATAACTTCCTAATTTTTTTCTATCTTTCTAATAATTTTAACATTTAGCTAATGGATTTTCCTCTACAAGATCTCGTCCCAGTTGAACTCAACATTTGATTAACGAAGATACTGCAAACACCATGTTGTAACGTAAAGTTTATTTTGAGCGTGATTTAATAATAAAAATACATTTATAAATTCACTTATTCTGGTTAGCACATTTAATCATTATCCTGTGAAGTGAAGAAAACCAGACAAGAGTTTGCGTTAGTCTCGTTCTTAGGCCACGTGAGATGTGGGGTCTTTGTCGGATAGCAACCGAAAGCTATGCCCTTCCCTTCCACGCTCGTGCTTGGACAAGCTCTTCTGATCTCAAAGGATGCAAATGAAAAGACTTGTCATTTGAATTTAATCTTTTCAATCAATTTCAATTTTAATTGCATGACTATCCATTATTTATAATTTCAGTTTATTTTAAAATTTATTCTCTTTACTAGTCATTATTCAAGTGGACAAGACCGTGTGGGAGAGGAGACACGTGGCACTAGAAATGGGCAGACGCCAGACCTGGTGCATGGATATAGGCTTTGCCAGCTAAGCTGGACGAGTCTCCCTCAAGCTTAGATGGGTCAGCAGCAGCACGTGCCAACACCCCCATTATTGCGAGACTACGACCTCCAGTCCTGTGGCCTTTGGACTTGTAATGTTCATTATTGCTTAAAATTCAGTTGTGATTTTGTTATTGGAGTGGTTATGATTTAATAAATTAATATTAAAAAATTTTAAATCTTAAACTTAAAACCCGAACGTGTCTGAAAAATCCTTCGATACTGCCTAAAGCACACCTTGGGACCAACACTATTCTTATTTCATTGATGGCTCTACACCACCGCTTCTACCCTTTTCTTTGTCCATATCTGTACCGTTCAAACTGAACATCACGTCAGAGCCACCCCAAATGCCGGAGAGGAGGGCATCCAAAACCCCACGGAAATTTTGCTTTCTGTGGGCATCCACACGTTATGACTCATGCGCACCCTCTTACAGGCCATCCGCTCTTTAGTAAATTGACGATCATAACAGGAGACCCAATGTGATGTGAGGGAGACCATTCCAATTTCCAAGGGGACCCCGCTTCATCGCTCTGTTTGTTTTGTTCTCATTTCGAGGGGACTTCACTCCACCTTGACTGGTTCTTATAGTCTACCCAAACAAAATTACAGAGAAATTTCTTTTTCAATAAACTAAACAAACTGTGATTTATAATTCATCAAAATCACTAATTTATTAAAAGAAGTGTGTGATAGAACTAAACAAATACGATTACAACACAGAATAATTCTCTGACTTCTTCGGCCCCCTATATTGAATTTTCTGAAACTTGTGTGATTTTAAGGCAGGCAAAAGATCTTCACCTTTTAGTACTTACTGATACCCACACCAAAGCAGAGATGGTGAGGTCATAAGATTCACCAACTTTCCGTTCCCTTCTGTGCCTTAATTTCTTTGTGTTACAAATAGAGAAAAGGGTAGAGTGAACCAGAAGATTAGGCCAAAAGCCCCAGTTAGCCATAGTATAAAGAACTAAATTAAGACCTAGTTTGGCCATTTTAGAACGTCATCCAATAACCGGATCTTCCACCAAGCACCATGACCATGTCTCTCGCATGACTTGCTTGCAAAAGATTCCTCCTTTACACGCTCTTCGAAGGGGGTTGGGAGAGGCATGGCATATGGAGCTCTTGTGAATGTCCTTTTCATCTCAAAAAAGGGTTTTGATTTTCTCTATTTACACTTTTCTGCATCAACTTAATCATGTATACCTTTCCTCACCTTTACATAAACTTATCCATTTCCTGCAAGTGTGAAAGAGGGTTAGAGAGATATGAGGGCCTGAGAAAGCAGCATACTTTTTCTTCAAAACTTCATCAAAGACAGCAGTGACCTAGTGATAAAGACGCACAAATCGCGTCTTCACCATATATACAGAAGCTAGGGAGAAAGAGAGAGCTAAAGGGGCTTGCTTTTTCATCGGAAAAATGACAGCCGGTGGATCCTCAGGGAGAACTCCGACGTGGAAGGAGAGAGAAAATAATAAGCGAAGAGAGAGGAGGAGAAGAGCCATAGCTGCTAAGATATACTCAGGACTTAGAGCTCAAGGCAACTACAAGCTTCCTAAGCACTGTGACAATAACGAGGTCTTGAAAGCTCTCTGTGCTGAGGCTGGCTGGGCGGTTGAAGAAGATGGCACCATTTATCGCAAGGTTTTTTTTTCAGTCTTTCTTCCTCTTTGCAGTAGTCACTATTTCGTAGATCTGCTTTCAAGGGTCGTTCTGTTTTCGTAGACTTTGGTAAAGATTTCAATTGATCTTCCCTGTTGTGTTCTGTTCTTTTGATTTCCTTATTATTAACAGTTCGCTTCCAATATGTGCCCAGTCAAGGCTGTTTCTGGTCCAACTTTTCCTGATCCTATATTCAATTCGAAGTTACAATTTGCATAAAGTGATATCTGATATGTATCATACTGTAGAATTCTGATCCAGTACAAGGAGTCGTCTTGTAAAAACTTTTGTTTCCTTCTTGAGCAACCTTCCTTAACGAGTCTGTTTTTGTATTAGTCTTTTTCTTTTTCTTTTGTTCTTAATCTTTGCTCTACTTGGATTGGTGATGTCGGATTAGAGATAAATCAGTTCCTTTTCATTTCATTCATGGAAGTTTTCTTTATCCTATCAACAGTGCCAAAAGGAAAAGCTTACCTCTTATGTATACCAACACATTGATTCATTCCTTGTTTCTTTTGCAGGGTTGCAAGCCACTTCCAACTGATATTGGAAGCACTCCAACAAACTTAAGCTCCTGTTCTTCCCTTCAACCAAGCCCACAATCCTCAAACTACCCTAGTCCAGTGCCTTCTTATCATGCTAGTCCCTCATCTTCCTCGTTTCCTAGTCCCAGTAGATTCGATATGAACCCCTCTTCATATCTCCTTCCATTCCTCCGCAACATAGCTTCAATCCCCACTAATCTTCCCCCTCTTAGAATATCCAATAGTGCTCCTGTAACCCCACCACTCTCTTCCCCTACTAGGAATTCCAAGCACAAATCTGATTGGGAATCCATTTCAAATGTCTCTCTGAACTCATTTCGCCATCCCCTTTTCGCTGCCTCTGCTCCTTCAAGCCCTACTCGGTGCCATCATCTCACACCAGCTACAATACCAGAATGTGACGAATCTGATGCCTATGCCATGGACTCTGGCCGGTGGGTGAGCGTCCATACAGCAGCACCTCAAGTGGCTCCTCCTTCACCAACTTTTAATCTTGTACAGCCGCTAGCCCCACAGAGAGTTCTTCAGGGTGGAGTTAATGGGAATGCAGGACCAGGCTGGGCTGCTGCAACAACCCCAGAGAAGGGGAGGAACTCGGAGTTTGAGTTTGAGAATGGCAGGGTAAAACCGTGGGAGGGGGAGAGAATTCATGAGATAGGCGTGGATGATCTTGAGCTCACTCTGGGGAGTGGAAAGGTTCGCGGATAAGCTTTCGATGGGTTATCTTTACTCTAGCATGTAAAAAGTTTTACAAGTCTACTATTGGAAGTTGCCTATAACCATCTTCATTGGTCTGCGGGAATTGGTTAGCTAATCCCTAATTGCACGCACTCAATTACCTCTAGCTGCTTATTTTGATTTGGAGAACCATGATTACATGTTTCTCCACATCCTTTCTTTTACTTTCTAGATGTACAGTTCTTTTGCTTCTTTTCTTCTTTCTGGGGAGAAACTTCAACTATGTGAGTTCATCAGAACCACTCGATGTCTTGTCAAGTTTCGGGCAGTTTCCGTAGAAGTATTATAAGTCCCCAAATTTTCTGATGGGGCATAGACTGAAGCTAGTGAATTATATATTTCCATCTCCTGTTTATCTTCATAGCAATCTGTTCAAGCATATTAAATTGCACTGGAGTGCTTTCGAGTAGAGCAGATTGTTCGTCGTTCCGTGATATCTGATCGGTCTTATCAGAGATGAAGCAGACCCACAGTCCAGGCAAAGGAAAACAGACCCACAGTCCGGGCAAAGGAACCAAACACTGAATCGACATGGATTATGTTAGTGATCATGCATGAAGTAGGACGGTTTCATGCCATCTGAGAGGTTGGGTTTGTTTTATATGGGTTTGTATGAAACTCGATAGGGAATCTCTGCCAATTCACTGTAGAAGGGCAGCGTAGAACCAAAGCTTCCTAAGGGTCCCTGCACCATGTGGAAGTGTTTTGTGGATGAGACATGTGAGCCAATGTCATGTCTTAAAAGACTACGCCAACTGTTTTATCTATTTTCGCTTTGCTCAATTACTAGTGGACTTAAAAGGGGAACAAATTATCTGTTATTTTGCTATTTATTTAATAAATGAGTCTACAAAATGAATGTTTATAGAACAGATAAGTCCCGAAACAGAAAATCTGAAAAGTTGACTTGTGTTCCGTATCGTATATATTTGGTTGCAACTACGTCTTCTATGCAAAATTTGAGTGTTCGGTTGTATATTACAACTGAAAACTGTTTGATTTTAGTTCCCAAGAAACGCTCGTTGTTAAATTAAAAACACCATCAGGAAACGCCTATCAGTGACCGTTTGAGAGAGAGAAGCTCTAACATCTCTCTAAGCTTTTTGTTTCGTGCCTTTCCACTTGCCTTCCACCTGTTTGATGAAAGTCCCCACTCTCTAGACAGCTTTTCAGTGAAACAAGACTTCCATTGACGACTCACTTTGTTCGTTGTTCCTCCGTGTGCTGGCATTTCTTGCACGCAGCTCCATGGAATCCAAACTACTCACGAGGAGGCTAGCAGACATCCGAACACCATGCCTCATTCGGGTCCCTCCGCCAAGAAGGTTCGCATACGCGAACGCGACGAGGACCCTCCCCCCCAAGATCAAACCCATCCTCCCATGCAACAAAGTTATAGCGCAGCTGTTCAATGCCGCACTTGCCAGGACCAAGGGGATTCCATTCCTACCTGGCCAGCTGAAGAACCCATTGAACTTGCCGAAGGGGACATCACATTAGTGCCAGGGGACTGGGCTGGGCATTGAACTCTCCAACACATTCAGGGGACAACTCGACAAGCAATGGGAAAAGGCTGTTGTGGTGAAACTCCTTGGACGTTCCATGGGATTCAACCTCCTCAAATCCCGAATCCAAGCAATCTGGAAAATCACTGGACCTATGAAAATAGTGGACGTTGAAAACGAGTTTTTCCTTATCAATTTTGTTGAGCTAGAGGATTACCTACATGTTTTAACCAATGGCCCTTGGATCATTGCAGGACATGCACTCTCGGTCCAACGGTGGACGCCAAACTTTCACCCTTCGACCGGCACAGTCAAGCATGTTGTGGCATGGGTTCGCTTCCCCGGCTTGTCGGTGGCAAGATACCACCCCTCCATTTTGCACGCGCTTGGTAATCTCATCGGACGGATGGTCAAAATCGACGATCACACCCACCTATCTCAACGTGGTAAATTTGCAAGGGTGACAGTCGACGTGGACATCAGTGCCCCCCTCCGATCGATCGTCGAACTTGACGGTGCCCTGATTAAAGTGGCATATGAGGGTTTACCGTCGATTGGCCTCTCCTGCGGCATGGTTGGACATGTTACCACTGTTTGCCCGAACCAAGACCCTACCGGCCAGACCCGATCAACAAGCGCTGCTACAAGGACGTCGGACCCCCACGAACCCCGACTTGATCAACAAGAGACCGCCCCCACTCAACCACTGTATGGTCCGTGGATCCAGGTACAGCGACGATCGCGAAAACCTCCTTCCCGTGCCCCGGCTCTCGGTAGTGACCGGCGAGGCCACGCCCAGCATGAACCCACTAGAGGATCGAGGTTCGATCCACTGAAGGAAGCTGACAGCGGCTCGTTAAGGATTGGAGAACGGCTCGATTTTGTCATTGGACGCACGGAGACGTCAGTAGCCGGCTCTCCGACTCCCACCCGTCTCCACACCACTCAGCGTCCTCCTGCTCGGGCCCGTGGTATAGCTGGAGCTCAAGCTCCAGGGCCTAACAGGCCCGTCCCCAAGCCACAACTCCTTAGGCCCCCACCTGTCACCCCAACTCCTTCAGTCCCATTGGCCCAGCTCCAACAGCACCACACAACCCAGGCCACGACCCTAGCGTCCACCTCGCGGGCCCCTCCTCAACACGTAGCCATCTCCATCCCATCCCATACCGACATCCTGATCCACGACCAATCTGTAACTCGGGCTATGATTGGGGGTGCCGGTGGAGGTTGCATGGAGGACGTTACAGGAACTGAGATTTGTCCCC
>JAOQMR010000213.1:6652303-6679327 GCA_027563865.1 Erythroxylum pelleterianum
AATCAATCAAGTGGATAATTTCTTAAAATTTTCCGACTCTAACGTAGAGGGGTTAATCCTAATTGCTACTTATGGTTTCCAAAATTGAACGTCAGATTTTGTTAACCTAGCGATTGAATCAATTAATCCCTAGTTGCGCACCTAGAAACTAACGAATTCAATTAAAACGATAGATCTGAAATTATCCAATGCTCATTAATAATATGAAAAAATATCCAGAAAATCTCACCACAATAACATGTAACATGGATCCCTTAGCCTGGATAAGAGAATTAGTTAATCATACTTGAATTGAAATCAAAGAAACTAACAAAAGGAATTGTCTCCATAACTGGTCTTTTAATGAAAGTAATGATAATGACAAGTGAAATTGTGCAGAAATTTAAAGACAAGAAAACCAGTAAATTGAATCAGCTAAAGGCCCCTAAACCTATGCAATGACTACTTGAAGGATGTAGAATTTGTAAATCGGAAAAGTTAGCAAAGTAAGAAGATGTCGCAGCCACCAACTAGGAACCTCCGAAAAGACTACTTGAATTTTGACAAAAAAAACAAAGAAAAACAGCAGGTGCGACAGCCCCAAAGAGAAAAGAATACAATGATGCCCTTTTCCTAACCCTAAAACCCCTTCATATACGGCAATCACCCAAAAAGCTCCCTCTTTGAATTAAATCTCTCTATTATCTTCAATTGATTTCATCCAAATTAGGTGGTGTTTCAATTTCAATAGAAAACATCTTGAAAAGAAGTCCAGCAAATCTTGGGTGATTGTGTTTCAATTGGGAACAAATTCTGGAAAATCTGCAGATTTAAAATTCTGTTCTTAGGCGTGCCCACGCCTAATCTTTAAATTTCGACCAATCTAGAAATTTCTGATTTCTTTCCATCTTTTTTCTCTTTTTGATCCATTTTCGTCGTTTTGGTATTGAAAACCATCTGTGAACATTTAACAAACAATTCCATCAATTTTTAGATACCAAGTTCACAAATCAATCAACATTAAGTCCAAAATATATGTATTTTAATTAACTTAACAAATAACTTGGACGCGAAGGAAATATTGCAATTGATCAATGTCTTTGACCAGGCTGTTCCTAATACTTTATAGGACTTGGGGGAGATTAAAAAAAAGGGCCCCAATAAATCGGTAATATACAAATATGTAAATTTTAAGACATATTTTTATTATTAAATTTTAATATCCATATATAAGTGACTCAATCTATAAATTTACATACTCAACAAAATATTAAATGATCATAACATCAGCTAATAATATCTTGCAAATATTAGTAACAATAAAATTACTAAAAATAGTATCAATAATAACAAAATAGCAATAGCAGCAATCGAACAACAATATTAGATTGCAAAACACTAAGAGAATTGTACTAACAAGCATATAGATGATCATAATTTATATAAAAAAAATCATTCATTTCTACAAGCAAATTCATTAATAATATTACCAAAATCAATATTATCCAATATATCATTTTAGATACATAAAATAGCTAAACAATTTAACCTTTCTTGTGACATTAATGATCTTAAGTAGGTTTTTAATAATTTTAACTTTGAAAAACTTCTCTCAATTGATGCTATAGTCACAGCTATAGTTAATAGAATTTGATAAGCAATTGAAACATTTGGATAACGATCTACAGCTTTAGCAAAGTCTAAAGTTTCAACTGATGATATTAATTCATTTGGCAAAGTCGTTGCAATACTTTTATTTGAGAAAAAAGATCATCTAAATCCACATCTAACACAATATCAGGAGAAAAAATTGTTGAAAAATTAGTGCAACAGTCTCTTAATTTGTTATCATCCAACGACCTCAACTTCTTTTAATCAAATAAGAATCAAAAACATATTCAAATATTTAGTAAGCTAAACAATATTATTACTCAGAACTCAAAAGTCAGAAGTGTGAAAATCTTTTTCTACTAAATTTTAAGTTGAGTATTTTAGATTTATAAGTTGATGGAAATAAAAAAATTGAGTGTAAAAATACATCCAAATGTTTCAAAGGAATTTATAAATGTTAACATAGAAGATGAAAAATGAAAATGATAATATTTTTATTTTAACGTTTGGATGAATGTCTTAGAATGTTAAAATAAGATTGTGGACCCTACGACATGAGAGAAAGATATGTTAAATATTTTGTATATTTGACTTCTCTGACAACTATTACGATTAAGAGTGGGACTATTAATTCTTAACTTAATGAAATTCGGTAGAATAAGATTGAGAAGGTCCCTAACGAGAATGGGCCTTGAGCAAGTGCCCCGCTTATCCTTGCCTAAGATCAGGACTGTCTTTGACAAGAAATTTCGATTTGAGTTGATGAAGAAATTAATGAATGAAGGTAGAAGCAAAGATGGTGATGATAATATCATTAATATAAATCAACATCAATATAATGTCAGACCATGTTCAAGAATAAATCAATATAATGTCAGACCATATTGAAGAATAAATAAAGATGAATCTATCTTCGATATCTTAAACTTGAGCACAGTCACTGTAACAAATTAGCCCTTTGGGTACATTTTTTCTGGCGACAATTTCAAAATCGTAGCTAAAAGTAAGTCATTGACAACTATTTTGAAAATGGTCACCAAAACCTTAAATATGTCTTTTTATTCTTCTTTTACAAAAAGAATATTTAAAGTACAAAATTATTTTCGTATATAAAGGTTACAAACTATATAATTTATTTTAGAAACATTTGGCTATGAAAATATATTCATAGATTCATAGTTTAGAAATCCAAACATAAGCAAATTTTAACACCTTTTATTTCCTATTTATAATTATAAATTCACTAACTTTCACTTAATCAATTTGTGATTGAACATCATATTCATAAAAATCAAAATTAATGTTATTCACAATAATTCTAAGTCTAAAAATAAATTTAGTTAACAACAATCTCATTTCAAAAATTTGTAAAACTAAAAATTAATTAATATAGCATAGATTTATACTTTTTATTTTTCTCTTTTAAAATATATAATTTGACAATTTTATACGATATCACAAATTTTTCAAATAGTTTTAACATGAAATTTGTAATTCTCATTATATTCAAATGTGTTTTCTACCAATTATATTTATATATTCTATTTAATATTTATTAATATTTAATTTTCATTTTTAACTATATTGCAATTTTTTAAAATATATTGTAATTAATATAACGATATATGAATGTATAGATAATAGTTGTAATTAATATAATGATTGATGGTAATTAATATAATGATATATGAATGTACATATAATAGATAAATTTTCTCAGATCTTAGTTATCAGATTATTCTATTTAATCATATTACTCTATTTATTATAGATAAATTGTGAAACTCATAGTGAGTGAATGGGTATACTATTATATAGAATTTCTATATTATATATAATTTCTATGATAAATAAAGTGTTATTTATGGAGAAGACTTTGGCAACGATTTCTAAAATATAAGCCTTTGGCGACAAATTTTATAATCGTCTCTAAAAATTTTATAGCCCTCGCTAAGCAGAAAGCTTTGTGTGTTAAATATTTTGATTTTAAAAAAAAGATTTCAACTAATTTGAAAATCAATCAAAGTTCATAATACCCACAATGCTAGTTATACCCATCTATTATTTAATCAATTAATGATATTACTAAATTTAACTTATCATATAATGCCAAATAGAATATATGGTTCTCTTATTAAAAGATGTTGCCACATAATTTTATCCTCTTTTAAGTTATTTTCTACCATGGGAAAACATTCCAACTAGATCTCATATGTGCCTTTATGTCTAGTAATGCCTTTATGTCTAGTGATTTGAATAGCACATTTGAGCTACTTTCTTCGCACTTGTGATACTTTCTTCACATAAATTCTTCACGCATAATGTTATCACAACTTTCTAGAATTAGATAAGACTCATGCTACTTTCCTCACATATTTCATTTAAGGTACATGTTATCTTTATTTAAGAACTCTTCTTGTAAGGATATTGATAAAAAAAAAAAGATATTGATGCTTTGACATTATGTTTGCATTTATAGCTTACATCAAACTATATAAACTTTTGGTTGAGTTAAGAGTACGTTATATTATATAATAACTCCAAAATGCTTTTGTCAACCTTGCATATAGTATTTTTATTATTGAATATTTTTCTAAAGAAATACAATTCTTATTCAATACTTCAAAAAAATTATTGATGAATTTTTCATATTATAAATGACATATATTAGTTATGATGACTGGTTAAGTGGCTAGCTGGTAACATCAAGCGTAAAATATTTACAAAGATATTCTTTCTATTTTATGTATATAGGAGCCAACTAATATTATTGCGTGCACAATTGTATCTTCTTTAGATGCATTCCCCAAAGAGCATAACCAATCTATAAATTCAAAACAATTTAATTTATCCTTTTCAAGTTGACAATATTCCAACACTTGTCTCTGTATCACTTTATAATATGTTTATTTGTTAGTGGTACAAATGTCATTCCTATTAATATCTAATACCACCAACCTTAGCTTGTAATTGTACTCATTTACCAACAATAGCTTGTAATTGTACACATTCATCAACAATTTGTAACACCTCATATCCGATGATGGAATCGGCATACCGAATGTGACCATATTCTTAAATACCTAATATTACAAACTACAACATTTTCTATTTAAAACCTCATTATTCTAGCAATTAATATCCACTTTATAAAATTTTTACAGAGTTTCCTCTATATGTACTTAAAACCTACTGCAAGAAACTTTAATACAATTCTCATGCATGTTACTCAACTATTCATATCCATGTCAAACTCCGTGAGAAAATAATTTACCCATCCTCCATTAAATTTCAACACATCTAAACCAAATTTCATACATAACTTTCATGTATTCATATATAATTCACAATAAAATCTTGTAAGATTCTTCACTTCTTTATGTGTACACGCCATAACCAAAAATAAAATAACAAATTATAGTACATCCACCTCCAAATCTTTTGAGATCCTTTATGTGACTCTTGTCTTGTAATAGATTCACCACAGTTTTCTTTTAATTCTCTTCAAAACCTACGTGCGGAAAGAAAATCCACAGGCTAAGCTATAGGCTTAGTGGTGTTCAAGCAATTCCATTTCTCATGCAGTTCAATTCATTCAACCATAACATGTATAATATATAACATTTTTCACATATAAATATCTTCATTTATTTCTAAGCATAAATAGGCATGTAAAATCAAGTTATGAAATACAAGCATGTATCTATCTTAATAATTCATATCTAAATACACAATGATGAATAAATTGTACAATTTAATTTACATATATATATATATATATATATATATATATATATATTTGTAATTGCCCAAAAGTAAAATCCAATGGAATTGGATTGTCGTGCCGGATAAGTGAGATTTTAAAATATGGGACCCAATTCTCGGAACTACACAATCTATTTTTATAATATTTACATATCAAGATTGAGCTCTTGGAGCCATGCAATTCATAACACAAATCAAATATCTTACACCAGAACTAAGCTCTCGGAGCCATACAGTCTGGTAACATATATCCTGACACAGTACTACTAACTCCCTAATTAGCATGCCAACCTTATCACATTCCTCCAATTCCTATCTATTTTACTAGGGAAAAATCTAATTAAATTCCATTGAAATTTCATAATAAAAACTCATAATAACCAATTCAAGTTATTTCATATTCAGCCAAAGTAAATGTCATTTTTTTCTTTTGTTATTGGTTTTAATTTAATTCATACAACATTCAAGATATATTCATTTCACCAATTAGTCAAAATAACATGTATATCAAGTTTCCCAATTTAAACATAATGTATGTAAATTGGGAAAAATACAAATTATAAGTCCAAAATCTAAATTAATCACATATACTACTTCATTTACAATCCAATTAAATATTTTTAACAACAATTTCATAAACTCCCAATTTTATCTTAAGAAGCCTAAATTACCTAATACACAATTTTTAGGAAAAAATAAAACTGCAAAAACACATACCAAATTGATGTCCAAATCTTCATATTAAACCTCCATAAACTTCAATTTCATCATCAATTCCTTATTCCCTCTCTCTCTCTCTCTCTCTCTCTCTCTCTCTCTCTCTCCTTCAATTTATTTTCTTTATCTTCATAATATTGCATAACAAATTTAATTTCATGCATTTTATTCATTACTGCATGTAACTATACCAAAATCGTGTACTAAAAACAACAAAAACTGCATTAACTTGCCTTATAAATTTCCGGGTACTATTCATCAAGAACACCCATATATCTTTTCCCAAGCTTTTTGTTGATACGGTGAGTTTAAGGATCCTAGGTTAATGATTTAGTGTTTCATAGGTGATTTGGAGGTTTAAAATAAAGAAAGTTGGCTTGAAAATGAAAGAAAATGACAGAAACAGGGAGAAGAAAGGAGGGGGTGATTCTCGTCAATGTTTTAGAGAAGAAGAGAATGAGTAAAAGGTCACATGGTCCCTTTTTAAATTTTTTTCAATTGTTTTGTTTTGTGTAGATCCAAAATTAACTTTATCTTTTGATCTATTTTTTCTTTTTCTTAATAAAAATACACATAAGAAAAATATTAACTTCATATAAAGACCTTAATTAATATCATTTATTTTTCATTATTATCTTTGGGTTTGACTTTCACCTTTTATCGAGTTAAACTTTGACCATTGGTCAACTCTTAGCTAGACCCTCAAAACGAAATCATTTTGAGCTCTAATTTGATCCTTAGGCTATCCTTGAATAATAATATTTGAAACCAAATAAAGTAAAATATGGTTTAGGCCTTGGGTGTCACTATTCACCTCAGGATATACTATTTAAGACCAAAAAATACTATTCATAAAATCGAGATTTTTTTGGGTATTATAATTCTTTCCCTCTAAAATAAAACTTGGAGCCTACATACCCTAAATCATGGAGGCTGCTCCCGTGTACCCAGTCTTGGTAGTGTTTGTTCATTACCTGCGTTGTCCTGGCTCCTCCTCGTTTATCTGCTAACTCTCGTTTTGCATTAAAATCTCCTCCGACAAGCCAGGGTCTATGGATGGATCTTCCTATCCATCCTAAAGCGGGCTAGAAATGATTTTGAGATGACATTTGGGGACTGGCGTATACAGTGGTGAATGCGAAAGAGTAAGAATCATACCTGACAGAGGTATGGATAAATTGGCGGTGGGCTAAGATGATGGAAATATTAAAAAAAACGTCTTTCCATAAGAGTTAGATGTCTCCCAAGAAGCCTGTAGCTTCGACTTTGAACAAATAGTCGAACCTCAAAGTACAGATCACTTCGAGGACCCTAGTACCACTAATTTTGGTTTCCATCAACACAAGGATCCCCGGATTATAGATTCGAAGGTAGTTACACAGGATGGCTTGGAAACTAGTCCCCCTACCCCTTGACAATTCCAAATAAGGATTGACATCACGAAGGAAAAAATGATTGTTTAAACCAACTTGGTACCTCCTATTAGAGCAACCGTGCCCTCATCAGCCTCAGGCTGTGGGGTTTGTACCTCATTACTATTCATAGAAGTCATAACTTCTGGCATATTTGATCTTCCTATAATATCAGGGGGGGTCTGTCTGCTGATTTGCAGAGAGATCCCTACTGGTGACGGGCAAATCTTGGGTCTCTAGTCCTTCCATCAGTTGGAGCCTCTCGTCAACTTCCAAGCCCTGGTCCTCCAAGACTTGGGTATCACACACCATTTCGTTGTGCGAGGAAATTTCGACCGCTATATTGTTGTCTAGTTGGGTGGGTTGTAATTGAAAACTAGGGATATTTATCGAGCCCCGTGCTTGGAAATTGTTAACCCGAGAACTTTCCCCCGGGTTAGCTGTGAAGGGGCACTTTTCTGTCCTCTAGGCCCCTTCTTAGAAGTTTGTGGGACCCCAGTAGCCCTAAAACTTAAACTCAGTGGGGGTTGCTTTTCGGATCTTAGGAAAACACCAAGGCTGAGTTTCTGTCCAAAACCTGTCCTAGAATTAACTTGTGGGTCCTCTGTTGTGCACCCAACCACGGTCTCCATCAGATCCTTTACAGAAAGCACGACGTATCTTGAACCTGGCTGGTGTGTAGACTCGTTACTGGTGGTCTTTGTAGTCTGACGGTGCGTAGGGGGCACTCCTTTTGCGGTAGCCTTTGGGAGGGAGGCCGTTGTTTCCTTTGAACTTGAACCCATGGCCTGAATCCTATGGGTGATCTACCGGTATGTGGTGTCATCACCGCAGGACGTCCCGTGCCTCCTCATTCCGCCGTAGTTGTTTGCAATGCTAGTCTAGGCGTGTAGTCAGCAGAAGATTGGCCCGCGTTCTCCCCTTGGATGTGCTTGGGATAGACGTTCATCTCATGACCCATGATGTTGCACTAGAAACATAGCGGTGGCAAACCTTCATACATCACCTGCAGTTCTTCTCCGTCGAACTCCACAAAAGTTTGCAACGGGCTACTTAGATCGCTATCGATGGCGACACGAGCGTAGCATCCTCGATGGGTCTGCAAGGTGTTCTCATCGATCATCTCTTTTTTACCAACCATATTCCCCAAGGCCATGAGTATGTCGGGGTGGTAACAGGCAATAGGGAGATCTGGAAATCGGATCCAGGTGATCGCCCAATTTGTATGCCCCTGCGTTGGCCGGAAAGAGGGTAGCCATTGTTGCACCGATAGAGCTTGCCCATAGATGATCCACAGACCAGCCGTCAGTGCATGGAGGAAGTCGGTTTCGTCTTTGAAGCGGACAAGGAAGAAGTCGTGCTTTGGTTTCGTCTTTGAAACGGACAAGGAAGAAGTCATGCTCTAGGTCGACAACCTTCAGGACTCCTTGTGGTCTCCACAGAGCATTAAGGCGGATGGTGAGGGTTTGGAACCTAATGCGGCATCCCAAGAGTTTCACCACCACCGCTGTATTCCATTGGTGATCAAGTTTGTCCTTGAACGTTTGAGACAGTTGCAGACCTCCCCCGAGTTTGCTAGAGAGCTAAGTAATGTCTCCTTCCTCAGTCTCGATCGTCTCCTCGACGGCCCAAGCAGTATCATCCTCTGTAACCGCACTAGTTGAGCTACGACAGCAGCGCTATAGGACATCTGCAATGTAGTCGGAGCATCATCCTCACTCTTCCTTGTCCGCCCCTTTTTGGACAGAGGTCCCTCACGTTCGAGGGACTCCATAGGAGGCCCAGAGGTCGAGTAGTTCAAACGTAGTCCCTTGGCTTAGAAAAGAGACTGGAGATATCACTTAGAGCTTGAAAAACGATGTAACCAGCTTTCGGTACCATTTTTATCACTAGGAAATTGCAGAGATACTCTCTCAGGATCCCTCTTTAATCTAATAAGGTAGTTGATGACCCTCTTTAAAATCATATTGTGCACTTGATAACCCCTCTAGAAAAGAATAGTAAGTCCTAACACCTCAACTAGATTAAAGTCACATTTCACCACCAATAGGCAATTGAGTGGTGTTTGGTATGATTTCATATGTGTACTTATGACTATTTAACATATATTAATATATGTTATATCATCCAAAGGTATATTTTGTATAATACAGTCGTGCTTTCTGAATAATGTATTACCATAAAATACAAGGATTATGTATGGATTACTGTTTAGCAATTAATGTAAGGTTTATATTATGTTTTTTTAGTACATTTTTCATTTTCCAAGGATGAATTTCTCCAAAGATATGTTTGTCGGCAACAAAAATAAATTGTGGAACCACATCCAACACAAAGATATGTTTGTAGAGTCAAATGTTTATATACCACATCTTTAGATTATAAAAACCACATGGGTCAAAAAAAACACCATCATTATATAATGAAAATCATGCTAAGATAATGAAGAAAAAATATTATCACCTGACTTCTTACATATAAGTGACACGCTAACTTTAATATGTGAATACAAAAAATACGCATAAACAGTATCATGAATCAATCCATACATCCAACACTACGCATGTGGAAAAAAAATACTATCACTCAATCCATATAAGTAATTCCTTCACTATAATATGGGATATTGTGATTAAATATAAAGTATACCATAACACAAATACAAATTATATTAGGACTCAAAACATCTCTCATCACACTTATATACAAAAATATCATCATGCATTACACATAAGTAATACCTTGACTTTTAATATAGAAATATCATAACTAAGTACATTGAATACTATAAATTAATACAAACTATACCAGGACTTTATATTTTTAGTATCATGCCTATGTACAAAAAATATAATCACTTATTAAAATCATTAATACCTACACTTTATTATGGGAATACCATGACTGAGTACAAAAAATTCATGCTTTAAAGCAAACTATAGAAGGATTATATGCATCGTATACCAAGCCTATTTATAAAAAATATCATTAGTTATTACATATAAGTAACACCTTCACTTATTTAAAGGCACATGATGTTAGATATTGGACATGATTTGGTACATATCTATATGCCAAAGTATATTTACAATAAAGACAAATCAGCACGACTTAGTATACACAAATGTGTATCTAACTATGTTTAAGTTAGATTTTTTAAAGGGATACTATAAAGGACACATATTAGTACACTTACATGTACGAAACTATATCCATTATAGGTTTTCTTGTACATAATTAACTACATGTTCATATGATTAATTGTGTCCATTATAATTAAACATAGGTTTAGGGTTCTTTATTTAACACAAGTATATAGTATGCCTATATGGTAAAATTACCGAATTACTCCTTACAATAAATACCACACTTTTATATTTAAAAAAAATACCATCACCCAATATAAATAATAACCACCTTCTTTGTAATTTGTCAATACCATAACTTAACACAATTATATAATTTACATTGCAACGGGTAATGAGGTTCGACATTGCTTCTTGGCCTTTTATTATACAATTATGTATATATTATGGAAACAAAAAAGGGGTGATAATTGGGGGTCATATATAAAATGCCTAACTATTAACCTATAAGTATTTGATAAGCTTTCTCAAATGACCATTGCATTTCAATACTAAACCTTAAAGATTGAAGTAATGTGACATATGAGTTTAGTGAAAAAGGTTAAGAGGTGTTATATTTTAGTTAATGAAGAAGTCGATGAGTTCGATGTTGATGAGGCTAGGATGGTAGATGATGAACCAAAAAGGATAATTGACTAACCATTCATGTCTGCTCAGCAATATGAAGAGGAGATGCCAACAACACTCAAGAATGTTCATTTACTGCCTCAATAGTAAAAGTGGGAGAATATACAAAATGCTCAAGCTATATTATTGCATCAATAAAAGGAGATCATGCAGTAGTTACGAAAGCTATAATAAACACTTAAAAGAGATACAAGAATTCTAGGAGGATTAAAAGTAGTAGTTGAATTGGATGGAGGAAGCATTATTCTTTCTTCCACCAATTTTCAAATTTGAGTTACTTCAAACTCTTATAAATTTATATGCAGTTCTTAAAATTTTGTTATATCAAAATCATTATAACTGATCCAAACTTCTATTTATATTGTATTACCAGTTATAATATCGAAGTGTGATTAAAAAAAATTTTGACAATACACCTTACTTTAATCACAATACTCTAAACAGAAAAACAATTATATAAAAATAGCTATTTCATACCACATTTGCATCCTTGCTTGGTAATTAACACAAAAACAATAAAAGATAACAGGTCATAATCACAAAATACATTTTTTAAAAACTTTGCAAAGTTATATTGAAAGTTAAAAGTTGACATTCTTAATTCCACTTTTTATAAAATAATGAATATGACAAGTAGAGAGAATATGTACACTTTTCCTTCCAACATAATGACATCTTTTTTAGTTAATTAATATATTACTAATCTTATATTTATTATTATTATTAAATCCCATATGGCAAGTAATAATGACTGGTACAAAAGGTTTTGCATGCTTATGCTATTTAGTTTATGTTTTTGTCTTTTTGCGCCAAAATATTACAAGTAGACATGACAATAAGAGGCAAGGTCCAATTCGACCTCATCCGATCTAACCTAAAATCAACATATCAAAATCAATTTAATCAATATTCAGGTTGAACTTGGAACTAAGAGGCCAGCCCAAGATCCAACTCAAAAGACCCAATAACCCAATTGTCGGACCAAAATAACATTATTTTGGATGGCCCACTCAAAATCAGGCCTAGGCTTAGGTTGCATAGCATAAGCTAACCCAAACTTTGAGTTAGCTCGGGCCAAATTTTCCAAGATCGATCTGACCCGCTACAATACTCGGTTACAGAGGATGATGTGATTTAACATAATACAGAACAATATCTCATCAATATATGTCCTCACTTCCTTCCCCTTGAATTAACGTCAAGGGGCCTGAGTTTTAATTAATTGAGAAGGGAGAATATAAGCTAAATCTTGTTGATGAAATGCTATGTACTTGGAATAGGTTTTTTCATTTCATAATAACTTGCCAAAAGTGGGTACTTGATGGTGGAAGATTACAAATGAATGCGCACAAACAAGAGTTTCAAACCACCAGGAAAGATGAGTATGTTTCAAGAAGGGCGACAAATACACAGTTTATTACACCTAGTTCCATCTGAAGAAACAACAAATACACAAAAGAATACATCCTGCACATTCAAATGTTTTATTTGTTGAAGAATCAAAAACCATGTACAACGAGCCTCACAAAAGGAAATCAGGAGAAAGATCTGACAGTACTGACGGGGGCACAAGCAGTTGTTCTTCAAGTGACAGCATCAGGTGAACATAACCTATTACAAATCAACGCATTCAACGACTGGCAGAAAAAGAATCAGTAACACATTATCAAACCTTAGCAAGCCTCTTCACAATAGCGGCCATATATTTTCCCTGATGTTCTGCAAGTGCAAGCTCCGTTTCACTTGGCCCTCTTGTGCCATCACCAGCATAAACTCCGGCACCATAAGGAGAGCCCCCTCGAATAGAATCCATTTTGAACATACCAGCTCCAAACGTGTACCCAACAGGAACAAATAGCATTCCATGGTGGGCTAATTGGGTAATTGCTGTCCATCTGCCCCAAATGAGAGAAAAACAGAGGATGGAGTAAGTGTATATTGGCCATTCAGAAAGCCATTTCAATATATCCTTTAATTTGAGATTATGTTACGAAAGTAGCTTATACTTAATCTGACTCCACGACCTTTTAGCTCAATAAGTATATAGATCGTAGAAAATAAGTAGAATAATTTCTAACTGGTAATAATTTCTAACTGGTCTCACATCAAAGGATGAAGTGCAAAACTTCTGAAATGGTGGATTGATTCTATACTTTTTTAGCTCTAAACAATTCAAAAGCATCTTTCACACATAAATACAGCTATGCGTGAACTCTTCATCAGAGCACTCAACAGCAACAAAGATCTAGCGAAGTAATCCCATATAGAATTTGCTTATGCCCTAATCAAATACACCTGTAAGTGCTAAAACCTAGAAGGCTCAGGGGCTAACGTCCGAGCCATTTGTATCCCAGAACCATGTCAACTTCAGATATTATAGAATTCTTTCTTCTTCAGAGCCATTTAACAATCAATTATTATTCCATACTTATTCTGGTAGCAATCCAAAACCTAGCCTGACTAAGAATGGGAATACAACAAACTGAAATAGTAAACAACTTCAAGAAATCAAAAAACTCGCTTGTTATATAAAGAACTCTCAGGCAAAAATCTTCTTACCTAGAATTTCAACCAAACTAACCCGATAGCAATATAATGCATAGATCAAAAAACATATTTGTATTCCAGATGTTTGGAATCACTCAAGTTGCCATTTCATAGAGCAAAGCCATATTGTTGAACATATCTCAAAACCACTCGAAGGTACCATAGATTCAAGCATGGACATATTCCATCACACCATAATTGCACAAAACATAATATACTCAAATTCGCGAAGCACAACTATAGTCGAACATTTAAAAAGCTTCCTCAATTTACTGTTATCATCTTCCATAATCAGGTCATCTTACGCTTAGCACCCACTACTGCCAATTTCCTCCAATCTTTAATCTATTGAATGATTCACTTCTATTTAAGTCTACGGCAAGCCAAACGTTGCTTCCAATTACATAAATTGTATAAAAACGTTGAACAATTCTAACAAACAAAATTCTAATCAAATCAAAATTCATCACATTAACAACTTACGCAGTCGTCTCTTGACCGCCACCTTGCGTTCCCGTACTAACAAAGAATCCGGCGGGCTTCCCGGCGAGCTTCTGCTCCTTCCACAGCTGACCAGTCGAATCAAAAAACGCCTTCATCTGCGCCGCCATAGAACCATACCTCGTCGGAAACCCAAACAACAACCCATCAGCTTCCGACAGCTCCACCGCGCTGATCACCGGAATCTCCGCGTCCTTCGGTGGAGCCTTCATTTGCTCCAAGACGTCCGCCGCCAGCGTCTCCGGCACGCGGAAGAGAACGGCCTCCACTCCGTCGACGCCGTCCACTCCCTTCTTCATCCTCTTCGCCAAACCCTCAACGTGTCCGTACATCGAGTAGAATACTATGAATATCTTCAGCGCGGACGGCGCGTTCGATTCTGTCGCGGGGATGGTGGTGGCTGCGCTGTTTGTAGCGTGGTCCTCGGCCCGGATCGGAGCTTCTCCAGGACGGCCAAGTGAGTCGTCGGAGACGACGGACGGTTGTTTCTTCTTGCTGGGGACGCAACCACCTCCTTTGCCCATATCAACCAAATCGATCCTTCCTCCCAATTCCAGGCAAGAACTGGGAACGCTAGAAAAACTGTCGTTTTAAGCGCGGATCCGGTCTGAAGGACTGTACAATCGCCGGCCAGTGTTTTTTTATTCTAAGACTGATTTTTAGCTAAATTCACAATCGGATATGTACGGGAGTTTGGTAGACTTGCAGGCGTTTGACTTTTCCTTAACAAGCCACGTGTTGGCTTGGAGATGTGGAAACGACGTCGTACTTTTGTGCCGTCATTTTTTGCACTTTATGGAATGTATGTGTACGATGAAGTGTTCCGTTTATACCAGGAGGTTTGTTTGGTAAAATGACAAGTAAGACGAATGACGTCATCCTAGTCTTTGCTTGACGTTGTAAATTATTTTATTATCAACAATTTTAAAATTACATGGATTTTTTGAATTCTAGTCGACCCAATTCATATCGGGTCGAGTTTCAACTTCATTTCCCCTCCCTTTTGGGTTGGGTTGGGTTGTCACCTATGGACCGACGTCACCGACCAATGCAAAAGTGCTGTCCTCATCAGAAGTAGAAATCCAGACCTCAGCTTTGCTTGTTTACACTGACCATGTTACTTTAAAATTTTTCTAAAATGCAAAATAATAATTAAAAAAAAAAGAGTCTTGTTAACATTTCATTGATTCTTTAAATTATCTTAAAGATTAAGTACTTGTAATTATAATTTTCTTAACATTTTATAATTGCAAGAAAGTTACTCATTTGTGAATATTAGTTGTTCTTACAAATTCCATATCATCAAAATAAATGAAGGAAATCATTTTTCATTTGCTCAAGTTTCTTATGTAATTAACAACTTGCTTTCACTTCATTTTCTAGCTTATTCGCAAACTAATTAAGAGGATTAGGTATGTTGTTTGATTATCAAAGCAGACTAGCAATCTAAGAATATAACCAAATAAGCATTGTGATCCATGATAATAGAACAAGGATTAAGATACTTTTTTACGGCTCAACCGATAGTTAATAACTGATAATTGTTAGTTAGCATATACAATTGCCACAATTTAGTCATTAAGCAAAATGAGTCATCTTGCCTTACGTATGGCTATGATTCTATTCATGGCATAAAAGTTTCCCAACAAATCCTGAGCCTGAGGTAGGGGCCGACCATCGAGAAATTCACTGATGTATCGATATTGTGGCAAAGTTCATTTCATTTCACCCCTAACTCTATGACTTCAGTCTTCTCCATAAAATTCCCACATAGCATGGACCACCATGAGAGACACAAAAGTACTTGGGGACACGAAAAGGTGACCATGAAACCAGTATCTTTTAGTTTAAGATCTGGTATACATCTGAGAGACCATTCTAGAAATCACCATACCACACTGCGAGAATCCGTACCTACACCATAAGGGTCCTCTCTTGTAGCTCAACACGTTTTCCTCCAAAACATAGGAAGGGTTTGTACTAATTAAAGTTGCGAGACTATTGTATATCATTAATAAAAGATTAGCTTTGCTTAGTGGGTTACCATGCCATGTGCTAAAGTTAATAGAAGGATGAGGCAATTGACAGAAGTAAAGAAAAGACAGCTTTGAAGTACGTAAAAAAGATAGCGAAGATCATCAAAAATAGAAGCAATCGTGACTGTTTAGGACACATATCCCACTAGTTTACATCCACCGGCCACGTCTCGTACGGTCTGTTATGGTTAATCATAAACTAGAAGAATAGAATAAGGGTTTTACTGAAAGATTAGAATCTTTGATTATTATAAGCTAAGGTCTCCAGAAGATACAAACGAGATTTCTTGCTTTTTACGTATTGTGGGGGAAATATATATAATGATTTTAACTTTAGGTTTGTATACCTGGACTTGTATTTTTTTTTCTACTAATTACTTGATTCATGTTCCATACAACACTCTTCAAAACCATATTGGCTGCCAAGCTTTGCCTGCTGATTGGTCCGTGGTTCAATTGATGTGCAGGCTAATGTCTAGCACATTGTTTTGAGAGCCTAATAAAATACAATGCAAGTCATAACTAACCCAGTTACGGGCCTAATTTAAGGCGGAATTCGAGGGTTGTTGAAATCTAAAATTATTAACTCTAGGTGGTCAGTTTTGTAGATTTTTGTTTATACTAACTTGACGTAATAAAACTTGGCACGAACTTAAAGGAGAAAGCGTGAAACGTTTTGGTGTGGAAGGAGGGAAACATGGATGGAGACTGTATGTGGCATGTACAACACAAACATAATTGACTTGAAGAAAAGGATTATACACTCATATGGGTACGTGCTACTCAAAATCTAGTGGCAAACCACTTCCCTCGTATGCAGTTTCATTTTCGCATGGAAGAAGTTGCTGGTTTTTGATCATATTAGCTCCCTACTCTATATCTTTTATGTGGATGAGAGGGTAGACGGGTGTCATACTAACAAAATCTAATTCTTTATACTTAGGTTAGTAAAATGATTTTGATTGATAGCCATTAAAATGATTTTGATTGATAGCCATTCTCTAGGTTTTAGCTTTATATTGTAGATACCATAGCTAATCAGGCTGGAACCAGAACCTATAAGTGCTCATATAGCTCTAAAAAAAGTAGCAGCTCATATAGCTCTAATCAACTTGAAATGCAAATTTTCCCTATTTTTACCATTGCCAATATCTAAAGCTAATAAGAAAGAAAGGGGACCACCATTTTTTCAACCTTGTTCAGACATGGTTGACAAATGTCTAATACGATGGTCCCAAATGGGATAGGTGCTTTAGATGTTTTGGGATCGAGTAATTTTTATTAATCAAGGGGAAGATTTAGATTAGGCCAAATCAAAAAAGAAAAGAAAATCTGATTACCCTATTATAACCATGAAGCATATAAGTGAAGTTTGCAAGACGGGAAACAAGAGTTGCTGGTGTCGGGATAATGATGACACCATTAGTTTAAACTTAAAGCCCAATAGTTTTGATTTGTTTTTGGTTAAAACAAAACCTTGTTGAAATAAATAAACAATTCCAAGAAAAAGCAAGCTAAAGCGAATCAGTACCACACCATGCGCATATCAAAAGAGTAGGACACAATTTACTTAAGCTGTCTGCTTAAGAGAGAATCTATCTCTTCTCTCTCTATCAAATGTTTAATCTCTCTCAAGTTTCATCCTTATCCTTTCTTACCATACCACTCAATATATTATAAGAAAAATAATTAAACATCGACAATTATGGTTAGAAATATCCATCCTGCCCCTTAAGGTGGTTAGAGGTCATGGGTTTGAGTACCCTATTGAGTTCTTGAAGCTCTCTAAAGAACTCACTTTGTAATATGGTGCTAGTTGATTGTTACCCAAATTGATTGAACCCTGTCAAAAAAATGCACCATTTAACCTTCCAGAGCACCTTCTCTTCTTGTATAAGAAGTAATCCCCTCTTCTCCTCTCAGTTTATAATTCCTATGATAGGTGTCACGCATTGATTCAAGTGGTCCAACTTATCGCTGTCAAAAAACTCTTCGATGATGGATAGAGCTATTGCCGTGTGTAACAAGTTCTAAACACCCCTTACTCCAACTTCACACTCAACTGTTCCCCAGTAAAAGAATATGCATTTTATCCACTTCTATACTGATTTGTATTTGCAAAATTTGACGTAAAGAAAGTAGCAGACATGTTTAGACTGACTTGTAGGTTTTGAAGAATGTATGAAGTCATACAGATAAGGGATACAGAGTAGATCAAATGAATGGAGACCTTTGGCACCTTCTTATCTTCCTTTTCATCTTAGCCTAGCTATTTTGTTTATGACCAAAGCTTTGATGTCCTTTAATCTTCTCTAGTTTTGGACTCGCCAACTGAAGACGTAAAACAAATAATTCCTACGCATGCATACTATTATTAGAAGCAAACTGAATGACGTGTAAAAAGATACTACCAAACTATATCTTTGATTGAAATTTTTAACTAACTTATGAACTCATAATTACTATTTTTAGGACATGCATACATTGATCTTGATATTATAGAATATAATTTGAAATTATGTAAATAAATCACTTAATAAATTAATATCTCAAAAGTAAGTTGTAACGCCCAATAACAAATTTAAATTAATATATCAAGAATAAATTATGAAATGAAGTGAATAAAAAATAATTAGTATGAGTAACCAAACAAATAACTAAGTGAGCAAACATATCTTTATGTGTCCATTTTAATTTGAATTTTAATTCTGAGAAATCAATTATTAATATAATACTCCCCTATTCAAAATAAGTGTCGTTTTAGAGGAATGCACACTTATCAAGAAAGTTAATAAAATGTCTTATATACCCTTATTAATTACATGTTAAAGTGCATTGAAAATATAATCTGTATAATTAAGATGTGAGAGAAATTAAAGGGTAATTTTGAAAGTAAAATCATAAATATGCATAAAAAGTCACAAACGATACTTATTTTGAATAATTAAAATCTCTCTAAAATAATACTAAAGGAAAATATAAACTAAACAAGGATAAGTGGTTTTGTTTAATTGAAGACTACATTGGAAAAGGAAACCATGAGCTCGAATACCTCATTATTACTACAATGATATTGCGTCCTGAGCAACTTGGCGTAGTTATGAGGTTAATTAGAAGTGACGAGGTTTATTTGCCCGATTACCCACTAGCTAACCCTAAAGTATAAGGAACGTGGAGGTTAAAATATGGCGGCTACCGTTGAAAGTGAAACGTGAACCCAAGAAAGGCAGTGATTGGAGGGCAGGGTCTTGTGAAACTGGGAAAGTTACACGTGGATGGATACACTACGTGGTCCCCCCGTGTTTTTGGGGGAATTGACACGCGTTAAAGTGTTTGGTTGCTACCCATGTGCACTTTACTTAGCCCAACTTGCCTTTGTCACTCCAATTCTCATTTTCTTTGGACTTTGGCTCGAGCCAGCCATTTAGCCCTAGAGAATAGCTACAGCAGTAGGTGTCGACGGGAGTGATTGTGAACCAGTAGAATACTCTTTCTTTTTTCTTCGTTGCTTTGGGAAAATCTTATACGGAATACAATTTTAGGAATATAAAATAACCCATGAATCATGTATTTTAATTAACCACCTAAAGTGTTATTCAATCCAATTCAGTAATAACAAAATCATGTATTTTACCACATCTGCATCAAATTCAAATCAAAATTTTAAAATAATATTTTCCAATTTAAAAATTCTAAATTAAGACGTAAAAAATTAAAAATATCTCAAATAGATCATTCTTTAAAAATTAATGAACAATCTTATTAACATAATTAAACTTTCACTACAAGTGAAAGATAATTAAACTTGGGGAGTTACATATATAGTAAGTTTTAGTGTCTAATAGCTATATTAACATGTGATTCATTTAGAAATAATAAGAGAGATCCCACCCACACAACCTGTAGCCAATAGAAGATCGAAGTACATATCATCTCTGCAATTTTCTGTGATGTTGACATGATGTTTTCCAAGTGTAACCTAGAGTGTGATTCCGTTAAAAGACAATTCCCCAAGAGAGATGAAGTTTGGAGAGCAATCAATTGGTCACAGAAATCATCTATCCAACCCACAAAACGTATGCAAACTATGTAAAAGAAAGAAAGAAAACAACCCCACTTCCAATTGATCATCGAAAAGGACGAGCAATCATTTAGCGTTGGAAAAAATACGCGTACTAGCTATCTCCTTTGGAGGATTATCTATTGCTTCTCCTGCCAAACTGATGGGGTATACTTAAAAACTTTTATTTCTTATAATGGTTGCTTGTTGGGATGTTTCAGAAGGATGTCAGTTGATAGTGGCAGGAGCAGGAAGGAACTAAACCGTAAGCGTCCCGGAAATCTATTCCATTGGTCCCTGCCTTGAAGTAAGTTAAGCTACTAAGTACTAACGCCTGACATTAAAAATATCTTCCAAGTGATTGTTCTGCAACAAAATGCATGCCTTGTGAATTTCGTTTCAACTCTTTTCTTTTCTTCTTGCCTATTATTTGTCTAGTTGTCTACTGAGTCATTATGAAGGGATTTTTTCCTTGAAAAGGAGAAAGTGGGCGTGCTTTTCTTGTCTCCACTTGAATATTCCGGGAAAGTAGGGTCAAGCCAATGCAACTCAGCTTTATACCATCTTGTCACTGTCTTCATGTTGCATTTTAGCTGCTGAAAGAAGGAGTAGAAAGTGACCTAATGGATAAGATCATGAGAGAGCTATTAGCGTTCCCTGATTGAATTGACACATCAGCCAGAGTTTTGCCACTACAGTTCATTTGTTATTCTTATTCTACTTGAATTAGAAACATAGATAAAAGGTAGAGGGCTAAAAGAAGGTAACGTTACTTGGAGAAGATAAAGAGTAGTGAACAAATATAATGAAAACAAGATGTTAATATTTGGTGAGACCCCTCTCTATGTTTGGTATATCCACAGCATATAAAATGGCTACTTGAAAAGAAACATCAAGAAAAAAAAAACAAAAAGGAGAATACCCTTGAAGTCTCTTAATTTAATGTGTATTTGCTTACTTTAATCAGTTTAAGAAAATGAACTAATCAAGATGTAAGCATCGTTTCATGAATTGTTTACATATATGTTCATTTAAATGCTCATTTTGACAAAACTCGATTTTAACCTTGTCTGTTGTTTAATGTGTGAATTGACTTGAGTAATCCCCACTTATGCTGATATATGTTTTCGATAACAAAACATCTACTTATCGATTTGAGTAAACAAAGGGGTGGAAGTGGAATAAAACGTAACTAGTGGGGTATTAATTACTCCTGTCTCAAATGAGGACAACTAAGTGATTAACCATACGTCAAGGATGACGACATCTACTAGTGATGGTCAGACACACAAACTTACATATAACTTTATTCATTTTAAAAATTTATATTGAAACTTCTAAAATATGAAATCATGGGTAATATTAATTATATAATATTTTTAAAATATTGTACGATATTTTGGATATAATATTTGAATTAAATATAAAAAGAAATATTGTGTTTCTTAGTCCTCACCAACCAAGCAAAGGCTGAATCGGAAATTTTGACATCTCGAGCCACGCATTGTCTTAGAAGCCAAAGGTAAAAGCTAGTGGAAGAGTATGGCTTGGCTAGGTAAAGGCAATACAACCCAATTGGACAAAAAGCGACTTGCATGTCCAAATCCAGAGGCCAACCGTACTTGTATAGTTTATTACCTTCGAGGTGGTCAGTGTCTGGCCCTAAGTTTGGGATCCCAATCCCAAAACCTTCATGAAATTACAAGATGGTGTCCGTGTGTTATATTTTGGTTCACACGCTGAAAGTTGTTCAGTATTTATCTAACACCTATCTAGGAAAGCCTAACTATTCCTACTCCCCTAGCAGCAAGGACTAGAAACTGGAAAGAAGCAAAGAGGAATTATCTTTGCAGTTTAAACAAATTAGTCAAATTTGTACCAAGCAGAACTAGTATATCATTTGTATTAATGGTGAGTCTAGGACGTAAACTTTTATGATAAAATGTTCTAGAAGTTTATAGAATGTTTTTTCTTTTACCTAAATGAATGGCATTTTCGAAATTCTCACAAATATGAGGTCCTTACGTCAGTGAAAAAACAGTCACGGTAACACAAAAGCTTCCTCGACTCTTACTCAACCCCTTATATAAATCAGCCGCGTGTTTCCTCTTGAGCACTCTCAGTCCTTGTAACAAGAATATAACAACACTCGTCTGCTTGCAGCACACAGACAGAAAGAAAAAGTGGGGCAAATTTAAGATGAGTTGCGAAGCTGATGATCATATGGTACTCATATCACAGATGTACCCTGGATTTTACACTAAAATGGTTCCACAACAAGGTCAGCTAGCTACACTTCACTTGCTTACTCTTTGCATGTTAATCCATGTCGTTAACCTCCAACTTTGACTGATACAGGTGAATCTAAGCCTCGACGGCGACGAAAGAAGAATAAAGGTGGTGATGATGGAATTTCCGGGATGAAGAAGAGGAAGCTCACTGCAGAGCAACTGAACCTTCTCGAGATAAATTTTGGCAGTGAACATAAACTAGAGTCTGAGAGAAAGGACAAGCTGGCGTCTGAGCTCGGACTCGATCCTCGTCAAGTCGCAGTGTGGTTCCAAAACCGAAGGGCTCGTTGGAAGAACAAGAAGCTAGAGGAAGAGTATGCTAAATTGAAGTCTGCCCATGAACATATTGTCGTCGAAAAATGTCGTCTTGAATCTGAGGTTGGTATCTTCAAGCTCCTCTTAGCTCTGGTTTTAAGTTCTAGTCCTCAAAACCTCAGGCTTTCTCTTTTACAGAGGGTTTCGTTGCATTACTTTTTTCTTCATCTGGCTTGTTTTTCAGATTCTAAACGGCAAAACAACCAAGGATTTACAGAGTTATTTTCGTTCTGACAATTTTTCTTCTGTTTCTGAGGAACCAAACAAGAAGTGATACCACATGTACACTTAAGCCAAGCCCTTCTTGTTTCTATAAAGAAATATTATAGTGCCGCTTAATTCCGCAATTTATGACCATCTACTTCATTATGTTCCCTAAACCAAACCCAAAAAGAAAATTAAAAAGCTAATATCTCTTTCCTTAGTTTTAATAATGATTATAAGACCCACGATCTTTTGTATGTGCATGAGTTTTAGACTTTGAAGTAAAAGCATGGATCGATAAGACTGAGGAAACAGAACTAAAAGGGCCAAATAATCATGAAGCAGACAAACTTGACTAGGAACATAACACTGCCACCTGGGAAATTCAGTTGAAAAGGGGAAAAACAAAAATATCTACCAAACGTTAGTTTCAAGCAACGAATATCCTGCTCCAGCTCATACGATGTTGTAGATTGGGCTCTTTTTTGGGCCTAAGTACAACATAATTAAGCTTCTTTTTAGATTTTCAATTATTCTCATAGCAAATTTTGGGCTCTCAGGTTTTGAAGCTGAAAGAGCAACTGTCCGAGAGAGACAAACAAATCCAACAGCTTTCAGAACGAACAGAAGGAGGTCCGACTAATAGTCCAAGTTCAACACTCTCAATGGAAGCCATTGAGGCACCATTTTTTATGGAGTTCGGGATGGAAGGTCTGGGATGGCCTGAAAGCAGTTATGTTCAAGGTCTGGAATGGGTTAATCTGTATGTGTAATTGAAAACTTAATGTAGGGTATGTAGATAGCTAGCTGTCAAACTAATGTAAATTTTCTCTAATTAGCGATATGGGGTAAGCTATGTTATCAAATAGGAACAACTTGATTTCTTTTTGAAGTCCTCGTGATATTAGGCGAAAGCTATAACTTAAGTAAGTTGATCATCGTATAAGTTGTATTTAAGAAGTTGATATTCCTTATACCTTAATTGGGAGAGCTGAGAGGTCGGAACTTGGGCACCAACAGGCACAAAGCCTAACAAAAGCCAAAAAAAGTATAACGAAAACACAATTGGCTTTCCATGGACAGAAGATAGAAGACATGGAGGTTGTAAAGAAAAAAGCTGCTCCACATGTTAATGCATGGAGAGGACAAAATGAATGTCCAAATGTCTTTCTAACTTAGTGATATTACGAACATGGACCATTGTAATCGTGGCAAAGACTTTCCAACAAAATTGGATTTGACCAAGCCTAGAAAAGTAGTTCCTAGTTCCCACGCTAAATCAATTGTTCTTTCTCTTTCTATATAAATTTTAAGCAATAATTTTGAAGTCAAATTGGATCGATCGGTTCAATCGAATAAAATAAGAATCGGTCAACTTTTTTATTTGATTTGTATTTATAAAGATTATAAAAAAATCAATTTGTTAAGTAATAAACTAACTAGGTTTTGCACAACTGTAACTAGCATTTAACCATAGTCCATCTTATCCTTTTTTCTAGTACTTTATTTCGGCCTCCATCTTTAACAAAATTTTTTAGTTTTATTCAATTTTGGATCTTTATTTGATTCTCTATCTCCAATTAAATTTTAATCTCTTAAATAACTCTTTATTTTTATTAAATCTTATGTGTTTGGTCTCCTTTTTTAATCATTTTCTATTATATTTCAACCTCTTATATGTTTGTTCTATATATATAATTGTTTTGACTCCTTGTGCCAATGAATTTTTTCTTTCTTTTGCAAGTGATTAAAACCAAATCTTAGACTAACGAATAGAGAGGAAGAGTTAAGGTATTTTTGTCTAAGAATAGAGAGGAAGAGTTAAGGTATTTTTGTTTTCATTTTTTAGACTTCCATCATCACTTTTTATTTTTAGTCTTTCATCATCTTCTTTTTTTAATTTTCATCTTTCTTCTTTGATTCATTATTATAGCATTTTACACCTATCCCTCCTCATTTTTCATTGCATCTTCCAGTAGTTTTCTTTGAATTTTCATATTCTCCTTAGGCTTTTAGAGAGATTTTACTCTTTTAAGGCTTGCCCAACCATATTTTGTGTGGTCTAGTTATTATGTTCACACTTTCTTTGCCAATTTTTTAGTGCCACCAAATAATTTTCCTACTATACCTTAAAATTTAATATTTTTTGTTTTGTGGATTACTTAAAATTATTAATCATTTATTCTTTTAGATGACTAAATATCAATTATGCATTGGGATGCTAAGAGAATAATTTGGATGAAATACGAATTGTGTGTGAAATTTATGGTCAAAGATAGTTATTGTGGACTATATTAGTTGCTTTTATGCTTTTTAATTATTGTATATTTTCCGGATGAATTTTAAAGTATATAGTTTAATGAATACATATCGTTAATGAATTTATAATATCTTAATAGGAAAGCATTTAATTGATTTAATTTTTTTACATTATAGGAAATGAGTGATAGTTACATCATGCATTAATGATTGGAATACGAATACAGGAATGTTATAGTTAATGTAGCATTTTTAAAAAAAATGCTATATGCATTACATTATGGCTTCATGAAATTATTCTATTTCAATATTGTTGATCTACACTCAACACTTATATGTACATGGTGTTTGGTATCATTTTTTGTTCACTGATTAATATTTACCTTCATATTAGAATATTATGACAAGGCGAGGATCACCACGACCCCTTTGGAGGTCTATAAGGTAGCTGTCGCATAAGAGACCTAGGGTCGACATCTCTGCCTCCACATCTTGACCTATAGTACCCAAGAGTTGTGCCCCAAAGAGGCACACCGAAGGCAACACCACTATGCCATAAGTGTTATAAGAGCAACTACTCGTTACTCCACTTCACAATTGAGACTCAAAGGAAGTGGTTATGACCCTTTTGAACTAAATAGTTCAAGGAACCCAGGTACATCAACTAGGATGTCCTATGGGAGGTGGACCTGGTAGACGGTGTTAGGACCCGATCTCGGAACCGGACCCCAACCGGAAAAGCAGAAAGCGGAAACGGAAAAAAAAAGCGGAAGCAAACGAAAGCGAAGAATGCGAAACAAAAGAACGGAATCAAAGCAAACAAATCTGTAAACGATCTAGAAGAGGGGGTTGAATAGATCTTTAAAACTTTTAGTAAAATTCTACAATAAAATCAGAAGTTAATTCACACAAAACCAATTTAACTAAATTTAAATGTAACGAGTAGGGAAGAAGAGCAAACACTGTTTTATAGAGGTTCGGTGCTAAGACCTACGTCCTCTACCTAAGTTCCCACTTAGGATTTGGCAAACTACTATATTGCACACTTTTTAGTTCAGTGCGAACTTTTACAATACCACTTGATTTCCGGCTCAAGCTACCTTTACAATCAATTTGTTTTCCGGCACAAATCCTACCTCACAAGTGACTAATCACTAATCTCTCAACTCACAAAGATAATGGGAGAGAGATTAAAGAACTATGCTCAATACAGATTAGAAATAAGATGAGATCAATAGAGAGCAGATTTTTTAGAGTTGTATATTTCTTTGGCTATATAAATGTCTCACTTTTTCCCTTGATCTTCCTGCCTTTATTTGCAGCCCACTTGGATGAATATAGTCGTTAGAACATCTACTAGCCGTTGCTAAAATCTTTCCTTTCCATTTGTGTCTAATTGCCTTCGTCAGAGACAGTCTGCTGGACTCATAAGTCGACTTGTCGTGTGTATAAGTCAACTTGTCAATCTCCATAAGTTGACTTGTGAAGTGTAAGTCGACTTGTATCAACGTTTTTCGTAAAACTTCTCCGCTCTTAGATAAGTCGACTTGTGCA
>JAOQMR010000213.1:6714912-6745296 GCA_027563865.1 Erythroxylum pelleterianum
ATATTATTCGCTAACTTTCTTTATGCATGATATGTGCGTGTAACACCTCAATTCTTAAAATAAATTATTAAATAACAAATGATATAATTATTGAAAATGTCTGTCATATATAATTTTCACTGAGAAAATGAATAATAATAAGGAATTTTATCATATGATTTAAATTAATCAATAACAATTTTCGGCATATAATAAAACTATGTAACAAATTTTAAGGAATTAACAATAATATCAGTAATAGTAAAGAAGAAGAAGAAGAAGAAGAAGAAGGGGAGGAGAAAAAGGGAATAATGAAGTGGACATTAATCAATAACAATTTATTATTATTATTATTATTATTATTGTTGTTGTTGTTGTTGTTGTTGTTGTTGTTGTTGTTGTTATTATTATTACTATTATTACTCTTATTATTATTATGTAGATGAAATTCCTTATCATAACTTTTCTTTTTATCATTATAATAGCCTTTAGTAGTATTAATTTATTCAATGATCGGAATAATTATATAATTCAAATTCTTCTGCTAATTATAGAATTCAATTAGAAATACAAAAATGCTCAGATAAATTTATATTATGTTCATTATATTGATAATGTCTGAAATAATAATATAGAATATTAATAAATTGTGTACAAATTTATTTACAATAATGGTGAGATTGGAAATGTTTGTCATTTCCAACGCAATTATTACTAACATTTATTACTAGCATTTCCCGCCATTGAAGTAACTTGGTTATCTCATTTTTCACAAAAAAAAATTTCTACCAAATTTACAGACCATCTTCTCCAAAGTTTTGCGTTTGTACAGAGAAAGTGAATAGTCTTCATCTCCCTCTCTGTGCAATATTTTTTAACCATTGGACTATGTTAAGCAGTTATTAACATAGTGGTGTCTTTTGGCTTAACATATTTTGTTATTTATGTTCTCATGTCTATAATTGTTGAAGATATGTAGAATTCACTGTTTTACTTACGTATGTGCCTGTTTAACGTAAACATACATTCATTGTGATGTATCTGGAATGATTCTGTTAATAAAGTGGTAATTAATATGTGAAGGTTGAGTTGGTTGTGAATTAAGTTTGAAGTCAAACGTGAAGAGGTACCCAATTTGTCAGGTTTTTGACTTATATGAGAGTGTTTAAAACATGGGACGTCAGTGATAATTAAACAATTACAGTTGAGTTGGTGGAAATTAAGTTGTAGTTAATGTGTAAGTTAACACATCATTTGTAAAATGGAAACAATTTAGCAGCAAATCGGCTATTGCTTTTTATGTTACACGAATGACATAACACATGGATGGAAAAAACAATTCAACATACTATGTTTTATTTGGTAGTCGTTATTGCTTGTGTCAATAATTATATCTGAATATAATTCTCCTCGTTTATTAATTTCACAAGTGTGAAAATGGAAGAAACATGGAAAATGGAAGAAACATCGACTCCATGTTGTCGATTAAATTATGGATGTGATAATGAGCAACGTAACAAAGATATTGGCTTTGGGGTGGAGAGTTGTAATATGAACGCGAGAGATTTGATTGGAAGAGAGTTAGTCCCAAAAATTGGCATGCAGCTCGTGACAGAAGAAGAAGCTTATCAATTTTATTTAACTTACGGGAAGCATGTGAGATTTGGAATTAGAAGAAGCAAAAGTCACAAAGATAAAAGTGGGAAGTTGATTTGTAGGTTGTTTTATTGTAGTGCGGAGGGTAAACAGATGCTCGATAAAAGAGATTTGTTTGTAAGAGCTCCACAGGCAGAAACAAGATTTGGTTGTGAGGCAAAAATGAAAGTGAATAGTTTGCAAACTGGAAAATTTCAAGTCATTGAATTTGTGGAGGAGCACAATCACTACTTTTCATCCCTAAACAAAAAACATTTGCATAGAAGTCATAAGAAGATATCTTCAGTTGCGGCAATGCAAATTGAAATGGCTAATGTTGTGGGAATTCGACCGAAAGCATCCTATGATCTTATGGTGAGAGAAGCATGTGGAAGAGATAATGTTGGCTTCATTCCAGATGATTACAATAATTATTTAAGGTCTTAACGAATAAGAGACATAAAAAAGGGAGATACACATGAGGTGTTAGAATATTTGTATAAGATGCAGGTGGAAGATCCAAATTTCTTTTATGCCATTCAAGTGGACGAAGATGATTTGATCACTAACATTTTTTGGTCTGACGCTAAAATGAGGAACGACTACATAGACTTTGGTGCTATAGTGTACTTCGATACTACTTACAAGAAGAACGGTGAGGGTCGTCCACTTGCTATGTTTGTCGGTGTCAACCATCATAAGCAAACAACAATTTTTGGTGTTGCACTACTCTATGATGAAACTGCTCATACATTTGAGTGGTTGTTTGAGAAATTTGAGAGAACGATGCGTGAGAAAAAGCCTACAATTATTCTGACTGATCAAGATGCGGCAATCGCAAAGGCATTAGCATCAAGATGGCGAAACACTCATCATCGACTGTGTATTTGGCACATTTATCAAAATGCTGCCATCCATTTAAGTGGTGTATTTTCTAAGTATAAATAGTTTTCAAGGGATTTGAGCTTATGCATATATGAGTGTGAAGAAGAAGAAGAATTTGTCATTGTATGGACTAATATGTTGGCAAAGTATGAACTTGAAGATAATGATTGGTTGAAACGTATATATCATATTAAGGAAAAATGGGCTTTGGTTTATGGGCGCAAAATATTTTGTGCAGACATGATGACAATGCAACGAAGTGAGAGCATGAATAGTCTGATCAAAAGGTACGTTAGTTATCAACATAACTTATTACAATTCTTTAATCACTTCCAGAAGCTTATTGATGATCGTCGATTTGAGGAGTTAAAAGCTGATTTTAGAAATAATGTGAGCAATCCAACATTGTCAGCACCAGTCAGAATTTTAAAGCATGTCGCAACTGTGTACACGCTAGAAGTATTTAAATTGTTCCAAGATCAATGGAATAATTGTCATGATTGCAGTTTTAGTCTTTACAGTGAGGATGGAACGGTTGAAAAATATATGATTAGTGTTGCTGGGAAGAGCTATCCTCAATTGGTCACTTATGATTCTTGTAATGATGAAGTTCATTGTAGTTGTGGGAAGTTTGAGTTTGCTAGCATATTATGCGCTCATGTGTTGAAGCTTTATACATTGAAAAATATTTGGACAATCCCAAGCAAGTATATTTTGAAAAGATGGACAAGGAAAGCAAAATGCTGGACATACTAGGCAGGAGTCAGCTGTCAATGATATTGATATGGATCCTAAGCTGCTGTCAACTAAAAGGTATAAAGAATTGTGTACATTAAGCATGCGATTGGTGGCAAGAGCAGCAAACAGGAGAGATACCTATAAAATTGTCAAAGATCATCTGTTGAACATGGTTGATGAGACATTGGAAGGTGAAGAAATAGTTGAAGAGGAGAACCAAATAGGATAAGATGATGAGTTAAGCCAACGCTCACGGTCACATACTGAAATGAATGTTCTGAATGAAGAGGACATTAATTTTGCCCAAATGAAGCACATAAGAGGTGTCAAATTGAAGACAAAGCCTACATCAAGTAAGGGATTGAGGGGTGGACTAGAGAAAAGTACAAATAAGAGGAAAAATGCGAAGAAATGTAGGATTTCAACAAATGTGGTCGATTCGACAATAACCCCCTTTTCCAATACTTAGTTAAACTTTTGAGCATATTGATTTGAAATGATGTATATTATTTTTCTACTGATGATTTTAAGTTAATTCGGTCTAACCAACTTTATTCAGGTATATGAAGCTAATTCACAGCAAACCAATATTATGTCTAGTAGCCAAGCTCCCATACTACATCCACAGCAGGTTGGTATTGGGTAATTATTAATGCCTGCATGTGTTATGCTATTTCTTTTCAACCACATTTGCTTTTATTGCTTGTGAGCATTACCTAATGCAAACAGTTTCAATTTGTAAGGAATGGACAAGTATGGGCTCCTATTATGAAGATCACATAGAATAATCTGAGGTTGTATTTCTAATTTTGTCTTATGGGTATACTCATGTTTCTCAATTTATAGAAAAGTTTTATCAACCATTTGGTTATGACAATTCCGAATTGCAGCCCATAGGTGTTCATATGGATACGTCAACAATGTCAGACAGTCACCAGCATTATGCAACAACTCCTCAGGTATTTTTTTTAGAAACAAGGTGTTTCTATTGTTTGAAATCTTGTATGTCTGTAATGTGTCATTCAACTGCGAATCATTTATCATGTTAGGTCAATGATGTTGGAACAAGTCAACAGAATATACGTGTTGTTAGACCACTAGCAATGCGCATGACTTATTTACTCATGGTAGATGAAAGAAAGTTTGTGTCTTAATTTCAATTATGTTTACTAATTGCATTACATGTTTTGTTTTGTTTGAATTAGTTCACATGCATATTGATTTACAGACACAACAGACATTTGGTTGTGGAAATTTGAAAGACATAAACAATTTAAGACTTGGTATTTCCATTGACAAATGTGGGAGTTGCCTCCGCTCGGAAAAGTTCTGTATCTGTAGACGATGACTATGATAATGATGTAAGTACGGCCCACCTCACTATAGTCTTCCTTAATTTGTAGAAAAATTTACATTTTCTAATTTGTCTTCACATAACCTTTTATAGGAAAGTGTTACTTTAAATTTACACTTCTAATTAATGAGGACGTAAAATGCTGTGGACAAAGTATAACTATGGGCAATTTTAAATTTTGGGTGTTACACGCACATATCATGCATAAAGAAAGTTTGCGAATAAAATATTTGAGGTCATAATTCTCTTATTTCTAAAATATTTGAATGGGATATCATCGTTGATATTATGAACATATTATATTTATTGGATTTTTACTTGCTATTGTATATAATTTTCTAAAGTGGACTGATCTCTATTTGTTTAAAATGGAAAATCATTTTGTTGAGTCCTTTAATTTAGGGATATTTTGTAGACATTTTCACAATCACTACGTCTTATGATGTTCATACAAAGGATCAAGTTAATTGCAGTGGTGTTATAGTCAATTAATTAAGAAATGGGCAGATCATCTCAACATCTTCATCATTTCTGTAGTCATCATTTTTTATTAACTCAATCACGTTGTCAAAATCCTTAGTATCTTCATAGGTAGTTTCAGAATTTGAAGTCATTCTTTATTGCTTTGTTATATTTAAGTTGTATAGAAAACTTGTGGTTGCTGATTGTCTGGTTGTTCAGTGTTGATTTGGGCGCATGGGCCTCAACTCCGTTATTTTCTGTTATTACGTGAACTTGTAGGTTGGGGGAGCAAGTGGTATTTGAATATGTCCCACAAAAGGTAGAGCTGGAAGATGGGTTGGCTGATGACTTCAAGAAGATCTTTGAGAAATTTTCTTTAGTTCAAACTGGTGGTTCTAAGGTAAATGAATTGATTTGGATAGTCAAATTATCTAATGATGAATTTTCAAGTTCTGCAAGATTGACGTTGTAAACATGTCACTGATTTCATCTTCTCAGGAGAATGATAAGAAGGAGGATGGAATCCAAAGGACTAGGAAAGCAAAGAACAAATTGGATTCACACTCACAAGATTAAGAGCAAGAGAACCAACAGAAGGCGAAGGGCATCTCCGCGAAGAAGAAGGTTGGATTTTTGTTTGATTATGTAATTGTTAGTACTTCCACTGGGATTAACAATGGACTGCATACAAGTGAACTAATCTTTGATGTGCTAAATCCCTCTGCAAGAAGGAACCTTACTGGCATCATTCCTTCCAAGGTTCCTCTTGGAGATTTCTACAATGATTGTAACCCTCATGGTAAAAGATACTCATTCAAACAAGTCATACGTCAACAGAGAGTTTAAGCAACAAAAGTAAGCCTCCAAACTTGAAAATTGTTCTCCTCAAGGCATTGTAGTCATACTTCTCTCTTTAGAATTTCAATTAATTTAATTTTGCAGCTTGGTTTCATGATTGATTTAACAAATACTACTCGATACTTTCAAACAACATATTTCAAGATACAGAGCATTAAGCATGTTAAAGTAAGTTATCAATGGCAGGCTTCCCTTATTTTTCTTTTTCCATACTTTACAATTGCAGCCAAGTGACTCCACATCAATTCATTTCCTAATCTTTGTTTTTAGATTCAATGTAAGGGGTGTGATGCTGTACCAAACAATGCATCTGTAAATATCTTTGTTTATGAGTTATGCTTCTCGGTGGAGGCCCCTTGGTTTTGAGTTCCAATGCTTGCATTTTTTGTTTTATTTCTGAATCTGAATCATTGTAAAATGTGAAAGTTCATCTTTGTATATTTATATTAGTGGTTTAATTATTGAATACTGCTACACAGGTGCTAATTCTCCTTCAATGTTGTTGCACACTTAGAAGTTGTTACTGATTGGGAGGCTATTTCATACTTTTTCAAGTTATCTTTAAACATGAAATCCTCAGCAAGATCGTCGTTACACAACGTGAATATTCTTTTATGTAGAATTTACACAATTCCTTTCACATCAGAAGCATTCAATTGTCTTTATTCTTGCCCATTGTACTCATGGGCATAATCGCACAGGACATATGATTGTTCATTTCCTTATGCGTACTGTGCCAATGTCTGTCACATAGGTTGGTTTTCATTTATCCTTCATTTGTCATTATTTTGAATTGTATTGCATAAGCTATAGCTTTTAAAATTATCCAACTTGATGCACATACAGGCAGTAAAAATATTTGCCGACTCACGTCCACCACGAATATACAGACTAGAGTATATTGCTGTCTGATATACATTTTACCCTGAGAGAAAGCCAGATATGGTTGTTTGTCCTCTAACTCCTGAATGAAAGAGGTCTTCGATCTTGATGTCAATGCTGAAGCTTTACCAGATGATGACGATGATGGAGGTCCAGTTGCTCGTTTGCATGTATGAAATTTTAAAAGAACAAACTTAAGTTTTCAATTCTAATATGTCGCATGTTGTCCTCAAAACTGTTACTGTTAGCATTTTCATGGCATTTTTAGCAACGCACATGCAATCAGAAAATGCAAGTACCATGTAAAGTATATGCTTCAACTCAAAGTACATTGCTATAACCTTGACTAAAATTGTAGTTTATTTATCGATCATGTTATTTTCCTCATGGCCTTGAATTTCTGAGTAAGCACTGGTTTATGAAATTGAGCTTAATTTCATGTTAATTTTTTTGGTGTGTACACTAAAATACAACAAATCTATAGCCATAAATTTATACACCAGTGACAACGTTTGATAACAACTTTGAAGAAACATTCACAATACACCTCCAACATTAAAAGTTGCAACATTTACGCAGACTTATGCAATTTCTCCCCCACGTATTGCAGATCCTCAGACTTGTCCAATTTCTCCTCCACGTATTACAATTGTCTTACTTTCACTATTCACAAACCTTGTTAAGATCCCGGAGGCGATGGGTTTGGCTCTCGCACGTTCAATCCTTGCATCTCCTAAGCTCTATGCATTTTGTCGCTCATGTAAGCCATTGTGTCTTCAATGTGGTCCACTAGCTGATTCAGTCGATCCAGTTTGTGATGAATGAAAGTCAGCTACTACAGTGTTTGTTTGTGGTGGTCACCCATGACATTGACCACCCCCGTCCAACCAGCTGCTTGCCATTGTTGCGGTTGATGTTGATCTTCCTCCTCACTTGATGAGAAATCGCCTATAGGTTGAAGTGTCGAACTTGAACCTGCACTTGCAAGCCTGTGCTTCACTGCTGTCCGCGTACGGGGATCTCGGAGCTGCATGCTATTGCATTCTAGGATCTTGGAATGTTTTAAGTATTATACATCAAAAAACTGATAGTCCAGGACGAGTAGTTGACTGACATCAATATCAAAATGTTGCGCCAAAGCTGTCGCCAAATAACCCATTCCTAAACTGTTTACCTTTCTGCCAACTAATTGGATCAAAGTTTGAGAAAATAAGCTGAACATGTTCAGCTTAATCCTTTCATCAATGCACCATAATAAAAACAACTCCTTCCCCGAACATTTAGTGCTTTGCCTTTTCCTAAACACAACAGCACACATGAATTTATGCACAAGCAACCATTCCGGATTAAGAATGTGTGCATTTAATGCAACATGAGGATCATACTCTTCCATATCAGTTAAATAATTCCAATAAACACGGAAGGAGAAATTCTGATGGCCATCTTCAACTTCTTTTGCTACAAAACCAAATAACTGCCCTAACACAGTCTCATCCAAAACATAAACATGCCCTCGTAATCTAAACCAGAATTTCTTTGGTTTGGTTGACAGAAACCTCAATGAAGTGAAAAACTCTAGTGTGAGTTCACGACAAACAGGGTAACTAATACCCACAAATTGTTCCCATTGACCTCTTTCACAGAATCTCAACAATTTATCTTTCAGCCTTACTTGTTCTAGCACATCAAATTTAAAATATGTAGGGATTTCAAGGGTTTAGTCCGTAGAACTCTATACCTCAAACCTTCTTCCTCTGAGAAAATGGAAAAAGGGGCATCATATACAGCTGCAATGTCTGCACCATTGTCCCCTCTCACCTCAGCTATGATGGTTGCCTCTGATTGCCTAGCTCTTCAACGGGGCATTGTCACGGTAAAAGTTGCAAATGCACAAATACACAACCCAAATCTAGTCAGTGTCAACCCCACTTCACTACCGACAACCCTCAACCTTAGATGGGAAGAAATCGACACTTCACCGACTTACAACACACAGTCCGGCGAGAATAAGGGAGAACGTCGGTGACAAATGAAGAAAGGGAGGAGAACGCTAGTGACAAATGAAGAAAGGGAGGAGAATGGCTATTTTGCCAAAATGTTAGATTGTACTAAAATATTAATGAATATGTTAATTCAAATATTCATTTCTAATATTTAAACTAATAATAATTTTTAGTAATCTATCATAATAAGCAGATTAATTGAATTAATAAATTGCATAATAGTAGTAGTAGTAGTAGTAATAATAATAATAATAATAATAATAATAATAATAATAATAATAATAATAATAATAATAATAACAACAACAACAACAACAACAACAACATGAAAAGAAAATTAATTACATAAACAAATACACTTAATAATTCAAATGTCTTTTTAATAATGTTATGACTAATAATAAACAATTTTTATTAAAATAATACATTAAAATAATACATTTATTAATAATAAATAATATACTGAAGTGCAAAACTAATAATAATAATCACATTCATAAAATAATTAAGAATTCTACACCTTTAAATAATAAGAAGGTAATTACTCAAAAGAAAAAGAAGGAATAATAATAATAATAATAATAATAATAATAATAATAACAATAGAAATAATAATAATAATAAATGTAATATCAATAAGGAAATTAATAATAATAATAACAATAACAATAATAATTAATATATTACATACTCACCAATAAATTTGATCATAATCAGCCAAAATTTAATAATAATATTTTAAAGTTATTATAATAATGGAAATAAATTTACATAATAAATTGTGCAATAATAATAATAACTGAAATAAAAATAGAAATAATAACAATAATAATAATTCCTAACATAAGGATAATAATAATAATAATAATAATAATAATAATAATAATAATAATAATAATAATAATAATAATTAGAAGGAATTTTATATTATTAATAGAAATAAATTAACTCAAACAAAATTAAATAATGATAAGAAATATAATAATAATAATCTCAATAAGTACATTAAATAATAAAAGGATTTTAATGTAATAACATTACTAATTATAATAATAAAAACAAAACCTACTGACTGTGTTGCTCGCGATCGCGAGACAACCTAGAAATTGTTGGCAATCTCGCGTTCGCAAGACTGCCAATTTAAGGCAATATCTCGCGATTGCGAGGTCCCCTTTTCTCCTCCCCTTCTTCTTCTTCTTCTTCTTTGCTATTAATATCGTTGTTGCTAATTCCTTAAATTTTGTTCAATTATTTTATTAAATGCCGCAAATTGTTATTGATTATATTATATGATATTAAGTAAATTCCTTATTATTATTAATTCTCTGAGAAAAAATTATATGTTTATGTTTGCTAATTTCTTATAATTTGTTATTTTATAATTTATTTTAAGAATTATTATTATTATTCCTAATTTTATATTCCTTATGATTATTATATATTATATTACTATTAATTAATATTATGTTTCTTAATTTATTCTTATTAATTTAATTGTTTTAAATTATGATAATTATAATTTCCTTCTATTTTGTTATTTTAGAAATAAGTTTGGGAATTCTTATAAATGGAGCTACTTTTTTATTCCTTATATTTATTCACCATTATATTATTATTAATAATTATTATGCTTCTTTAAGTATTCTTATTAATTTATTTGCTTAAAATTTTGATCATTACAAATTTTCCACTTACTAAGTTTCTTATTATTATTAAATTTTTAACTTATTAATTATATTCAATAATTAAATGTAAATTTCTTAATTATAAATTTTGTTCTTAATAATAATAAGGATAAAAATATATGTTTATTTTGGTCATCATCATGATAAAAAGAATTCAAGTAGACGTTGATTTGTTTAATCATAATAAGGGATTCAATAATAATAATAATACTAATATTAATAATAAATATAATTACAAAATTAATGACTTAAGATAACAAGTATAAATACTAAAGTAGGAAAATAATAATAATAATTAATAATTAAATTAATCAGAATAATGAAGTTAATAATGATGAGAAGAAAATAACTAATTATAATAAATTTCATATTAATAATAGAAATCAAATTTATTTTTAAATTTAATTATCAATAATAATAATAATAATAATAAGAATAATAACAACAATAAAAAAATAACCACACTTTATACTAATAAGGAATTTAATATTGTTATGAATAATAATCAACATTTTTAATAATAATAATAATACTAATAATTATAATAACAGCAATACAATTAATAATAATATTGTATATTAATAATGAATCTAATAATAATCATAATAATCATAATAAATTTCATAAATACTCTGCAATAAACTTCATAATAATATTTAACAGTAATTATAATATTGGAAATAAAATTAATTAGTAAAACCCTGAACCCCAATAATAATAATAATAATAATAATAATAATAATAATAAGTAAGGAATAACGTTGTGTTTGGCTTACATAATAATCAGAAGAAATTTAATAATAAAACAATTTATTAAAGTGATTATCATAATGGAAATAAAATTAAATAAGTATTATTAACAATAATAATAATAACTAACATAATAATAAAAATGTATTACAATAATAATATTTCCCATAATAAGGATAATAATAATAATGAGAAGGAATTTTATATTATTAATAGAAGTTAATTAACGCAAACAAAAATAAATAATGATAAGAAATATAATCATAATAATCTAAATAAGTACATTAAATAATACAAATGAATTTAATTTAATAACACTACTCATAAAAATAATAAAAACAAAACTTGTTGACTGCGGAAGAATAAGCGGCCAGACTCGCGATCGCCAAAAAGGACGTTTCTCACCAAAAACCCTATAACTTAGAAAACCCTATAAAAAGGACGTTTCTCACCAAAAAAAGAGTTCTTTCTTTCTACGTTTTTAGCGATTCTTATTCTTTGTTCTATTTTTATTATTGGAGCGAAAGTCATGTGTGGCTAAACTCATCATTTTGATTTAAATGGATTCAATACTTTAATTGTAAACTTGTGAAGTTTTGTGTTCTCAACTTTTATTCACGTTTTAATTCAAGTATTTCTTATTTTGAGTTCTCATATTTCATGAATGATTGATATTCGATTAATCTGACAATTTAATTTAATATTGATTATTCTATCCTTATTTAAGAATTCAATGATCCGTAATTGTCATGAAGGAATGGTATAAGTAGCAAATCTGTTATTTATGAATTTTCGTATTTAACTTATGATAGACAAGAAAACTAAATTGAATAGTAACAGGTATTTGATTATTTAATTTAGGATTTAGTCTTTTTCAAGAAGTTTATTGCTATCATTTACCTTATATGGAATGCTATCACACCCGGCCAATGGATGATAAGTTTTGGTTTGGATATTAGATTTGAACCAATTAATTTAGGAAATTTTGAGACTTATTACGACCATCCTAATATGTTTCGGGCTAATTGCTTGAATCATGAAAATATTCTTTTCAAACCAATGATCAATGTTACAATTAGATGAGATCTTTCCCTTGAATCGGAGTTTGGCAATCTTAACTTTCTTGTATTTAAATTTAGTTGATGTAATTTGTTTTCACCTTATTTTTAGTTAATCAGTTTCTTAATTAAAAACTCCCGTTTAATTTTATTGCTTGAAATTAAGAAACTAGTGTTCAGCCCTCTAGGGATTTGACTTAGTTCCACGTCAACTACAAAAGTTTGGAGAATCAGTATTATTTTGGGGGTTTCGACAACCCGACCAAAATTTGGTGCCCATGTTAGGGAACTATTTCAAGTTTCTTAATTTCTTTGTGTTTTTTTTTATTTTTACAGTTATTGTTAACCTCTTGTCTTATATGACTCATGTTTCTCATATAGATAAACTGCAATATAATCCAAAAATTGAGAAGACAACACATCATTTGAGAAAAGAGACTAAGCAAGGAAGCAGTCATTCACCTTCAGACTTGAAGGTTGAAGTAGATTTAATGATTAGTGAAGACTCTAATTTTCAAGAAACGAACGAAAAGATGGCAAATTTCAACCTGGGAACGTTGAGGAAGTTAGTGACACCAAATTTGAGTCGACAACCTTTATGCATTCAATTTCTAGATGTTAAGGTATATTTCAAATTGAAATCTGGTTTAATTCACTTCCTGCCTATTTTTCGTGGTTTTGTAAGTAAAGATCCGTATAAACACCTGAAAGAATTTTATGTTGTCTGTTTTGGAATGAAGCCACAAGGGGTGACAGAAGAACAAATTAATCTTAGGGCCTTTCCATTCTAATTGAAAGATAATGCAAAAGATTGGCTATACTATCTTCCCCCTAGTTAAGTGACAATGTGGAATGAAAAGAATGTTTTTGGAGAAGTTCTTTCCTGTATCAAGAGCGGCGAACATCAGAAAGGAGATATGTGAGATAAGACAAATTACAAGAGAAACATTATATGAATATTGGGAAAGGTTTAAGGAGCTATGTGCCAGCTGTTCACATCATCAGATTCCCGATCAACTTCTAATTCAATACTTTTATGAAGGACTATTGTCAATAGATCGAAGTATGGTCGATGCAGCTAGTGGAGGAGCTCTGGTAAACAAAACACCTAAGGCAGCCAGGCAGTTGATATCAATTATAGCCAAAAATTGTCAATAGTTTGGGACAAGGATGGATGGAGCTATTAAGCGTGTGAATGAGGTAAGTAACACACACCTTAAGGATAAAATTTCTGATTTAACTGCTATAGTTCATCGAATGGCTGTAGGTCAATTGCAATCGGTAAGAGGGTGTGGAATATGCTCATTCCCTGGATATTCTACAAATATGTGCCCTACATTGCAATAAGACTCTCTTCAATAAGTTAACGCAATAGGGGGCTTCCCTGGTCAACCTCAACGAAAGTATGACCCTTATTCCAATTACTACAATCCAGGATGAAGGGATCATCCAAACTTGAGCTATGAAAATCAAGGAGGTCAACAACGATATTAACCTTAAAATTTTAATAAACAACCTTAAGCTCTTACATATGCTCAACCTCAATCTTCAAATTCAAGAATGTCTTTAGATGAAATTGTTAAGGCGCTTGCTAATAATACTTAAACAATTTCAACAGGAAACAAGGGCAAGCCTACAAAACTTGGGAAATCATATCACTTAATTATCTACCTCGATAAGTAAATTAGAAGAGCAAGCATTGGGAAAATTACCTTCCCAAACAGTGGTGAATCCTAAGGAGAATGTGAGTGCAATGCCTTTGAGAAGTGGTAAGGAAATTCAATCTGAAACTTCTTTACTAATAGAGGAAGAAAAGCACAGCGATGTAGAAAAGAAGGAAGAAATTTCGACTAAAGAATCAATAAAGGTAAAAAATGATTCATCTTCATCAATATCAATTAATGCACATTTACCTCCTTTTTCCTAGCAGGTTGACTAAACCCAAAGATGATGAATATGAAAGAGAGATCTTAGAAACCTTCAAAACGGTGGAAATCAATATACCACTTCTGGAAGTATCAAACAAGTTCCAAAATATATTGAATTGATGTATGCTTGAGGACAAGCGTGAGTCCGGTGTGGAAGAATTTGATAAGATCTCATCTTGACTAATTATTTGATACTATCTCCTTTGTTTTAGATTTATTTTTGTGCTTAAATTCTAAAATTAATGTTTGTTTTGTTTTAGGAGATGAAAAGTAGAGATTGCATCAAATTGGGACTCTATTAATGATAATGACAAATTTTGGATAAAGTGAAGAGATTGACGCAGTAGATAAGGCTAATCATTTGAAGAGTTGGAATTCGACTGGAAGACTTCGCCTTATCCTTATCATGAAGGAGTTTAATTTTGAATTCATTTTAGATAGACATCTTTACAAGTTAGAGTTAGATTAGGATTAGTTTAGAAAACCCTATAAAAAGGATGTTTCTCACAACAGAAAAAAGGGTTCTCTCTTTCTACATTTTTAGCAATTATTAGTCTTTCTTCTATTTTTATTATTAAAGCGAAAGCCATGTGCGGCTAAACTCATCGTTCTGATTCAAAGGGATTCAATAATCTAATTGTAAACTTGTGAGGTTTTGTGTTCTCAACTTTTATTCACATTTTAATTCAAGTATTTCTTGTTTTGAGTTCTCATATTTCATGAATGATTGATATTCGATTAATCTGACAGTTTAATTTAATATTAATTATTCTATCGCTATCTAAGAATTCAATTATACGTAATTGTCATGAAGGAATGGTACAAGTAGCAAATAGGTTATCTATGAATTTTAATATTTAACTTAGGATAGACAAGAAAACTAAATTGAATAGTTGCAGCTATTTCGGTTATTTAATTTAGAGTTTAGTCTTTTTCATGGAGCTTACTGCTATTATTTATCTGATATGGAATGCTATCACACACAAACAATGGATGATAAGTTTTGGTTTGGATGCTGGGTTTGAACCAAATAATATAGGAAAATTTGAGACTTATTACGGCTATCTTAATATGTTTCGGACTAATTGCTTGAATTATGAAAATATTCTTTTTAAACCAATGATCAATGTTACAATTAGATGAGATCTTTCCTTTAAACCGGAGTTTGTTAATCTTGACTTTCTCTTATTTAAATTCAGTTGATTTAATTTGTTTTCACCTTATTTTTAGTTAATCAATTTCTTAATCAAATTTAATTTTATTACTTGAAATTAAGAAACCAGTGTTCACTAGGGATTCGACCTAGTTCCATGGCTACTACAAAAGTTTAGAGAAACGGTATTATTTTGGGAGCTTTGACAACCCAACCAATCCAGAACACATGCAATGTGTTTCTCAAACCCAATTTATTTTTTTTAAATTATCTTCCACGTTCAAATCACATTCGACACAACCACAATCATCCAGCCACCAACAATTGTGACAATTTTAGCCTTCTCCAAGACTCAAAACAACCAAAAACATAAAACACAACCAGAAAAATGCATAACACTAACATATAAAACACAAGCAACACAAGAATCGCAACAACCAACAAATCATTGATTTTTAGTTTTGCCTTCTTGTTTTCCAGATTTGGGTTTTCTGGATTTCTCTATCCACAAAACATAACCATCGAGCCTTCTCCAAGACTCGAGTGAAACCAAACACAAAATGCAACCACGTAGATAAAGGGCAATTCATTTTTAAGGACGCACACACACCATATTTAATTTCCAGTAGTTGTTTTCTAGATTTTGAGTTCTAGTTTTGGGTATTTAAATCTGAACTTTTTCAGATTTCATTAAACAAAGTTTCATAAACTAGTTTTAAGGGTTCAAAACGTACACAAATTTAATTTTCAGAATCAAAGACAAACAGCGGATGCGAAAACAAGGCTTAAAACAAATTTCTAAAAAGCACAATAACTAGAATAAAGGCGATGAATTAGATCGGATTTGATTTTTACAGTTCCAAATTTTTGATCAATAACAATCACCTATGTTTTAATTAAATTATAGAAATAAAATTCGGTTCTGACACCACTGTTGGAAAACTAGGTCGGAATTCGATCCCAACTGCAACATAATATTTACGAAACTTTTTTTGTAACTTTTGATTTCCCGAAAATCAAGATCTCTTTAATTCTATAACATGATTAACATAAATTATAATAAAGTGAAAACTTAATTTGTACCTTATTCCGAAGCTTGATCTTTATCTTGTCGTATCCCTCAAATCGTTTCCAAAACTGATCCGTCTCAACCACCATAGCCGCACAAATGTCTGACCTCTAACAGTATTCACATAATGAGTTGAGAGAACTATGTAACTATTACAGAGAGGGTTAAGCAAAAAGTGCTAGCTCCATAGAGCTTAAGCCTTTTTGTAATAAGTTTTGGACGTTTTAGTAATTTTTTTTTTTGGGAAACCAGCGTGATCCTGCTGGGGGTCGGTGCCCGTTTTATTAATATGAAATCAAAGTACATAGAGAGGCAGGGCATTAAAACCATACCTCCCCGAGTGAAAGCTAAAGGTGGCTAATACCAAACCTTCCTAAAAATAATCTAAAGATTACATTTTATTCCTAACACGCAAATATGGAAAAACCTATTTTATCCAGAGAGACCATACCCCTGAGAGGAGAAGGAAGAGAGCAATGTAAATAAGACACAGAAGATTGCGTGGAAGTTGCTTGCCTAGCAAGCCAGTCTGCTGCCGAATTAGCTTCACGAAAAATATGAGTTAATTTCCAATGGGTGCAAAGTAAAGTTCGAATGCGGTCCAAATCCTGACAATAACGCCACAGCCATGCTGTCTTGCCCAAAATCATATCAACCAAGACCCGTGAATCACATTGTATGTTTAAGTTCCGAAAACCCCTTTCAACACAGAATTGCAATCCCAAGAGCAGACACTGAACCTCCGCAAAAAAATTGGTTCCCATCCCAAAGAATTCTGATCTGGCATGCAAAACCCGGCCTGTAGAATCACGTACAAGGAATCCACCCCCAGCTAATTATGAGCGCTAAATAGAAGACCCGTCAACATTCAAAACTAATTCATCTGAAGCAGGCAACTCCCAGATTACGCGTTGTACCCGTCTCCGTTTGACAGCTGTAGGTAAAATTGCACAATTGAGTAACAAATGAGCACTCGGAGAAGCTGAGAGCTGCAACGGACGTTGCACAAAGAGAGCATGCAATAGGAAAGCCATATGTCCTATAAGTTGAGAATAGGATGGTTGTGCATTGTTGAATACAATCGCATTCCATAGGCGCCATAACGTCTAAGCTATTAACCATGGAATCAAACACTAAATATATTGGACTTCCGGATCAGCACACTGTGTTGAAAAAGCAAATTGGAATAATTCACACATATCACGGGTGAGATTAAAATGCAGTCCCAACTGAAGTTCAAAAAATTGCCATAATTGTCGTGCCACCATGCATTGAACAAAGAAATGATCCAAGGAGTCAACAGATGCAGAACAGCTTGGGCATATCGAAGGTAATTGGAATCCGAGACTCATAAGAACCTCAGGGAAAGGGAGAAAGCCATGTAACAACTTCCATCCAAAGAGAATGATTTTTAAAGGCATTCGCTTGTCCCATAAGTATTTTAAATCCGGCTTGGGATCCTGGCGTCGCCGAACCAGCTCAAAAGCTGAGCTTAAAGAAAACTTTCCATCCGTGGTAGGGGTCCAAATTAAGGTGTCTTGACTATCAGTCAAAGAAGGTGGATTCGCACCCACAAACTCTATTCCCGCTACTGGTAACATCTCCAACAAAGCTGATAGATCCCAGCTATTGTTGATATAAACATCCCGCAACCTAATCTTGCGTAGCGAATCGTGATATTCCAAATCAAACAAGTTTTGGAGAGTACCATCACCTGACCAGTTCTCATATAGGAAGGAGCAATCACCAGAACATATAGCAATTCTCAAATTTTCTCGCATAATAGCATCAATCTTAAGAAGGCGCGAGTAGGACGCAGACTTGTGTAAAGCTATCGAATTCACATACCAATTATGCCTAAATAAAATTTAATATCTCATATTGATCCTTATTTATTAAATATATCATATTTAATCATAAAATTTCTCAATTTTTATAATCAAGTCTAACTTGATTTAAAATAACTTTGCTCTCTACAACTCATTCTATATATGAAACCCATTAGGTTCCCAAACATGTTGGCAATGATTATAAATTATAATTATAATTCATAATTAAAATTATATAAATTAAAACTTATTTTAATTTATCTTTAATTCTCTAATTAAACGATTTATAATAATAGATCAAGATTGGCATCTAGCAACGCATCGTGACTACCTAAATATTTAGGAATGTTAAAGTAAATTTGACTAACCTTTTTGTGCATAATTTTTTTTCGTATAATTCAATCATTTCATCATACAATGTTCTGATTAAACATAGAGCATGGAATTAATGTCTACTCTATTTTGAGTCTAATCTTATTAGTTCTCCACCATCAACCATCGATTCAATTAATGACATTTGTAAACTATTTCCAAAACGCCATTATGCCTTGACTAAGGATTTCCTGAATCAATAGTAATCGAGAATAACGAAACATTCTTCCTAATTACTTTAGGGTAATGAATCCTATCTTGATCACTCAACTACTTTCATATAGTTCATGCTACAACCAATGATTACCAATCAAACGACTCATAATTAAATAAATCATAAGTAGTATCAAAACATAGCAATCCTTATACAAGATAATTTTGGTGACTTCAAGTCAAAGGATCACTTATACAATCATCACAACGAGAATTCCATAGACATAGAAGTAATGCTCCAAATAGATTTCTCATGTCAGGTCTGTTTAGTGAACTTGTTATCTAACAAGCACCTACACATTTGTTTAAGTATCTTTATACTTTAGCCTATAAGATTGACTACTTCCTTCATAAGGAAAAACAAAATGTGTGCTAGTCTTTTTACGTTCTATTAATGTTCAATCTTAATAGAACAATTACTATGAACATTTAGGAATAATACATAAATGTAATATAAATGTCATAATTATAATCTCATTATAATTTCATTTGTAATGTACAATTATCTCATGAATTTTATCATATACATCTAAATATGTATAAGATAAAGAATGCCTTTAAATAATTTATTACTAAACTACAATCAAAGTGATTGGTTGTAGGACATAAACAACACCAACAGAGCACCAACTAGCCGGCATTTACTTCAAGTCTTCAAGGAAAAGACTGACTGAGCTTCAAATATGATGAGCAAATTAAGTTTGTTTCATTTGTGAAATTTGAATTATTCTTCTAAGAATACATGGGCAATCAACTAACTTTGTTTCAGAGGCATCAAATTTGAAACAAGAATTTGGTCCTTATTGGGCCATTGTGACAAATCTTGTGATAAGCCTAAAAGGATTTGCTAGCGTTCCTTTCTATCTGGGTTTTGCCTACTCAACAACAAAAAGGAGAAATCTTTAAGCTCCTATTGTACAAGGATAAAATACTACTTAGCTTTCCAAATCGATGCTACTAATCATTGGTGGCTACACAAATTAGTCTTAATACCATTAAAAGCAAGAAGAAGAGATGTAATACCACCTCATGTTTTATACAATATAAAGGACATAAATAAGCAAAGACACGAGTGCCCGACAAATTCAATAAGCTATAAATGTTAGGAACGAATCGTTTGTTTCTATTAATTTGTTCCTAATCTATTTTATGAGCGTCCATTCATTTAATAAATAAGACTTATAGAAAGTAAATGGATAGATGCTAGGGTAATAGAAATAGGTGATTTGAACCCATAAATGCTAGGTCTCTATTATTGCAACACAATCACTATTCCTTTGTTACTGGGGAACAAATGTTATGTTCCTTATATCCAATTCCAATCTTATCCTATTAATTTGTATTCACATGTGAGTTGAAATTGGGTTATTGGTAGTGGATTCCATCTATTATCATTGCGAGTGTCTACGGATACCTACCAACGCTGAAACATTCATCATATATCTGAATTCTGAAACACAACTTTTCTGGCCCAAACTCTCACTAATCTAACATATTTATTGACTTAGACCAGTTTTTTATGGTGAAAGGTAGGAGTAATACCAAAAAAAAAGGTAGGAGTAGTCAATTCTAAAAGGATTCGGAATTATCCTTACTGGGATACATCCTTATAGTCGAAAATATAATAAAATATTATTATTAATTATTCAAATTATTTTAGAAATATTATATAAAATTAGAAAATAATCTTTTTGCTTAATTTATTTTAATTATTTTAGTTTAATTCGCTATTAAAATCATATTTAATCAAACATATAAAATATTTGATTAATTTAACAATTAATCATGTAATAATCTGTATTTTATATTTCTTTCAAAAGGTAATATGAAGAAATTACAAACTTAGAGCCAGGGTATATTGACTATTCTATTTTGATAATGATATTCCAAAATGAATTGGATTGAAAATACCATAAATCAAGCGGTATCTTGATCTTGCCTTGGATTCGAGATCTCTGTTTATCTGTGCTAGTTATAGTTCATTAATGAAAATAGCTTCGTAAAAATTTAATAATATTGTTAAACATTTTTAACATTGTAAAATATTAAAAAGACAGACATTTTTAGATTCCGGGACACCAGTCGATCGCACTTACTGTCAGGAAGCTACTGCCCAGTGGATAAGTCGCAAATGACTCTATACCGAACATTGCATCACATGAACGCCCGACATTATTATATCCTGCAGCAAATCATAGTCGAGTACAAAGTACTTTGGTTCATGCATTAGATTTCAACAAAACGGGGCAGGGAAACGTGGATCAGAACAAAATAACGAGTAAGGACAAACGCAAACACGATGCTTTTTCTTGTAGAAAAAGTAATCAGGAATTGATAAACGACAAGAAGTTAAGACAACAGAGATTGGACTTCGATGGCTTATTCCACTTATTTTGTTTTTTTGGTAAGATTATTCGACTTATTTTAATTCTTCCGCCGGCCTTTTTTTTTTCATTAAGTATTCCGGTTTAGCTAGATTAACCCTAAGCCTCTACGACCCCATTTCAAAAGTTTAAAGGATGTAAATCTGGAACACTAAGATTCTTCAGGTTCTTACGTAGCCTGTACACTTTTATGCACAAGAAGTCTTCACATACTTGATTGTTCAGCTGATGATTGATCACTGGCTCCCCCTGCTCAGCATTAGGTTCTCATCAGTCCTCAAGTTCCCTAGTAGCTCCAACTCCCACACTACTGCTGGAAGCGAGGCATCCGTAATTAATCCGATCAAGGAGCTGTACCCAAGAGACTAGAAGATCATCAATAAAAACATACTTATTTCCACGGTCATCTTGGTGTTAAAGAAAGTTTTCACTAGGTACGAACTCCAACCTACAAGGTCATTGAATTGGTCCTCGTGGTCTAGCAAACAAGTTCTATATTTTGCATCTCCATTACTTTGACTTGTCTCTCATGACGAGGAAACTGGAACAGTATTAAAACATTTTGAAAGCAAACGTATTAACTTTCCTTGTACAAAGAAAAAGCATTGAGAAAACTTAGGAGTGTAATAGTGAATCCAGGAGCACCTACTCAGTGTTAAAAAAAGAAAAAGAATTTAATATAACACGCAACATGTAGATACGGTGATCTTGCCAAATTTACCCGAGTATAAAATCTGTATTTGGTAACAAAAGGTCCAATCATTCAACCAATCTTATGTCATTCACCTAAACCCGAATAAAGAAAACTTGAAGTGGAGAACAAATATAATACATAATTTGACAGGTTACAGGAAGCAAAACTTTGATACAAGCTGGTCACAAGATTGGCCTAATTGATTACATCTGACTCCCGACCCCGTAGCCACGGATTATAATGGTTCATCCTTATAGCTGCTTGTCCCTTACGTGGGAAAGGAAGCTGTTAGGATGTCTCGAAAAAAATACAACTTGCATGCAAAGACTTTTCAAATCTTGCCCCACCCGTTGAGCGAACTTGTAACATTTAGTGGATGTATAGCACCTCAAGCTCTCAGTACAGGTACAAGGAAGAAACGGGTCTCTCAACTTCAGTTTTATCACAAATCTGCATCGTCTTTGCACTTTGCAGCCGAATATTTTCAAAAAAACCCAACTGCTAAAAATGGCTTTCATGGTTGCTTTCTGATTTCTATTTCTTTGCCTTCTTGTGTATTCTAAGACATCCTGATTGTCCAAATAGATAGCAGATAGAATATACAACTTTAATATCCAAGATAAAATAGAGATGCAGAATCTCATGAACTTCTTCCCAAGTCTTTTCCAGTGAATTCTCCACCTCCAAAAGACGCCGCTGCTGCGGCCATATCAAGACCTCCACCAATGGAGGTAATCAAAGCTGATAGGCCACTGTTAGGACTACCGCCAGCAGCCATTCCCAATCCAAGGAAATCAAGAGTTGTATGCTTGGGATCAAACACCGTGGGAGTTCCCATCATCAATTCCTTCAACCCAGAACCTCCATCTAAGCCAAGTCCAAGGCCAGCAGGAACTGAGGCTCTGTCAGGCTCTACTTGCCTCTGACCCCATAGCATATTGTCTTGATGCGCAGATGCTGATGCTGATGATGATGAAGATGATGATACAAGCCCTAACCCACGAAGCAAAGATGCATTTGTTGCTGCAGCACCCATTTCAGCAGCTTTCTGCAGCAATGCAGTTGCAGACATAGCCGGCTGTGGTGATGGTGTGTATGCCCTACGCTCTTGCCCAGTAGCACCAAACAATGACGATTCATGATTGGTCGAAAGACAGAGCGATATGGGTTCAGAAGAGGAGGATGGAAGCATGTCAATCACCCGCTCAAGTGGTGCCATGGATCGCATTAGGTTAGAGAATGCAGAAGCTTGAGGAGGCTGCAAGCTTCCTGATGCAGTTGATGAAGCAAATAGACTAGCAAACATACTACTGCTGGAGCTACCATTGCTGCTTGAGCTAGTGCTACTGCTACACCCCACTGCTGCTGCTGCTGCTGCTGCTGTTGCCACCATTGCTGGCACTTCATCTATGATCGGACTTTGATTTCCCGGCAGCTCTAACCAAAAGTTAAAAACAAAACAAGCCATAAAGTTCATGAAAAAAGTCATCAAAAGTCCGTTCTTACCATTAAAACGCCTTTAAATTAAAAAGCAGAGTCAATAATGATTTCCTTTATCCTGCTAAAACCATCGCTCTTTTTCTTTCTCTATACCTTTTGAATCTCTTCGGATTGTCTAATCATTCAACTTTGCGCAAATTAAATTCCACAGTTTGGACAAGAAAGTCTTGCGTTCAATTGTCCAGTTAGTTCTTCAGAGCTAACGGTGTTTTATTCATCGTAATAACAACAAAGTCGGTAACAGACAAAAACTACTAGACTCCAAGATGTTAAGAAACAGAGACCAAACCAAGATTTCGTGTTGATTAAGAGTTTAAGACAAAACCACAACCGACAAAATTCAAAATTTTCGAAATTTGTATCACTGTACCAGGACTTTGAATTGGCGAAACCGACGATGAAATTACAGCAGCTGGCTGCGATTGAGCTAGTGAAGGCGATTCAGATGTAGCTACCGGAGCTGACGCCGGCTGAAGGGATGAATCAACCTGAGGTATCGGGTCCGATTCTTGATTCTTATTCACCACAGGCGGATTCGGAGTCTGAGTCTGAGCTCTGGCGCTCTCCTCCGCTAAAGCATCGCAGAAAGCTCTGTGTGTGATAAAGCTATCCCTCCTTCAAAAGCATACCACAAAGAAAATCCAGTAAGTAACTCTTCAAAAACCAAACCACCAAAGAGGGGGGAAAAAAAAGGCCTCAAAGATCAGAACTTTGATGTCAAAAAACCTCGAAAACAGAGCCCCGCAATCGCATTTGTACTCTCTCGTGCCACAAATCTTCGAGTGAGCTTTCCAATCCGACTGTACCGCGTACTTTTTCGAACACTTGTCGCATTTCCACTTCTTCTCTCCGTGTTTCCTGCAAAAATGCTTCTTTATTCCGGTAAGATCACCAAGTGCTCTTGATGGATCATGGTGAACACAAGTCAGCTCAGGACACACATAAACTTTTTTCTTCACTTCTTTGCTCGATCTTTGCCTGAGCTTCCATGGAAGATTATGGCCTCGTCGATGAAGCTGCAAGTTCTGGTCCCTTTGAAACCCTTTACTGCAAATTTCACACACGAATCGGTTGGTAGCTAATAAAGTCTTTGGAGACAGAGCAATCACCTCTGCGTCTGGATCTGCAAGAAAAAAATTTAATCGTAGTCACTATGTAAGTTTACAATTAATATTGACTTCGAGGAGTTCAAAACTCAAGTTGATGTTTTCATTACCTGGGGTTCCAGGGAGGTTTCGCTTTTTCTTCGCTGTTGTTGTGGATGTAGGACGCGGTGGCTGGTTGCCGGAGGATGAAACACTAGCTTCGCCGGAAGCAGTGGAGGAGTTATCTAAATCGACCGGCATGACTGGAGGACTAGTAGACAAATGAAGCAAATTAACTAAAAAAGATGGATTATTTTTAGATCAAGCTACTGGACAAAAAAAGTGAAAAAATCCGAAACATTCATTTGAAGTTTCAACGAACCTCTTTAAGAGACAAACTTTCGCCTTTTCTTCTAGGGCTTCGTTTCAGCTCTGTCTCTCGCAGACACGCACACACCACTCACAGCTACCAGTCAATCCAACTTTTTCTATTTCCTCGTTTAAACGCAACTACCAGCTTTCATGACAGCCTCTGACAACATCTCACATTAACCAAAGAACTCAATGATTAAACCCAAAGACTGTTATGGAACACGAGTATCACCCGACCACTTAATTTTCAGCTTTCAACACAAACACCATCAGAAATCCGATCACCAGCGACTCAATTCCAACCCTCCAAAAACCCATAAAAAATCCAGATTCTGCACTGTTCCTGGGTCAACGCTTAGAAACCAGAAATGCCCAGTGTTGTAAAGTCGGAAAAGAAACACAGATGCACAGAGCAAAACAGGGACAAAAAACCAGAGAGACTTGGTGTAAACGCTTTTAGAGAGAGAAGGCTAAGTCGTTGGTCTTTAGTCCAACTTTTCAGACAAGAGAAAGATAAAAGGGAAAGAAAGAGACAATACATTAATTACTACAAGGATTAAGTGAGTTTGGTTCAGTGTTCATCCGAAGGATTAGAGCAATATAATTAACTATATATTGAGTGCATTAAATGTGACTTGTTGTCCACGTCATTTATGACAAGGCGGAGGATTTACCGTGCCACTTGCCGTTTCTAGACACGATGTCCTCTCTCTTCCTTGTTTTGTCGTTTAGCTAAACGAAGGCTTCGGTACTTGGGGTTTCGAAAAGGCTAGGGCTTGAGCACGTGTTCAGAGTCGATGGTTTTTTTGGCACTGGCACTGTGTTAAATTACATATTCTTTTCCACCTTTTTTGGTACCAATTATTCTACTTAGAAAGTCAAACTCCTTTTGTTTTCAGATGTCAATTTTGTCCAAAAACGCGTTCTTAGATAAATGACATCGATAATCAACTAAACTACAATCATAATGATCTATAAATTATATAAATAACAACTTTAATTTAAATATATATTCAACAATTAAAATTTTAATTAGAAATTAAAATGTTGAATTAGAAGAAAATAAACAAATTAGATTGATACTTAGCATGCGTAATTATTTGTTGACTGACATTTAATGTCAATTGGCAAATCTAAGGTTGAGGTTATTCGTATAAAGTACTAGTATTATTTACATCACTTGTTCCAACACTCTTCTCATATAGTACAATATACATCAAACATATATAAAAAAAAAAGATTAATTGTTTTCTTTATTCTGATTTTCAAACACGTTACTGGAAAACATGCCTACCCAATTAATTCACGAAGCCTCTTAGCACTTGTTACTTTGTCATTCCTTTGTGGTAGAGACTGGAGTTAGCTTCCAACTCACAGCACGTTAGTTGTCCGAAAATCGTCAAATGATGCCAAAATAAAGTCTACATGTGTAGTTGCTATATGATCCTTGTCCTATTAATGCGCATTCCAAAGGGATTGGGACTTGTATCTGCAATTGATGCTGTTTTGCAAGTTCGTATATATTGTAAATATACATTCTTTTTTATATTTATGGCCGAAGGCTCATTTTATTCTTTAATGTTTGTATCAAATTTTGATTTACTTTTTTAATATCTAAAATTATCTATATTAAAATTCAAATTTTCGTTAAAATTTCATCAATTAAATATTACATCATTTTTAATAATTAAATATAATGTCAATATTATAATTATTTTTTATTAAATAAACCTACTAATTTTACATGAGGAGCAGGTCGTACTTAAAAATAAAACTTTATTTTAATCTACAAATACTAATCTGCGTCAAGATATAATTATATATAAAATTCACTAGTTTTTCATATATAATTTTTGGTTGACAACTTTTAGCTCTTGATGGCATGTGAATCAAGGTTAAGGACTAAATCGATGTTGTATTAGCATTGAGACATTTGGCAAATGCTATGCAAATGAGATTGATAATAGGCAAAACAGTCATTTTTAACCTCAATATTTAAATCTTCTAACAAATTTAATTCTAGCATTTCAGAAAGTACAAATTAAACCTTAACATTTAACAAACGTTAAAATTTAACCCTAAATTAACAGAGAAATTGACGACAATGTGACGCCATCAATTTTCTGTCAAGTCAGCGCTTAACACATATTCATAATATTTTAATGTTTAAGTGGGTCCCACGATACCACGTGGATCTGACATAACATTGTGGGACCTATAAACTTAAATCAAAAGTTTTGAACCAAATTATTATTAAAAAATGTGGGACTCATTCATAAAATTTATGCTGGAGAGGCTCGGGATCATGTATCACGTGCATGGCAAGGCAGGGGAAGTGTTAAAATCAAAATTTCAACTCCCATGATATCCCTATGAACCCAAAATCCATGTGCATTTATTAACAGTATGTAAGAACATAAAATTACAACATATGTACCTTGCAAATGCTCCTCTTTTCTTGAATCTTCTCCTTGTTTGGGTTATAGCAAACACCAAACACTTTCAATAGCCAGTGAAGAACACACAGAGATGAAGAAATATAGTGTGTAGGGAAGGTTTGAGTACCAAACAAGATGGAAACACAAGTAAGATGCTCAATGGGAAGGATAGAAGAGAGTTATATCACATGCAATAAACATCAAGCAATCTTTGCTTACATGTAAAGAAATTCTCCCTCTAACTCCCTCTAAATGTCTAAAATGTTTCTGGACTCCCTAGCTATTTATATCTATGTTTAAGTGATAAGAAATCACTTATATATATGTTGCTGGAATTAGTGGGTCACAATAGTGATTAGCTGGTCACAATAGTGACTTAGTTGGTCACAATCGTGACTCCACCTTGGACATCCATGCAACATTTGCTTCGTCCATTCCTTTTCAATGTTTCTTACCATGATCATATCGCAATATTATTCCGAAACATTCCCTTAATCTCCTAAGCGTGTAACCCTTTAGGTCCTAATTTTTGGCTACTTGAATTATCTTTTAATCCGAGCAATTCATGAGTGGTTTCATTATGCCAATTTACGGAAAGTAAGTTGATTAACATACAAACTCTCTGATAGTCAATTATCCGACTTTTAAACCTTTCCATAGGCAATTACCATGCAATTTGTCCTTTCACCATTTTATACCCCACTTGGTTCAGAGTATAGACCACATGTCAACTTCTACTAGATTGACTACGTCACATCTAGTCCAAGTGATATTAGTTCTCGTCCTGGAGATCTCATTACTCTTTATGTCATTGAAGACTCTCTTTATGACAGATCTACTTTGGCTAGAGATTCCTGAGTAATGACCCGACAAGAGGCCATGGGTATCATCTCCTTCTATTAGGAGTAGTGAATCTTTTATTGACTCCCCAATTACCTTTGAATACCAATAGTTGTACCCAATCGTCACCCTATAAGCGATCTCGTCTTAAGGCAACAAAGAATGGTGTTAAAGCATATAATCAGTATCCAAGATATCCTTGATTACCTCAAGTTTAAGAATATTTGCACCATTGCTATGATGAGATTAATCACTGACATTTGATAGATCATCCATATGATAATCTCATAGCGGGTTATCTAATATACTTACTACTCTTAATAAGCATCCACATGTTAACTCTAAACATCTTATGCTTACAGTTTATGAGAATCACTGCTTGATCAAATCAATGAGTATAACATGTGCTAGTCTATTTAGATTAACAAGGTCCTGTCTCAATAATCTTATGACTAGGGATAATTTAGATACTAACATAATTACACATGTTAGGAATCTCATTATCATGATTTCCTTCATGTTATGTTTTGTATCATGGGCAATCGACATCAATTCATAAATAAGAATATCAAATCAATGAAAATTGCATTTCACTTTATTAATCAAAATAAAGCTTGTACAAAAGTGCTAAAAGCGATTGCTTTTAGAGCACTACTCTAAAAATTTAACACTAAATATTATTAATCTAATCAAATAACTTAATTAATTAATATAATAATTAAACTATTAACTCCTCTTTTTTAGCTTATGCTTTTGCCTCAATTTTTAAAACTTCTTCCTAAAAACAAAAGCTGCAGGCCAGAAACTCTCGAAATTTTCCTTAAAATATCTCCTTTTTGTTTAAGAATCAAGATATATGTGGTCTTTCACAAGCTTGAGCTCCTCCCTTCCCACTTGCTCTGGCTCTACCATAATGTGCTCTTCATCTCCCTCCTCCTCCTCTTCTTCCTCTATAATCTCAGTAACAAGGTTCAAATTCGTATTCCTACTCGAACTCCTTGCGGGCTCATTTGGAACAATCTTGCCTATATCACCATTCTCAACACCATCACCATTACTATCCTTTTCACTTTTGATCACCTCTTCTTTAGACTTGAAAACAGGACCCCGAACACTTAAAGTGGAGATTTTGGCCTCAATTTCAACTTCCCCACCAACACAACCTTTGTAAGATCACTCCTTTTTAGTAATAGACCATATTCTACTAAAGAAAAGTTTTTTGCTTTACACAAAATTAGTAGTAAACCTAACTTTTCCATATATACACACCCTATGAGATGGTCTCAAACAGAAAGTTGTTATGATGGGTGGACTCATCTTTATTTAGATATTAATGACATTTTGGTGATCTCACCATATGAATTGATGCCTAAGTAGGAAACTATTTAGGCTAAATAACTAAGAGGGAAGTATTACAAAATAAAAATTAGGCTAAATATAAGATATAAAACTTAAAGGAAAAAAAAGTTTAAAAGACATAAGAAAATGAGAATGACTTCTTTATGTGAAATCATTTATCTGTATTTTACTACGCCAAAGTTTTATATTACGAGTCATGTCCTCAATAAGTTCCATTTGAGTCATATCATTCTTGATCACCTTCCCCCTCCTAGTTCTTCTTATGCCTTTTGATGTGAGCATTATCGTGGGATTTTGTAAGCGCAATAGCGCTAAAGATGAGCTAGTAATGTTGGAGGGATAAATAACAAGATTAAGAGCTAATAAGTTCAAATAAGCGCTTCAATCTTATATGGGTCGAATTATAAATGGCATGGAATCTTAAGAGACAATGAGGGGTAATGACAAGATAACTAATCAAGTTGGATGGTATGAGCAAGAAGACTTTCCTTCTTATTTAATTAACTATTTTACGTTAGAAGCATAACTTTCGACAGCCCACTGTTAGTGTCTTAGGCTTGTTTAAAACTTTTAGGTTTAATGGGTTGTATTTTAGAAATATTAGTTTGGGCTTTTGTAGCTCCTTGGAAATGAGTCCATCAGCAGCAATAACTGGTAATTGAGATTGGGTAGGGATGTTCCCAACATGCTTCTTCAACTGAGACAAACTGGTATTATACCAGTATTCAGCCAAAGGTAACCAATTGCTCCAGGCCTTAGGCTGTTCTCCAGTCATGCACCTCAAATAAGTTTCCAAGCTTCTGTTTACCACCTCAGTTTGGCCATCAGATTGAGGATGGTAAGCAGTGGAAAAATTGAG
>JAOQMR010000213.1:6745396-6767239 GCA_027563865.1 Erythroxylum pelleterianum
ATGATGTAAATGAAAAGCACTTGACTTATGATTTTGCATGATATTTCAAAAACATACCTTATTATGTATAATCAAGGCATATTCAAGGTTGAAATGATATGTTATGGAAATGCATGTGGGTAGGATCATGAAATGAGCAAATTTGAGTTAGTTGAAGTCATGATAAATTGGGTTTGGTGTTAAATTGAGAAGAGTTCATGTTTAGAAGATGTCTTGAAACCTTGCATGAGGTTGGATGGCTAAAAGGTAAGTTTTCTTCAAGGCAAGATTAGTGTATTTCCATTTTGAAGGAAATTGTGAATTAATTTAGGATGAATTGGGATAGATGATTTACATAGAAGTTGAAGTTCATCTTTTCATCTTCGAAATGAGACCAAGTATACGGGATTCCGATGTCGGGATTGAGAGATAGAGCCGTTTTAGTGAAGGAAGTCGGGTAGAATAAAGTCATTAGAGAATTACACGGCCAGACCGTGTAAGATTACACGGGCCGTGTAGATTCAGAGGCGGGGTGAAGTTTTCACCCGAGAGCTACACGGTCAGACCGTGTAAATTTACACGGACTGTGTAACTCAGTTAAGCCAGCCACATTTTCACCCGAGAGTTACACGGTCAGACCGTGTAGAGTTACACGAACCGTGTAACCTAGGTGTTATGGTCGCAGGATCACACGGTCAGACCGTGTATCGTTACATGGACCGTGTAATCACCTAATGTTACACGGCCAAACCGTGTATCGTTACACGGACCGTGTAACATTTATGCAGCAAGTGACATTCTCCACCAAGAGGTACACGGCCAGACCGTGTACATTTACACGGGCCGTGTACCGTTTATTTAATTAATAGTTATTTATTTATTCATTTATTTATTCAATTTTATTTATGTAGTGATTTATTCTATTTTTGTTCGGGGTTTAGGAAATTAAGTGTTGGACTCCGGAAATGAGTTTCAAGCAATTGAGGTATGAGTGGATGACTTCCAGGAAAAATTAAGTGTGAGGATATTATGTTTAAGTCAAGTACAATATTATGATTATGTCAAGAAAACGCCGGGCATCGATATCGGGACTCAATAGTTATTGTTCCAGAGTAGTTTAAGACTTGGGTTCCGGTATCGGGGTCCGACATATGAAATAGGATTAATTTTTATTGTATTATGCTCAAGGCTTTTAACTTTAGAGCTCCAAATAATATAGTTGGAGCTATGAAGGACAAGATAGGCAAAAATGTATTGAAAATTATCATCCTAATATATATTGGGAAAGGCATAAAGCATTAGAGGTGAACGAGTTAAGATAAAGACACCATAATAAGACATTACTTTGAGATGACGAAGGACCCTTTCCATTATAAACCGATGATTAAAGGTCAATTTGTTTATGAAGTGGGCTAACTTATTGAGAACATAGCTAAAATCAAGTCATGTGAGTAAAAAGGTATTGAAGAGGGCCAAGTACTTATTGATACTTAATTGAATCAGTTTAGGAGATCCATCATCATGATTTAGTATTATAAATAGAGATAATGGATTTTAAACTTCTTTAAAATCATTCATTTTAATGAGCTTAGTAACATATAAATTCTTTGCTCATAGAATCACACCAACAAGGGTGCTTATTATCTTAGGTAAATGATTTGCTAAATGGAAGGATACAAAGTTGAGTTTAGGAAAAATATTTTTCTTAATTTATAAATTTATTTTTAGAAGTAGGTAATATGATGATTTAGCTAGTGGTTTTATATCAACATTGATGGAATTAAAGGGTTCTTGGAAAGAGATATATTATAAGTATTGTCATTATTATATAGAGTGGGTGAGGATGTAGCACTAGGTATGATATAGAGCTGAAGAAGGCCAACTACTTACCTATGATGGAGTATGTTAAAGAGTGACCTTGGAAAAAGACAAATTCCTTACAAGTTTTAAAGAAGTGATTGGAATATGAATGACATTTAGATTAAAAGTATGAACATGAAAGATAAAGTAAGGTATAGAAAAGGGTAAGGAAATATGGTCAACATCATCATAGGATAGGCCATATCACTTACAGTTTTAGTAATTTAGAATGCACAAGACTTAAAAAAAAGATGCATGCAAGCATTACGTTAGAGTGTAAGACTAGTGTTTGCAATCAATAAAGCCAATATACTCGTGTCTATAAGATGGGTAGGTCATATGATGAATGTTATATTAAGTTAAACATTTTGAAATTGCTCGATACTATGCTCCATCATTTATATAAATAGTCTTGATTTTGGTTTTTAAGTGATCTTTAATGATTTTGAAAATTTTATCAAACACCATAGACATATTATATTTCAAATTTTAAGAATAAAAGCAAGATTATTTTGCGAAATAATAAAGAAAATTGACATCATCAGAAATTTTCTAGGAGAATTCATAACTATAGGACATCAAAACATCTAAATATATAACTTAAAATGGTTTATCACAAAAGATAGATAATCTTTTTTTTGAAAAAAAATTATTAATGACAGAATAAGAAATGTGATACACACTCGAAGAATAGCTCCAAACTAGCATCAAACCATTACAAGTCCTATTTTATTAAGGTTAAACATTACATATTTAGTAAATCATAAAAGTAAGACAAAAAGTTATTGGGTTTTTCAGTGTTAAAGCATAAAAAAAGTTCCAAACTTATTAGTTGACTAGGAGGAGCAACTTCCTAGCTCTCTTAATGCATGTATAATGCTTCGAAGCATATTAGAACTATAGGGAAAAAGTATAAAGCTAACACTTTCTCATCCTATGATGGTATTAATGTCCAAATCTATTTGGTATTTACTTTTCTACAAGAACATTTCTAGAAGAACCTGATGATTGTTCTTATGTTTCCCTTAAAATAGACTAATATTCCCTCTTTCCAAATCTTAGATACTAACTTACCAAAGAAGATTATGAAGTTGATAAATTCCTCCTTGCACATTCATCTTCTTTCAGTAATTTCACTTTAAACTGATTGATTTCAGAATCATCAAATGCTAAATCATCAAAATCATTTCCTAAATTAAAGTAGAAGACCAATAATAAATACACAGCATAGTCTGCACTTAAATGTATCGATTAGGCATCTGAATACTCAATTGAGGTACTTTGCAAACTTCCCAAAATAAGCAATCTTCCCAAAATAATAGTCAATCTTCCCATAACAAGGTTGCACACAAAAGAGTAAGGTAAGGAAAAAAAAAACATTTTCAAGCAACATTTTCTAGAACATTAACCACACGTTAACCAATTCACTCATCTCTAACTAAAATTCCATAAGAAATAAATTGAAGAACTCTGTAGCAATTAAAATTTCAGAAGAAAAATATGAAGAACTCTGCAGAACACATAACTTGAAAGAAGAAAATTGTTGAGACAATAAATTAAAAGTAAATGCCAGAGGGATGAGAGCAGAGAACAAACGCAAGTAGTGAGAGAAGAAGACAACTACTGATAACCACAACGATGAGAGAATAACACTTCTGAAAAGGGCGAACATATGTCGATTAAGCAAAAAACACGATGAAAGAAGATGAGGAACGTGAAGACATAAGCAAGTAGCCAGAATATAAAAGAGGAAAGCGACAAAGAGAAATGTGGTAGATGGAAGAGGAATTTGTTAGAGTAGCCAGAGCATGAAAACAGAAGAAGAAAAGCTAAAGGAGATGTCTGTGTTTAGGTTATAAGTCTCAGAAATCGTTTAAGTGGAGAAAACGATGTTGCTTAACTAGAGAAAATGACGTTGTTTAAACTTTTTTTTTATTCTTCTTTTTATGGTTACAAAAATATTTTCACAATGAAAACTTGTTTTCACGAAATTTATAAAATATAACTGATAGCTGGAACATATTTAAGCTTTAGCTACGAAAAATATTTCGTTACTAAAATCTTTTTGCTGCGTAACTTTATTTACAATGAAAAATGTCGTTAAAAAATTATTAGTTACAAAAATAAAATTGCAATAAAACTAAATATAGTTAATAGTATAAAAAATTCACAAAATAAAATTTTTTAAAATACTGCTTTAATAAGTCACGATTTTCAAATTTCGTAACTAAATAGTTACTTTTAGTTACGAATTTTAAATCGTAACGAAAGAAAACGTAGTGAAAAGTGATATTATATATTTTATTTGTTAACCTGGAAGGATAAAAGTGTGGCCACAATGCATTGCAATAAAATAATATATAAATTCAAAGACAATATAATTAAACAATAAAAACATGTTGAAAATTAACATTGAAATAAACAAATATAGCACAATGTACAACTAAACCAATCAAGTATCGAAACTCGTTGACATAGGATGCATGTATACCGGCGGAATCATTAAAAATAACAAAAAAAGCATATTTATATTAGGTAATAATAGATCTTTTAAAATTAAACAAATTATAAATTCGTGTCATAGGTACTAGCTTCACAATAGTACACGTTACAGTCCATAGACAACAAGCTCAAATAAATACTTGGATCAATCAATGCTTTTATAAGATAAATAATGGAACCCTGCGGTGGTGTCAAAAGCTTAATGATGACTCTTTGGGGGTATTTTTTTTTTAATATAAGAGAGAAAAGGAACCGATTACAAAACAAACCACGGGAAGTTGATTCCCGCTGTATCCTGAAGAAGGAGAACATGACACCCAATGGTAGAAGGGTAAAATAAGTAACGCCAAGCTCAAAATGCACAGCATAACCTGCTAGCCAGTCTGCACAACGGTTACGCTCATGGTAGATGTGGCGATTGACCACCGTCCAATTTCGAGAAAAAAGCTCGTGAATCTTTTGAACAATAGGGTTACGAATCGAAGACCGGCAGGACGAGGAGGAGAGGAGTTGGATGGCCACAGCCGAGTCAACTTCCAACTCAATCCGACGATACCTTAGGTTCCACGCGACCGTGAGCCTGGAAAGAGCGTGAGCTCTTTTGGGGTATCTTTCAATCAAACAGGTTTAAGGAGTTGGTAACTAGTTGGAACCACTCTATGGCTGCTACTTGCAGCGCTTGGCGTTGATTTCCTTCACAGTACATTTAATGGATTCTATGCATTTACAGCTTAATAATTCCAAGTAAAAATAGGTCTCCAGAAGCCCAAATCCCGGCCCCAATCCTATAAATTAAACGACATCGTCATGCGTCATGATCTTATATAATGTATACAGAGTCTAGGGAATTTAACGCCCTCTCCTTCCCTGTGTCTGCTGCTCTCCAGCCCACCGCATCTCCTCCCAATAAACCACGTGATTTCGGCGGAGCGATCGCTGGAGAGAGAATAACTAACAGAGACACCTATGGACTTAGACGACCTAGATGGACCGAGTCAGGTTCCTTCACGAGTCACCCGGTTCGCGCCTAAATCCTCCAGATTAAAACCGCAACCGCAACTGCAACTGCAACTGCAACCCAAAGCGGAACCAAAACCGTCAGTTCCGCCTCCGAAAATAGAGACAGGTGATCAAAAAATAGTCAATACAAGTGAAGATGAAGCTAAAGTTGTTGGTATAGCAAAGACAGAGACTGTGGCCTCTAATGGCTCAGTGAAACTGGAAACTCAGGCGGCGATGAGTTCCAACCGTGATGACGCGATGGAGATAGATAAAGATAAAAAAGTTATGGAAGAAGAGGAAGAGGATATGATTGTTCGCGAAATTGACGTCTTCTTCACCCCATCTGTAGACGAGAATACTCAGGTTACCTCTGTTAATACTCTCACACGCAAGATGCTAATATTCGGTCTTGAATGCACGACTATTTGGAAGTATAATTGGGTGTTTTTCTTCTTTGTAATAGATTATTGTTCTCTTTTCTATGTTTTGAAAATATTACTAATCAGGAATATATGGTTTCATGTTAATTACATTCTACTGTTGTGAATCTTTTTTTTCACTATTATTTTCCTGCTTACGTTAAGTAGGAAGAATAGAAAGAAAAAAGGGAAAAATGAAAAATAGATGAATCCATACAAGAAAAAATCAATTAAAACAAAGTTTCAAAGTAAAAGACTTTTTTGGAACATACATATTAAGATTAGGGGTTTTTAATTTTCGTTATACTTGCATTGCCTGTCGATTGCTTGCTGCACATTGATGTGTGACTTCAGCTAATCTCTTGCAAAATTGTTTTAGCTATATGTCATGCAATATCCTTTGAGGCCTTGTTGGAGACCCTATGATCTGGATGAACGTTGTCAAGAGGTGATTGCTTATCTTTTCTTCTCTTTGTTGATTGAATTTCCTTAGTGAGCAGTGGGGATTTTTTTTTCTTGACCTTATGCAGGTTAGAGTGAAACCTGCAACTGTGGAGGTTGAGGTTGATTTAGCCATTGATGATTCTACAAATTGGGATTCTGGTATTGCCAGTAAACTTGATATGACAAAGCAGGTTTGCTTCTGTATTTGATGCCAATCAGGAGTTTATGAGTGTGCCAAACTTGGTTTCTTTTCTAATAGACAATGGGAAAGTAAAGGGGGCAGTCGTTAGCTCTTAATTAATTGATTTACATGTTAAGCTATTTTGGAATAGGGTTTTCAAATAGGAATCTGAAAGGTGCAGTGAACTTCTCTAGTGCGTGATAACATACGAGATTTTGTCAATGATTCATTAAGGCAGGTGCCTTGCAAAATCTAATATTGGAAAATCAATCAATTTGCCAAAACCTGGCTTCTGAGTTTTTGGAATTGAAATATAAATTTATCAGCCTACTTCCTGCAACTTAGTGCAAGTAGTACTAGTTGATCACTATAGCTTTCTCATATGAGAAAGAAACGTTTCGTCTATACATAAGGGACTTCCATCCTAGAAAAAAAACTTCAAAGCTATTCAATTTTTTTCTTAAAAATTGTATATGCCTTGCAAAGAAGCCTGATAGCATCTCTTGTTCTCTAGACTTTATCTACTACATGGCAGCCACCTCGTTGTAGTGGCTATGCTGTTGGGGTCCTGATCGGCAATAGGGTATGGATTTCTTGTTCTCTTTTTCTGCATTTTTCATATCCATTGTGTTGTAATCAATTTGGTTGAAACTTGCAGCCAACATGAAGGCAGTATGCTTATTGTTTTGTGTTGTCAATTTTTCTTGCTGTCATGGTGCAAAATGCAATAACACCATCATTGCTTTTCCAGCATCATTTTATTCTAAATCGGTTTTCCACCTATCAAAAAAAAAAAAATTCTAATTTTAAAAAAATGTTCTAAATGGCTTTCTCCTTTTCTTTTTTTTCCCTCTAATCTTGCAGTTGTACCTAAATCCTATTCATACAGTGGTGCAGCTGAGGCCATCAATGGACCATCTAAAACCGAGTGACTCAAAAAAGAAGGGCAATTTCATTTCTGACGGAGAAGCTACTGTTAAAGTGGAAGATTCTGGTGAGGCCAAAGCTGTTAGCTTATCAAAAAAGCAGGTTCTCTCTCTCTCTCTCTCTCTCTCACACACACACACACACACACACACGCTAACACTCTTTCACACACACACACACAATCAAATGCACGGACAGACTCACTCGCCCACACATGCACACCCGCACTTACAGAGCCTGTTAACAACTTATTATCAGATGAGTAGTTTGATTTCCGACAAAGCCTCATCTAATGTCATTATTGGTGCTGTCGTTTTACTGGAAGGTTAATAAAGCTTTACTTCTTATATTTAGTACACCTGCTACCTAGCCTAGAATAATTGATGCTTGACACGAAATGGTTTTTAGCCGAACGGTGCTTCTTTTGAAAGGTATTGGCCCAAGTAACAAATATTTTTCTTTCTTGTGTTGCAGAACAAGCACATGGAATCTGCAACAGAGCAAAAATCAGATGCTGAGGTATGTGTTTTTTACTAGCTGATATAGGGTTGTCTGGTTGTGGTATAGTGTTTTGGACTTTTCCTTTATCATGAAGTATGTTTTAGTAGATTTGGGAGCTGGGATCATTAAAATTTGAGGATATCTCATTTTATTCAGTGTTGGATTCCACTTAAATTTCATAGCTCCAAGAGTGAGTTCTCAACCAGATACTTGCAGAGAATGGTAGCACAAGAAAGTTATCAGATAGAGTTTGCCATGAACTCGTGAGATATATTTCGGTTTTCTGTTTCAAATTTAGATACCTCAGCCGAACTATTTTCAAATAGTTTCATCAAGTTCTGATCATTGGATCTCATGCAATTTTAAGGTACGACTATATGAGTTCTTTATGCCCTGGAGCATCTGATGTCTCTACAAAAACAAAAGGTCCTTCAAGGAGGTGAGTACATGCTTTTAGTTCTTGAATGTTCTTCATCATTTTTTTGGTAATGTGATTATAAGAATGCACTCCCATATAAGCTATAAAAATATAGATGCTTCATACATGGAAATGTATGAATTAATATGTTTATGCGATACCTTCAAACCACAGGTAACCAAACGATTGTGGGCCATAATGATTAAATATCAAATAAAGATTTATTATCTCAAAATTGAAATGACGTGTAAGGTAAAATGTTCTTATTAATTCAGAAATGGGGCTATTAATGCTCCTGTCTTCACTAGGATTGGCTTGTATAGGTATGATAACTTGAAATTTGGATTCTATTTTGTACATTGTAGCCCGAAAAAGTTTACAAGAAAATGGGAGGAAAATTTGCGTCTTTATACGAATCCAGCAAGAGACAAGTAGAGGTTCCTTCATTGTGTAGTTTTGAAAGTCCCTAAACAACACTAACATGGATGTGGAGACTGGGATGCAGAATTTTATTCCCACCTCTGACCTTGCGCTTTTCACTATTCATCATCTTGATTTTGTAGGGGTTTATTGTATTTGCTCTAGATACATTGAATGATTGTTCTGGCATCTTGGCGGAGATTAGGGTGAGCCTTGATGAACAAAAGAAGAATTGGTAGAAATTCTCATACGTGAAGCAAAGCAAACCTATTTTCAGACAAAGAAGATTAAAAAAAAAACAAAACTATTGTTGGCTAGGAATGCCCTGAGATTCTTGATGAGTGGATATGCAAACCTTCTTTAACCTTCATTTTCTTTATGTTTATGGATGTTTTTTTTTTTTTATTTTCTGTTCTTGTTTAGGCTCTAATGCGCTCATCTGAATAAGGAGCCCAATTTTCATCCTCATGTTGCTGACATATATTTACATGCATGGTTCCAGGTTTTTGCTCTCGCTGCCATTGGAAGAGCGTTTTAAGAGACTCCTTTCAGAGGTTTGTTGCATGTTCAGGCATCAAATATGTGTTTTAAGCTGTTAATCTAATGGTGATTGGAAGTTTAGCATCACTAGGCAAGCACATGCAGATATATATTTGCATCTCTTGTATGTTTGTGTGCTCATCTTTGTATCACATAAACCATTTTGGTGGAGCCGTTTATAACATGTGAACTTATGCAGATGTTCTGTCTCAATTCATCTGTGTGCTAGGATCAAGTTTCTGTTAACAATCCTCCTTACTTTTTTCTAGAATTCTAGAACTTAAAGATCTCATCTCACCATTCATGCCTAATAACTTTAAAAGATTGAATTTCATTAAATAAATGCTGACACCAGAATTGCAGCTTGAAATATATGTCCGACTGTATTACTACTGCTACGTAACAAGGGCTTATCTTGTCTTTAAGTTTGCCATCGAGAAATCACTGCTTTGTATATTTATATGCAGTTGAACTCTGAGGCGAGGCATGCTAGAGTTGTTTTTTCTCATTTATCATTTTTGACAGAAATCATATAGCTGTTATTTTATAGTCATTTTTTTTGCGTTTCACTTTTACTATTATGTGGAATACCTGTTTATTCCATTTACTTTCCTTGGTATCATAAATTTGGAGGCTTTTATAGGGGCCCCCAGTTCAACGGTTTGATGCTCTTAAGCACTTTGCTCCTGATGACACTATTCAAGATGTTTTAGCAATCCTTTCCGATCATGGAAGACTGGTGCAAGGACTTTGGACTCCGAAAAGTTCTTTGCTTTTCCCAAATCAACATGGCATGGTAACCGCCGCAAGAGATTATGTTCTTCTTCTATTTAGCAAGAATCTGGTTGTTGACTGTTCAACACTTGATGTCTCAACAAAGTTTAGAGGAGAGATGAAGAAGTTTCTGAATAGTTTTGCGGTTGAAGTTTCTACTAAGGAATGGAAATTTAAAGAAAAGCCTGATACTCCATTCTTAAAACTGTATCCTGAAATTCTTAAGGAGCAAACAAAATCTTGGGAAGAAACAGAGAAAATATTAAATGCTTTAAAATATTCGGAAAAAGCTGGGCCTGGAAAGAAAAATGTGATGACGATGCCTACTGTTGTTCATAATCAAGTAAGATTACTGCATCCTGAGAAAAACATAATTAAGGGTACAAGTGGAGTATTCAAGAAGAAGAGCATAACAGGTGAAACACGAGAAGCTCTTTTAAAGGCTCTCCCAAAAGTATTCCAAAACCACAAAGTTTGCAGGTATGCATTCTGGCTTTACTGCATGTTTTGCTGATGATAACCAATCATAAAGTATGCTACTGTCTTTAACTAATCTGCCAATTTGTCAGAATGCATAGTTTGGTTCAAAGGACACAGTGTTCCTGTTGAGTTAATTTCAGATCTCTAAAATTGAGGATTTATGATCATTGCTCTTCTTGCTATTTCTCTTTATTTTGGGGATGCGACTTGTTTAGGTCATAGTCAGTAGTTGAGTTGTGAGATGGTTAACTAACTTACTTAATCAGAGAGGTCATCTTATTGATTAGTTTTAGACTTGTCGTGGAGGTAACCACTCTTGAAACTTTTGGAATTACATCTGTTGTCTTGGTTGAAGTGATCCCCTCAAAACAATAATCACTTCATAGGACGCACGTCAAAGCATTAAGGTGTGAAGACTAGGGAGTTTATTTTTGTGGGATTTTTGGGATAAACAGGATGTGCTGCAGCATAACGAGGTCCATCTGTGTCTTATCAGGGAATGATGGATCAGGGACCGGAAGAAGGATGCAGAACAGTAGAGGGGAATCGATAGGAGAATGAAAGATATTAGTGAGAGGAGGAAAATGATTAAGGAGGTCGAGACTGAGAAAGAGGAAATGACATTGAAGAGATAAAGATGAGAGGAGGGAAGAAGAGAGATAGGGAGAAAGATAGTAGGAGATCAGAGATTGTAAGATAGAGGAGGGAAGAGAGACATGGAGAAAGAGAGTAGGAGATCAGAGATTGTTACATTGATTGATTGATGTTCAAATAGGAGCCCCTTTTCTATGTATTTCATACTTAAGTCCTTGACTATTTTAAGTCAAAGGTGATGTTTATAATTTTGTCCCTAACGTTTAAATACATTGAAATGCATCATTTCTAAAATTCCCGTTGTTTCGGGCGAAAACCTAAAGTTCATATTGATGTGCTCATTTGGTTCTAGGACCAATGCCCAATTGTGTAGACAGAGCCAAACGCCAAAACCAAGTTGCAAACCTATCTGATCTGCCCATTGCTTCGGCCAGGGTGGTGAAGGGAGGGCCCCAGTTGGTAGGAAAAAATACCAACATCCCCTAGGTTAACAGAGTCACAATCTCCCTACTTGATCAAATTTTCTGTGACGCCCTACTTGATCAAATTTTATTTGTCTTAGAAAGACTTTCTTGGGGTTGTGAGTTGAATACCGTTCTTTTATCACAGTGATTTTGTAGATTGATGGGAGTTACTATCCTAATTGTTCCTTTTTTATTGGTAATACATCCCTCTTAAGTTGCATAACTTTCCTGGCAGCTTTGAATTGATTTGTCAAGGTTTGCGGGATCTAGCTATTGCTCAGTCTACACTTCCAAAGGCTGATCCTAGAATGACAATTGCTGCAGCATCTGGTGCTGATGCTCCTCCAGAGGAGCTGAAAGAAGTCATAAGTGAAGTTGCAACATTTGTTCATGGTTCTTATGTTTTGAAGTCATCACCAGATCATCCAGAATATGATTCCTTGAGGTAACTATGATTCTTTTCTTACTCGTAGGTTCATTTGATGGTCACCAAGGAGTAATATACCAATTACAAACCATTAATCATATTATTGTCCTTCTATTCTTCTCAGAATTTCTCTTTCATTGTAGGAAAGTTGTAATTGATCTTCTACTGGCAAGGGGACCTGATGCAAAGATTAAGAAGGCTGATATCCTTGAAGCTGCCAAGCTTGCTCTTAGAAGGGATGTTGCTAATAATGAATATAACAAGGTTAGTAATCTGTGCGCCTTTGATGTTGGAGAATATAACTTGTTACGATGCTGGCCAAGGGTTAGTAGCATATTATTGTTTGAAATTTATAAGTGTTGGAGGGCAGGGAGTAGGAAGTCAATTTTGGATGTCAATTGCTCTAAATTCCTTAGGTACAGGAGCTTTCTTATAGCAAACAAAAGTAGTGTCTAAAGGCTTACAACTTGCTTACAACTTTTGAACTGCTAAAGGTTGAAATGGTTTAGGAAATCTAAAGTGTCTACATATTAATGGCTTTCCTAGCATTAAGATTTAGCAATTACAAACATGTAATTAGGCAAAAGAAAGCCATAATGTATTTTAGCGTAAAAGACAAAAACCTCCTGTACTTGGGGGGAAATTTTAGGAAAACTCCCTATTGTTTGGAATTTTCGAAAAAAAGTCTCTCTAATTTGAACTTGTCCAGAAAAACCCTTTAGAGTTGACTTCCATTAAAAAAAAACTAATAGAAGTTTTGACATGACAAAGTTGGTCTATATGGACCAATCAAAACTAGCTGACATGGAACACTTAAAGTTACCTGACCTGTTTTACTCAACCAATCTGACCTGACCCGTAAAATAATCCATCTCACCTTGTAAACTAATTCCCCTTATGCACATTCTCTTCCCTTTTAACCACAGGCCCACAAATTATCACAATTGACACACTGTAATCATGCAAGGATTGCCACTAACTGTAATTGTTGGAGAGAGACCAAAGAACCCAACTGAGATGGTATTGAACCATTGAGTAGTCATAGAACTTGTAAAGAAGTGAGATTAGCAATTGTGGAGGTATTCTGCCAGATAATCTATTAGTATTCAAATATAGAAACTGAAGTGAGGATAGGCCACTGAGTTCTTGTGGATAGGACCTGGAACAGAGTACGAGGTGAGGTCTAAAAACCTAAGATGGATAAGTTGGCCAAAGGAAGGAGGAATTGTACCAGAAATATTAGAAGAGGAGAGATTGAGAAGTAGTAGATATGAAAGAGAAGAAAGTTGTGAACATAATGAAAGAGAAATAACTCTACTTTGTGGAGAACACGTAATGCCATGCTGTGAACAAGGACTTGAGCTTGAAGGATCCCAAGAAGAGCTGACTGAAAAGGATGACTTAGCTTATGGGTCTGTTGCTGAGAGAAGAGAAATAAGAGCCTGTCAATCAGGAAGTAAAAAAGCCACGGAAAGTGTTGTCATGGTTAACGTTACCAAGAATGAACAAAGCAAGAGAGTAGAGGTTGGTTTCTCCATTTTTGGTTGTGATAGTGATGGTGAAAAATAAAATCCACTCTAAGAGACAACATGCGTATGAGAGAGAATTGTTGAGAGACAAGGATGCTTGAGTTTTACCCTAAACTTGTTGAAACCATGTATGTGAACAATACGAAAAGACTACCACCATTAAATTTTCAGAGAAGAATCTGTAAAATGAGGTTCAGGTCCAGATAAAGGACTCAAACTTGATGGTGATTAAACGCTACCCCTAAAGAATTTCTCCTATTTCAAATAGAATCAGAGTGGAACTTCTAGTGGCTCTGCTGGTGATGGTGGACTTGATCAGATTAAAAAAAAAATGATAATGGAAATCTTTCAAATTTCAGGCTTTGCAAGCCTATGGATTACATTATATATAAGTGGTCATGGCATATTATGCAAACTGGGTTTTGTTGGGTGGTTGTTGCGACTGCCTGTGCCTGGTATCATATGGTGGCTGAGCCACTCTTCTATTTGTTGCTTATAACCCAACCCGGAAACGAAAATGGCTTCCTCCACCACCAAATACTTTTATGGCGTGGTTAAACAGGAAGACAACATGAATTGCGAGAATTAGTTTATGGGGTGGGTTGGGTTATTTTAAGAGTTGGGTTGGGTCGGTTAAGTAAAACTGGGTTGGGTATATTTTGGGTCAAATGTTCTACATCAGTTAGTTTTGATTGGTCCACCTGGACTAACTTGTTATGTCAGAACTTCTGTTAATTTTTTGTCACAGAAGTTAAATCTAGAGGATTGTTCTAGATAAGTGTAAACTAGAAGAATTTGTTTCGAAAATTCGAAATGATAAGTAGTTTTTACAAAAATTTTCTAAGTACAGAAGATGTTTTTGTGTTTTACCCTTTATTTTATCATGAGCCTAGTCCTTTTTGTTCAAGATGTAACTAGGAAAACTGATTGGCGTGAGCCTTAGATGTTTTGAAATTGGCGTAATAAATCCAAGTTGTTGAATTATCACAATGATTGTTTAAGTGCTCAGTTGAGTATTATTGTGGTCTGATCCCATTTGTCTTTTAGAATCCTAGTGATACAGGCTTATCATTTAGATCAAGAAGCTTTAATTACACCTTGTACTTGGTCGTATCATTTCAAGTTCTGTTAGCCTACACTGTTTTTCTTCTGTGAAGCTCTTCCGCCAATATTATCTGATGGGCAAGTTGCTTTTTGTGTAACTTTTGCAATTCCGTGATTAGATTCTGATGATATTGGTGGAGTGGAGTTGATTTTAAAGAAGGGTAGTAGACAAGTTGGGCTTACATTTGGGCTTTTATATTCCTAATGAACGATGGAAGTGACTGATGAAAAGTGGATCCATCTTCTTAGTTGCATTTGGTGGTTTTACTTTCCTATCTGCAAGTGGAGTTCAGAATTTTGGATACTTGTGTTTTCTAAAGCTAATATACCCGTTTGCAGGTCATGACAGATATTTGTGTATCTAAAGGCTCTTTTTGGGTATTAAAGAGTGGCGATGGGAAGCCCTGTTAACTTCATATCATACTATTCATCAGAACAATGAGGAAAGGAAGCGAGGTCTTCTAATTTGGAAGACGTCATTCGTATTTGTACTTGTGTTCTCATCGACCATGATGGTGACACATCTGCGCGCATATAACAAAGGAAAACTTGTGGAATAGCTGATTGATCCCGGAAAAAGATTTACTTGTTCAGAATATTTGTCTGTATGCTCTTCAGATAACAGGAAAAGAGCGTACTTGAATTCTTAGGAGCTATTAAAAAGTCATACAAGCAAAACGGGTGTTTCTATGCCACTATAAGAATTAACGTAGAGAGAAATGTCACCAATTTGATCAATGTTAGAATGTGAGTGGAAATTACATTTTGTATTTTATTCTTATATTTGTCGATGCAATGCCATTCCAAAGTGTGATTACTGGATTTGTGAACGAGCAGCCTGGGTAATTACATACATAAACCCGTGAGTTTTTAACCCAATGAAAGTTTCCTCGATACGCTCAATTTAAGTTCTCAAGGTATGCAGTTTTATTTTTAGTTGATAGTAGAAACGTTGTTTCTAATACAAAGCTTTGTACTCTGTGCGAGATTAGTATGAATTTCATTCAATTGTTTGCTAGAGTTAATGGTGCCATTTGAATTTTCTTCCACTTCAATATGATGGAGCGTTCTGTGGCAAAATTTTAATCCAATTTCCTATGAACCTGCATTAAACATCTTACAAGTTTAAGGAGCATTAGGGTTGCGTTAACTTTTCGCTATGGATAGAGTTGCATCAAAGATGATACATTTGATGCTCTCGTTCAAATGCCGAAAATGGAAAAGAAAACTTGAAAAAGGGAAAAGCTTGTCCACTGATTTATTTTAGAGTAGGTATTAGAAACAACACGAAAGGCTATGTAATATTGGACCTTTTCAAATTCTGACTACTTTGTGCTTCTGTTGTTGTTGAATTTGAAAAGTTATATTTATTGGGTTACAAGTATTGTAAGGATTGATTTTAACTTAATGATTTATGAAAATCATTGAAGGTTTAACTTGACTTTGGTCTGTTAACTAATCTGAAAAATACTAATTGTAATGGCATTGGCATTTGGCATGTCTAAAATTCATTTTTCAGGGCTCTAGCACCACCTTCTAAGCTTCTACATTGGTTTCCATCACAATGTACACAGTGCTTCCCTTGCTCCCCTTAAACCCTGAGAACGCACCCCGCCAATTCCTTTCTCAGCAACCACGGCGAAAATGGCCTCCTCCCTCCGCCTTCGCCACCTCTCCACCGCTGCCAACTGCACCTCCATAATCTCAATCTCCAGTGCCAAATCAAAGCTCCGATCCGAATACGACCCCGACAAGGCACTACAGATATATTCCTCCGCCTCCGGCAAATTTAACTCTCCTTTGTCGTCTCGTTATGCACAGGAGCTCACCGTTCGCCGACTCGCTAAGTCCCAACGGTTCACCGACATCGAAACCCTAATCGAAGGCCACAAAAATAACCTCAAGATCAAGCAAGAGCCTTTTCTCTGTACGCTTATTCGATCCTATGGTCAAGCTGGTATGTTTGATCACGCCCTTCGGACTTTTGAGCAAATGGATGAATTGGGTACTTCTCGATCTGTGATTTCTTTCAATGCCTTGTTGTCTGCTTGCACTTGGTCAAAGCTGTATAGTAAGGTTCCTGCCTTGTTTAACGATGTTTCGTCGAAATATGGGATCTTGCCTGATTCGATTTCTTATGGGATTTTGATTAAGAGTTATTGCGATGCGGGAACGCCCGAAAAGGCTGTTGAGAGATTGAGGGAAATGAAGGAAAAAGGAGTGGAAGTGAGTGCGGTGACTTTTACTACTATTGTGAGTTCGTTTTATAAGAAAGGGAAGAGTGAAGAAGCAGAGAGGTTGTGGAATGAGATGGTGAAAAAGGGATGTGAACTGGATGTTGCAGCTTTTAATGTGAAAATCATGCATTTAAAAGGTGGGGAGCCTGAGAAAGTTAAGGAATTGATGGAGGAAATGGGGAGTTTGGGGTTGAAACCTGATGCGATTAGTTATAATTACTTGATGATTAGTTATTGTAAGAGTGGAAGGATGGAGGAGGCTGAGAATGTTTATAAGAGCTTACAGGAAAATGGATGTAAACCAAATGCATTCAGTTTTAGGACTTTGATTCACTACTTATGTAAGAGTGGGGAGTACGAGAAAGGGTATAAAATTTTTAAGGGAAGTGTGAGGGTGCGTAAGATTCCCGATTTTGCCACAATGAAGGGTTTGGTAGAGGGATTGGTAGCAAAGAAGAAGATGAAGGAAGCAAAAGGAGTGATAGGCACAATCAAGAAGACGTTTCCTCCAAATCTTGTGAATGCATGGAGGAAAGTTGAGGAAAATCTTGGTCTGAATTCTGAGAAGGACCAAGGAGGCGCAGCAGGACAGTTGGCGAAAATGTTTTCTGGTGTTCCGACATAGAATAGCTCTTAAATTTGCAGCAACTAATTTAGGGTGCTTTAAAGCATGTAACTTTTAGCCATGTTATTTAGCTGTAATAGCTGATTTGGAACTGGGAGATCTGCATGAGTTCATAATTTATAAAAGAGTTCATCAGAGCCAAATTAATATGCCAATTGGATGTGCTGTTTGTGATGCATTAGATATGCTCTGTAGTTTTCCCTTTGCCAATTGGCGCTTTGGGAGAGGAACCGCATTTTCGGTCCTAAGTGAGCAAGGATACCAGAGATCATCTGTAACTGTCTGCGTTGACTGATGCTTCCTGAAATTGTCCAGGACCTTTGCGTTTTTGAACCCTTCATGTGCGTGATCAGGATATTGGTTTAGACAAGCTGGTTATGGCGGTGGTAAACTAACGGCTCCGTGGGGAAGTTATGTCAGTTTAACAAAGCCCCTTGACGTTGAAGACATTGAATCTGGGCTGTTGCCCTTTTCGGTTTTTCAATGTTCTAATTAAACATTGAATTTGGGCTCTTCACCTTTTTGCGTGTCGATCTTCTATGGGCCTAAGCCATGAAATCCTTGGGCCATACTTTCCTTCTCCAAGCAGCTTTTATTAATTACGGACTTAATTGCGATTTAGAGACTCTCTCTTCGTAGAAGAAGAAGAAGAAGCAGAAAATGACAACACGAATCGCGCCAGGAGTGGGAGCCAATTTGCTGGGCCAACACTCTGCTGAGAAAAACCAGGACGCCACCGCTTACGTCGGCAACCTTGACCCTCAGGTTAGCTGGAGAAAATTATTTTAGTGCTTCTTCTCCTTCGTCTTCTTCTCGTTTAACTTTGGTATTAATATCTACTGTGTTCGTGTTGCAGGTTGCTGAAGAATTACTATGGGAACTATTTGTTCTAATAGAGCCCACAGTCAAGCCCACACCACTTTCTAGAATATCCCTTGTAATCTACTAATTAATTCTGTCAACTATGTATATATGTAATGGTACATATTACTTAAATCTAGGCACTGGCACTTAAATAGCTTAGCCTTTCTTATTTATCTCTATAAATTCAAAGTTCCAAATACAACATATACACACTTTCAATTCATAACTGTTATATGGTATATTATATGGTATCAGAGCTATAGACACACGTCAAATATATATAATTTTTTTTTTCCTTCCTCTTATTTCATCATGTCCGGTTCATCTTTTTCAACCTCCAACATGTCTGTCAATCTCATCACAATCAATGATGTTGCCCAAGCTCCACTGAAATTAACATCCACCAACTATTTATCCTGGAGGCTACAGTTCTACAGTCTCTTTATTGGGTATGATCTCATGGGCTATATTGATGGTACTAAACCATGTCCACCAGCTACCATCACCATTGCAGATACACCTGCATCAAATCCAGAATATCAGTTTTGGATTCGCCAAGATCAACTTATTTTAAATGCAATCATTGGAGCTCTTTCCCCATCCATTATTCCTTTCATAGCCTCTGCTACCACATCTAAAGATGCTTGGGATTCTCTTGCTAAGACCTATGCACAATCAACTCATGGCAAGATCAAACAAGTGAAAGCCCAGCTCAAAAAAATTATCAAAGGCCAATATACAATCACATAATATATGCAAGCAATAAAGAAAAAGACAACTCAGCTAGCTGAACTAAAAGCGCCAATGGATATTGAAGACATAACTGATAAAATACTGGAGGGTCTTGATGACACGTACAAAGACGTCAAGACGAATGTCAATGCTCGAGAACATCCTATCTCCTTTGATGAACTGCATGAGAAACTTATCATTGCTGAATCTGAGCTGACACCAGCTATCCCTAGCCACTATCCTGCAACAACAAATTATGTCAATCGCACGTCTGCCAAAAGAAATAATTCGCATCAGCAAAACAACTGGCGCTCACAAACTGCTCCACCTACTCGTTATTCAAGTATCCATGAGCAGCAGAATCAACAACATCAATCCAACAATCAAATAAATTGGAATACTCATGCTCAAGGCTCCCGACCCTACCTTGGAAAATGTCAAATCTGTGGTGTTCAGGGTCATTCTGCCAAAGGTGTCCTACCTTCAAAATTGTGCCTTATGCATCAACATCTACTGTTCCCTCTCCTTCATGGAAGCCCACTGCCAACTATGCTGCTCCTCTTTCACATCCTCCGAATAGTCAACCTTGGCTTTTGGATTCAGGAGCATCTCATCATGTTGCTGCTGACATTTCAAATCTGGACAATTACCAACCCTACAATGGTACAGAGATGTGATGATTGGTGATGGTACAGGTTTGTCAATTAGCCACATTGGCAATGCTTCACTTTCTTCAGATCATATGCCACTGACTCTTGAGAATGTACTATGCATACCTGAGATGAAAAAAAATCTAATTTCAATATATCAATTTTGTGTCACGAACAATGTTAAAGTAGAATTCTCACCTTACTCATTTCTTGTGAAGGATCTTTTGCAGGGAAATACCATTCTTCAGGGAACACCTAGGAATGGAGTTTATGAGTGGCCATCCTCATCTCCACCGATTCTGGCTCTCTCCATTGCTTCACCATCAGCCATCAATTGGCATGCCCGACTTGGTCACCCTGCCAATAAAATTGTAACAGCTATTTCATCTCAAAACATCTCATCAATTTCTAATTCTACCCATTGCAATGCTTGTCTCAGTAATAAAAGTCATAAGTTGCCTTTTTCAAACTCTACTCTTCAATCTACTCAACCATTGGAAATAATCTTTTCTGATGTGTGGATGTCACCAGAGTTGTCTTATGATGACTTTCGATACTATGTTATATTTGTTGACCACTTCACCAGGTATACTTGGCTTTACCCTCTCAAACAAAAATCAGAAGTAAAAGAGATATTTATTCGATTTAAACTACTTGTTGAAATTATTTTTGAGAAACTAATCAAAACATTGTTTTCGGACAATGGATGAGAATATATTGCCCTCACTCAATTTCTAGCAAACCATGGTATTTCATTTAGGACAACTCCACCTCATACACCCGAACATAATGGAATTTCAGAATGCAAACATCTGCATATTGTTGAGACAGGTCTCACATTGTTATCAAATGCATCAATTCCACTTTCCTATTGGCCATATGCTTTTGCTACTGCAGTATATCTAATAAACCGAATGCCTACGCCTAAGTTACATATGACCAGCCCCTATTTCTTCCTATTTAAGTCTCAGCCCAACTACCTTAAGTTGAGAATTTTTGGCTGTTTGTGTTATCCCTGGTTAAGACCATACACAACTCACAAACTTGAATCAAAATCCAAACCATGTGTCTTTCTAGGCTATTCTCCTACACAAAGTACTTACTACTGCCTAGATCAATCTACTTTTAGAATCTATGATTCTAGACATGTCAAATTTGTTGAAACAGTCTTCCCATTCAGCACTCACTCACAACCAATAACTGACTCACCTGATTATTCTGCAGCTTTTTGGCTTCCACCAACTATCTCACTGCCAGCATTGCCAACTTCCACACCAGCACCACTCACTCCATCTCCAACAGCTGCACCTGAAAATGGTAATTTCTCACACATTAATCTTTTAACAGCTTCTGAGTTACATGAGGAACAACATACTGAATGTGTACAAACAAGAAATACAGTGCACAATACACATACCATGGTCACACGAGGAAAGGACAACATTCGAAAATCGATTCAAAAGTTAAGCTTGACTACTGAACTCCAGCCTCCTACAGAGTATGAACCAAACACAATTACTCAGGCATTGAAAGATGACAAATGGAGGAAAGCTTGCTCAGAAGAATTGATGCCTTAGTAAGAAATGATACCTGGAAACTCGTGCCTCCTCATGATAATTAGAACCTAGTTGGTTGCAAATGGGTATTTCGCATCAAAAGAAATGAAGATGGCTCGATGCATCATTATAAAGCCAGATTAGTTGCGAAGGGATTTCATCAACGACCAGGGATAGACTTCCAAGAAACATTCAGCCCTGTAGTCAAACCAATAACAATCAGAATAATTTTAAGCATTGCACTAACAAATGGATGGCCATTAAAGCAATTAGATGTCAACAATGATTTCCTACAAGGTCCACTTACAGAAAATGTTTATATGATACAACCACAAGGCTTCAAAGATGCTGATCGCCCTAATTATGTATGTCATCTTCAAAAGGCTATTTATGGCCTAAAACAGGCACCAAGGGCGTGGTACCATGCTTTAAAACAATTTCTTCTCAACACAGGGTTTCAGAATTCACACTCAGATGCCTCATTGTTCATTCAGCAGTCACCTAAAGGTACCGTTATGTGGATGATTGATTGAGCCTAAGTTTATACTGTCAATTGGCCTCACTTTCATAGCTGTTTATGCACTTGTTGACTCCAAACTGATGCTTTTTGTGCT
>JAOQMR010000213.1:6777363-6794597 GCA_027563865.1 Erythroxylum pelleterianum
ATTGCTGAAAAAGGCAATAGCCTCTTGTTTCAACATCTCATCATCATAGCACCAATTGTTGTCCTGAAGTCTAAGCGCGCTAATTGTATTTCGCCGACGCCTAGCCATAGTTCGACTATGATAATACTTCGTATTCCTGTCCCCATCCGCAAGCCACTCGCACCGAGATTTCTGGCGCCAAAGGAGCTCTTCATTATCTAAGATCTCCTCCAACTCCGCCTGAAGTGCAATCTCCAGCTGAACAAGTCTCGGGTTGCTACGCCTTTCCAAAGCCTTCTGCACCCCACTAATCCGGCCAATGATTTTTCATTTCCACGCGATAAGATGCCCAAACACAGCCTTATTCCAAGCTTTAACAGCCTCTGTAAATTGACAGACAGTATGAGCAATCGGGAGCTTGTCATCCCACGTATCTTTTACAAGACTAGCAAAAGATTCATGCTCGAGCCACCCAGAGAAGAAACGGAAAGGACGATTGCTAGGACGAGATTTCAGCCCGCCAAAAGTTGCCATCATCAACTTTCATCATAAGTTGATGATGGCAACTGCTTTGTCAAATATTTTTAAAATTGGACTAGAAGTTAAGCAGTAACATGAGAGGTTTAAGGCTTACAAGTTTATAAAATCGGTTAAAGATTGAATAAAATAAAAAAATAGAAAATGATTGGAGAAAATTATTCTTACCCATACAAAATTTAAAGTTTAACTAAAAAAGAAGATAATTAAATGAAAATTAATCAGTTTATTTTGAGTTATAAAAACTGATTGCTTTACAAAAACTCAACGATTAATTAATAAGCAAATTAGTTTTTAACAACAAAAATTATTACACTAAATCAAATTAGAAAGTTAAAAATTGAACTAAAAAATTAACTGGTTCAAGGTTTTTTACTATTAAATTGGCCCAATCGGTTTGATTTTTAAAACTTTATCTTTGTCACAATATGAATGAGTCATGTCCAACATTGATACAGTAAATTCCTTTATATGGAAAAACCCTGTAAATCTAAGCTGTCCTGAACTCACCATGCAAGCTTGTTTTGCGCTTTTGTTTGTTTATTGTCTGTCTTTTGTAACCAAGAACTACATAGAACTAATTATGTTCTTCTCTGCTTTCCCTTTGATTTTTATTTTTTTTTGTCATCACATAAAAACAAATTCTGTTGGAAATTCCTAAGTCTATCCTTCAACCCCATCACTAATGAAAGGCTCCAAAGGAAGCATATGGCTATGATACGTATCACTGTTTGTGTATACGGACGTGTATGTTTGTGGCAACTATTTACTCTGATCTGGGGTGAGATATAGAATGCCAAGAACTGATTGCTCATAGAATGCTTAAGAAAAGTCTTATTACAAGATTTGTCAATAAGGCAACCAGAAAAATGTTATATTTGGCCATAACAGAATTCACAGAGAGATAATTCAATGACTCTGTGACAAAATGTCGATGTTCATACCATTCTGTCAGCTAGTGATATTGGAGGCAATCAAGGTTTGTACAGAGACGGGTTTCAGCAGGAATAAAGGGCTAGTCAAAGCCAGAGTTGTGCTTTCAGAAAGAGAGTGACAACATGGTATTGTGACAATTGTTCGCAAATTTCCGTTCTCGATAGGATTGAAATACCATATATGCTCTGTCATGCGATCTTATTCTCAGAAGACAGCAAAAATAAAGTCAAATTTCTATCCATACAAAGCAATTTTCAGTAAGTTGATAGCAACCGTCAAAGTTGCTTTCGAATTTTTGATATATTGCTTCCTATTTCTACACCGTATTTTCATTGTCAATTGCTCACGCTTGTTTGTTTTGCTGGAAAAGCGTGAAAACAATTACCTTTTCCGCACAGCCCTTCAGCCTTCCACAGTATTCTGCAGCCTGTGTGTTTCTTAGCAATAGTGAACGGGAGTTTCATGCCAACCCAGAACCTTCACTCTCTTGGTATTACATTTCTTCACTCTCTTGGTATTACATTTCTTCTTCTCTAATTTTAACTGCAAGGATAACCGAGCAGCAACTAGCTGTCACTGTCATATCCTTCATCATCTTAACTCCATTTCCAGAAAACAAACGTAGTTTACATCAGGTCAGACCACATACAAGGAATGGCAGTTTATCCAAAAGAAACCCGAGATGATAAGTGCAACGCAATATTTGATGCACAATTGAAGAGGTCGCAATCTAGATGCGTTTGCATACCTGGACCAGTGATCATTGGTGCAGGACCTTCAGGGCTAGCTGTGGCTGCCTGCCTTAAAGAAAGAGGAGTCCCATTTTTGATCCTTGAGAAAGAGGACTGTCTAGGGTCGCTGTGGAAACTAAAAACTTATGATCGTCTACAGCTTCACCTCCCAAAGGAATTCTGCCAACTTCCTCACAGGCCATTCCCTCCTGATTTTCCAACTTACCCTACAAAGCAGCAGTTCATAAGCTACTTGGAGACCTATGCTAAGCATTTCTCAATCGAACCTATGTTTAGACAGAAGGTTCAATCTGCTATCTATGATGCAACCTTGAGGTTCTGGCGGGTGCAAACCAGCGAGTCTGAGTTTATCTGCCGGTGGCTTGTTGTGGCTACAGGAGAGAATGCAGAAGAAGTAGTGCCTGATATTGCAGGAATTTCAGAAATCAAAGGAAAGTTGCTACACACCAGCAGATACAAAGATGGTGCTGACGTAAAAGGAAGTAAGGTTTTGGTAGTAGGCTGCGGTAACTCAGGCATGGAAGTTAGCTTAGATTTATGTAATAATGGTGCACAGGTTTTTCTCTCAGTTAGAAATAAGGTAACTTGTTTGTCTGATTTTCTTTTACGCCCTATGTGCTATATATGTTGTATGTTTTTCACTCTCACTAGCAAGAACCAAGTGAAATATTGATCTGCCTTTCACAATTTGAACTGGATTTTGAGAAATTGTTTATGTTTCTCCTCCTTGTGAACTATTCAACTAATTCTTTTATCTTGCAGCTGCATATTCTGCCCAGAGAGATCCTTGGTAGGTCAACATTTGCTCTTTCAATGTGGTTGTTAAACTGGTTTCCTGTAAAAATGGTGGACTGGTTCCTCCTCCGTTGCTCCCAAGTAATTCTTGGAGACACAAATAGAACTGGCATCAGACGACCTGAAATTGGACCCCTTGAACTGAAGAATTCTGTAGGGAAAACCCCTGTTCTAGATGTTGGAGCTTTTGCAAAAATCAAATCAGGTGACATCAAGGTTAGCACTGATTGTCCTTTTTAAATTTATAGCACTAAATGGCCAATGTAGCATTAAGTTAAGCGCCGACATAACTCAAGAATGTAAAGTAGCGAGAATCTGTATCAGTTTACAAACATGGGATTCATTCCTATATTGTCAGTGACGACGAACTGCATCAATTTGTTAGGTTGTTCCAGGAGTGAAAAGATTCATCACCACAGGTGCAGAGTTTGCTGATGGACTAGTGGAGGAATTCGATTTAATTATTACAGCAACAGGTTACAGAAGCAACGTCAAATCATGGCTGAAGGTAAGCAACAAATGTTTTCCGCAGCAATTTTCACCCGTCATGATGTTACCACGATAGAAGTAAACGCATAATGTCTCTCTTTTACTATTTATGAAACAAAAGGAGGACAGCTTCTTCAGCGACGAGGATGGTTTTCCACGAAACTCATTCCCCAACAATTGGAAAGGCAAAGATGGCCTTTACAGCGTTGGGTTTAGCAGGCGAGGTTTGTCGGGAGCTTCAGTTGATGCACATAAAGTAGCGGAGGACATTGCTGGACAGTGGAATTCAGAGGCGAGGTTCCGGCGTTTTCACTCCTGAAAAAATAATGAGCAAGAGATGTCAATGCAACTACAGTAACTTTCCTTTTTTTTTTGTTTTCCTCTTTTTCCTGAGCAGGAGGACTGGGATATCCTAGAATTTGCAGTTCTATTTAGTACTTTGTTTGGTTATAGGTATTTCTTTAACTTTGTACCATTCATTTTTGTCTTCGTTGATTGGATGGATGAGTTTAATGTGTTTCCTGTTTCCCTCCTGGAAAGAGATGAGTTTTCTGCAAGCCAACAGTGGTTTTGCATTCAATTATGTCAACAAGATTTTTGTTGAACAAAAGACAAAACTTTCATATTCACGCGGTCAAGTTCTTATGGATACGAGTCCAAATTGGTTACATAAACGTGTACTATATACAAATCTTCTTTAAACCTTACTTTTCTTAACATATTTTATTTAACAAAAAGAAAATCAACAATAAAAATAATGAAAACAGTAAGTTATGCAAAAATATATAAAGGATTTGAGATTAAAGAGATGGTCATTTCCTAAAAATATAAAACTTTTAACTAACTTGACTCGATATGTTCTCGGTGACATAGTGACAAGTATGCGTCAATGACACTTGTCGTCAAACTGTAACAAATAAACAAAAATAAAACAGAAGTGTGAAATCAAGAACATCAAGGTGGCTATTACTAGTTACTAGGATGTAGCTATTACAGTTACTAGGATGTAGCCATCCTAAACTTGCTCTGCTTTACGACTTTAACATGTTCCTGGAAGTCGATATGCTAGCTTGTGGCCTTTCGGTAGGAGTATCACTAGTAGCGAAGTCAGGAATTTATTTCAAGGGGGCAATGTATATATATATAATTTTTTTTAATTCAATCCATCGTGAGCAACAATATTCTTTTAATGTAGGCAACCCTGTATGCATATATATTTCTTTTAAAAAAGAATGCCCACCCTCGCTTAAAAGTGGCTTCGCCACTTAATATCAGCGTTTGTAACAAGGTTAAGGTGTTGGCTATGCGGAGTTCTAGAAAATATGTATGTCTGAAAGCAGCAAGTTCACTATCACTGGCTTCCTAACTCTTCGTTAACCTTCCAGCTATTTTTTTTTTATGTAGTTGTTTCCTTCTGCCGTGGGTCATCTCTTGTATTATGACACTGTACTATTATTTCTTTTTTCATTAATTCCATTTCTATTTAAAAAAAAAAGAAAAATAAGAACCTTTAAGTTGAGATTAGTACTGAGAAAAGGACTTTTGTCATATTTCTGAAACGATCGAGGATTAATGACAAAGGAAGTATCAAGATGCTTTACTCAACGTTCAATCAAGTTGACAGGTCATGAACTAAAACCTTACTAGTAACTAGGCTGGTCCCCTCTTTAAGCATGACAAATGTGATCTACACAGAAAGACATCTGCATTACATGCTAAATTGCATGGTCCATTCCTTGAGCTATGCCAAGAATTCGAGGTCCACGTATCCTAGCTATTATGAAGGATTACCATGGAGCCTTTTATAAGTAATAGAACTGAATAAAATCTTTTGGGAAAACAGTGCAGAGGTGGGTTCGCTGCGTGAAAGAAGAGGTCTTAATCTATTGGAACTTTTTGGTGGGAAGGAAGCGGGTATAACACACGCAACGATCAATCAATTTTTCCTTACTTGAATGAATCTATTAGGAGTAATAATGAGCAAAAATTGGCAACAAACTAAATGATCACAAGTTGCCCCAATAATGCACAAATCAAAAACTAATCACAAAACACAACAATTATTTAACGTGGCAAAAACTCCTTCAGTGTGAAGGATAAAAAATCATGAAACCTCTCTTAGTTCAAGCAAATGAAATCCACTATCATAAATACTGTCTTACAGAGATCAACAGCCACAAAATCCAAAAATCAAAGGCTTAATCTCATATAGCCACAAATTAAAGTAGAGAATTGCACTAAGAGAGCAATCACAACAAAAGCTTCTGTTCTAACAAATTCTGGAAAAGTTCCAGCCGTCCAAATCCAATCTTCACTGTTCAAAACAAAGAACAATGAGTAAGGAACATGCTCACCAAAATTCAGCTCGATCAGACAAAGAATGGTAGACCAAAATTAAAATATGGTGAAGCTCGTCAGTTCTGGAAACACCTTAAGACTAGTCCAATTTTGAATCTAAAAACTCAACCTCCAGACCTCGAAACCAAATCTCCACCATTTAGAATAGAGAACAATATGTCTAGAAACTGTAAACCAAAAATGAGACCGATCCAACAGTGAACAACTTCCTAGTTGCCAGAAATGTAAAACGGGTCGAGTGAAAAAATCTCTCCTTTTGTGAAGGTTGAAGGAAGAACAAAATCTCTCTCTTCTCTCACTCTTATCTCACTCTTGGTAGTTGCTGAAAATTTTTAGTTTTGATGCCAATACAAAAATTAAACCTAATTAGTTAAAAAGAAAATAGGCTTTAACAAATTTATGAATTTTACCACATAGGAAGGAATCCAAACCCAACACTTTTAACAGTATCAAACTTCCCAAATTCTAAAGTATACGTGTTATAAAAGGGGCAAAATATACTTGGTCAGAAAGAAGGAAATTTGTGCAATCTAATAAACCAGCAAAGAGAGTTCAGCATCTTGGCGATTTAGAGTTTGCGTGTTTCAGTAACCTATCCTTGGAAGCACGCGGCTAGATAATCAAAATGTGTACATATAAACTCTGCCACTTGGCAAGTCTTATTCTCCATATCCCACTATCACTTTGTTTCCTTTTCTACAACTCATTTCCTTCTAGAAAAGAAATGCTAATTAATGAACAAACCAGAAACGAACGGGTACTCCGATTGATTGTGTTACTATCGTTCTTGCTAAAGCCACAAGCAACTGTGAAGGCAAATTTGCCATACTCAAACTCAAGAAACTCCATCCCTATACTCAATTACTAGCAGATAAGTTGAAACTTCACGTGAAACATGCTTACTCTACACCCAAAATCTGCTAAATAATAATATTTATGTTAATGTGGTTATTCTGCGAGCCTAGAAGTCATACTTAGAAAACCCTTTCTCAATTCATTTGGTCTAACAACCCAACGTACCTTTGATATCTGTTATTATATCCCGTATGTCTTCTAACCAAGAGTTACCCAGATGGTATTAGAGCTATGAGTAGTATTAAATGTGACTACATTATTCTTCAAGAAAGTAAGTGAAGATATTTTTTCATATGCCATGAGTGATTTTTTATCTTGTCTTTTCAACACTTTCCATAGCAAATCTTCCTTCCAATGTTTAACTTACTATTTTCAACAAAATCGAAAATCTAGTAGAAAATACTCATATTCATGAAGAAAGTCATATTCATAATACTTATTTATCTCCATTAAACCCCTACAATATATATTCTCACATTAATCATTCTTGGACCAAAGGTATTTGGACCATCCTTACTGCAAATAATCCAAAAGTAAAAAAGAACATCCAAAGTTCTCGTTTAGAACAGTGTAGCTTAAAAGCAACAACAATAAAACAATATGTCAAACTAGAGATTCCAAAAGAACTCATCCCTCTTTGGAGGGGTCAGAATCATACCCATATCCATGTTTGAGCTATCAGACTTGTTTTTACTCTTCGGCTAAAGCTACAAAAAATTGCAAAAGCAAATTTTCCATACTTAAACTCAAGAAACTCCATCCCTAACCTCAATTACTAGCAGATAAGTTGAAATTTTAGCTGAAACATGCTTACTTTACACCCAAAATCTGCTAAATAATAATATTAAAATTTGTTATGTTAAAGTGGTTATTCTACAAGCCTAGAAGTCATAGTTAGAAAACCCTTTCTCAATTCATTTGTTCTAACAACACTACGCACCTTTGATATCTGTTATTATATCCTATATGTCTTCTAACCAAGGGTTGCTCGGATGGTATCAGAGCCATGAGTGGTATTGACTGTGGCTACATTATTCTTAATGAAAGTAAGTAAAGAGATCTTTCCATATTCCATGAGTGATTTTGTATCTTCTCTTTTCAACACTTTCCATAGCAAATCTTCCTTCCAAAGTTAAACTTACTATTTCCAACAAAATCGAAAACCTAGTAGAAAATACCCATATTCATAATACTTCTTTATCTCCATTAAACCCCTACAATATATATTCTTGCAATCATTCTTAGACCAAAACTATTCGGACCATCCTTACTACAAATCGTCCATAAGTAAAAAAAGAACATCCAAAGTTCTCATTTAGAATAGTGTGGCTTAAAGGCAATAACAACAAAACAATATTTTAAATTCGAGATTCCAAACAAACTCATCTCTCTTTGGAGGGATCAGAATCATACCCATATCCATGTTGGAGCTATCACACTTGTTCTTACTCTCCTGCTAAAGCCACAAGCAACTGTGAAAGCAAATTTGCCATACTCAAGCTCAAGAAACTCCATCCCTAAACTCAATTACTAACAGATAAGTTGAAACTTTAGCTGAAACATGCTTACTCTACACCCAAAATCTGTTAACTAATAATATTAAAATTTGTTATGTTAAAGTTGTTATTCCATAAGCCTAGAAGTCATAGTTAGAAAAACTTTCTCAATTCATTTGAACTAACAACACTACTTACCTTTGATATCTGTTACTATATCCCTATGTCTTCTGACCAAGGGTTGCTCGGATGGTATCAGAGCCATGAGTGGTATTGACTGTGACTACATTATTCTTGATGAAAGTATGTAAAGAGATCTTTCCATATGTCTTGAGTGATTTTTTATCTTCTCTTTTCAACACTTTCCATAGCAAATCTTCCTTCCAATGTTAAACTTACTATTTCCAACAAAATCGAAAGTCTAATAAAAATACCCATATTCATAATACTTTATCTCCATTAAACTCCTACAATATATATTCTCGCAATCGTTCTTAGACCAAAAGTATTTGGACGATCCTTACTACAAATCATCCAAAAGTAAAAAAGAACATCCAAAGTTCTCGTTTAAAACAGTGTGGTTTAAATGCAACAACAACAAAACAATATGTCAAACTGGAGATTCAAAAAAAAAACTCAGCTCTCTTTGGAGGGATTAGAATCATACCCATATCCATGTTGGAGCTACTAGACTTGTTCTTACTCTCCACGTATGAAAAGGAATTCCAACCACTGCTAGGATCTCTCTTCTTGACACTTCCCACACAACTTATCAAAATACACTAATTAGTACTTTGTTGACAACTCTCAGCAATGAAAGTGTCATTCTCACTATGAAACTTGATTTCAATATAACGTTGGACAATCCAACTTTATCTGAGCGAGTTCAAGTCCAAATTCAGACTACTGGAGGAGAACAAGACTCTACAACAATCGTGGTTACTTTGCACCACCAAATGATCTATCGCTTATAGAACCATATTGTAAATCTTAATTTTCCAAATTCCACTTTTAATGGTCTATATGTGGTAGCAGATCAAACTCATGATTAGACTACTATCATTCAGATCCCAAAATAATTGTCACCGATGGAACTTGAAAATTTGATGCCAAAGAAATGAATCACTAACTAATAAAAGGTGTTTCATGCTCATCGCATGCATTATTTCCACACAACTACTCCTCCTATTCTCTGAACATTAAGAGATGGATTTGTCAAATCCATCTACACTAGGCCTAATAAAGACCAACTTGGATCCACAAGCAAATTTGGACCAATTTTAATGCTTCAATTAGTGTTATCTCACAAAGAAGGCAAAGATGGACCTCCATTCCATTATGTTAAAATTGATGGACAACTTATGTACATCAGTCATTATCGTGGACATTTCATATGGATTGTGGATCCATCCATGTAACATCTCGTTTCCATACTAAGGGTTAGAACCCTAGATTTCTGTAAATAAGAAATAACAATGAGAGATTAGGAAATGTACTTCATGCTCATGCATAATATTGTACACATACACGTGAATTTGATTATTGCGCATATTGCAATGATTTGTTCATGCACTCATTTGACATTTTTCGGGTTATAAATGATTGTTTTAATGTGATTATGATATGGATAGTGAATATTTTGCCTTAAAAATTGATCTAGTGAATTAAATTATTGATTTAGAATTTTTGGTAAAATTTGAGAGTTTTCTAAAGTTATGGGTATTTTTAGACTAGAAAAAATATCAAGAAGCAAGACAATTGATAAATAGAAGTAGAAATAAATGTCATATGGCAATAGAAATTGGTTATAAGTGACATTAAGATGTAATGACAAGTGTCATTGAAAATTCGGAGACAATTAGATTAGAAATTGGAGACAAATGGACTAGCTTTTTAAAAAGAGCCAATTGGAGACTAGAATAAAATGGCAAGTGGCAAGTGACAAGTGACAAGCGTCACAACACTTGCCACTCACCACTCACGATTTTTTTTCCTAAATTAAAGACCATCTCATGGTCTTTCACTTGTCATTTTCGATATATGCTTCTTTTCTTCATCTTTTTCATTTGCTCTCTTCTTCTCTCACGACCATCTCACTCTCACCCTCATTATGTTGATTTTTGTCCAACTCTTTCACTTTGTTTCTTCAAGATTTGTTGTCGTCTCCATCTTGTTACTAAAAGACCTAAGTCTTCTACCTTGAATGATGATGATGATTGTGTAAGCCATGGAAAGCTAGGGTTTCATAGTGATTGAAGAAACTTGGAGCTTAATCAAGAAGTTAAACTCTGTTCTTCATGGGTTGTATAAATAGAAGCATATATGATGATAGTTGGTGATAAAATGATCATGAAAAAGATGTTGAAAATATATGTGTAACGTGGATGAACAATGAGCATATCCATGTCTTGCTTTTGTGTTTTGATGGGTAATAGATGTGTAACGTGGGTGAACAATGAGCATATCCATGTCTTGCTTTTGGGTTTTGATGGGTAATAGATTATGGAATGATATCATGTTGGATTAATAAAGTAAATGGTGTTTTATATATGTTGGAACGTGGGTAAAGAAATGAACACATTGATGTCTTATTTGTATGTTTAAGATGATCAATATTTCATAAGTTATTGTAGAGATGAGTTTGAAATAGAAAGATCATTAAAGATGGTGTAGGAAAAAGTGCAGAAAATTTTGATAGAAAATGGGTTTTATGTTATGTTTTCTTGGTGTATTAATGTTGATTTCTTTGGGAGTTTTGGGGATGAACTAAAATGAGTCTAGAGCTAAAGAACGAAAGTAATGTTGTGTCTTGAAATGGGAAGAATTAAGGTGATAGTTAGAAGTGAAATGAAAGTGAAAATGAAGTTGAACATGTGCAAAAAGTTGATGATGAATGTATATATGTATATGTTTTGTTTTTAGTGTTCATGATTAAGCATGGACTATAATTTGTTTATAGATGATATTGAGCTGAAATGGAGTTAAGAATGATGGGGAAACGATGAGTAATTGAACTAAAACTGATAGACCAAGAATAAGGTGTTGAATGTAGTAAGTAAAAAGTTAGAAATCTTGAAAATATGGATGCAATTGGATAGATTTTGGGGCAAGAGGCACAAACTTTGCTGTGGAGGTTAGATTGAGGTCATTTAAGTATGCTTTCGAAGAGTACTTCGAGTTCTACAACTTCTATGAAGACCCAGAGGAGAGATTTTGCTGTCTAAAGGGTTAAGTGACCCATGAAGGTCTGCCCAGCAGACATGATGTCCCTTCAAATGAACATGGGTGGAGATGGAAAGCTAGAAAACTCGAGAAGGTCTGCCCAACGGACATTCACTAGCCATTTGGACTTAATTTAGGCTTGAATTGAACCTAGATTGATGCTTGGATTAACTGACTAATTGTGTAATATGTATGAAGCAAAAATGGAGGTTATAACTTAGTGAATGAATTGTTGATATCAAATTACCAAAGGCATAAGTATAATGGGAATGAAGATGTTTATATGATTGCAGTTATGATTCAAAGGAGTTGAGTAATATGTATTAAGAAAATGTGAATGAGAATTGGGTATTATGAGAGCATATAATGTTAGAAAAGAAATGACGAGAAATTGATTTATGATATTATAATAACCAAGTGTTCTTGAGGTGTAAGCGTAAGAATAAGCTAGACATATACAAAGGATAACGATTGAATGGTGAACTTAGAATGATCATGTACAAATGAATTGTAAACCTAAATTCAATTAGACATATATGATTTATGAAATGAGAATGAACATAAAATGTGAATTTAGGTGATATACTCTAGATTGTCATTGAGCATGCATTATACACAACACACACACACACACATATATATATATATATATATATATATATATATATATATATGTTGTGATTGAGTGTTTATAAGATTGTGCAATTAATAATGTGTGTGTGCAATATTTGTTTTGCATGATGTTGATATAAAGGATATAACGTCCGCATTTAGACTTTTCCGAATTATGAAAGCTAATGCTAATCTGGAGCGTACTGTGAATCAACTTAGATGGTCTCATTTTCTTTGTTTATTCTATTTTAAATTTATGTATTAAATTACTACTGAATGTGAATGTGATTGAGACAATTCCGGACATTAATAGTCCGAGGAGTTTGATAAATGTGAGAAAATAGGAAGTAATCCTTGTATGTGAATCTGACAGAAATATATGTACTCAACAGAACTGTTGAATGCCGGACTTAGGCCTGATGACATATGAAAGTGAAAGTGCAAAGTGAAATAAAGTGACTGATTGATCTTATATGATTGATGCATTTCCTTACATGAATGCATGACAATATAAAGGCTGTTGTAACTGGAGTACCCGCCGAAACAGAGCTTAAAGCTCAGAATGTGATTAAGAGTCAAAGGCTCACTATGTATAATGAGCCTAGTATCTCCAACAGATACGGGACAGTTATCAATGAACCAGGTATCCACAATAGATATAGGACAGTTATAGGCACTTAGTCACAACAATAACAATTGAAAGTGAGTCTCATGGGCATTGCATATAAAATAGATATGCATGTTTTGAATGATTAAAATGATCTGTTTGACTACTATGAATGAGAAAAGTGAAATAAGTGGTCAAAGTGATATGTTATGCTAAATAATTACTAGTGGATTGATGTGAATTACGTGATTACATGAACTATATGTGTTATGTGATACGAGGGAGCCATCGAGGATGGTTAACTCACTGAGTTCGCAAAACTCACCAAAATTGTAACATTTTTTCAGGCTTAAAGGAGTTACCCCGTTAGGCAAACGAGAGTCTAACCACTGCATTCCAGTAAGATATAGAGGTCGGGATCAGTTCACGCTTGCATAGATTTTTCATTATTTTGTATTAAATAATGTATTCCACAATTATTGTATCACTTGAATTTGAATAATTCTATTTGTAATAACTTTTCAAATTGGAAATGTTTGTAAATGAGATTGATCAATCAGTGTAATAATAATTGTGATTATGATATTTATGAAATAAAAATATGGGCCCAATTTGATCAGTGGTTTTTTGTAATATGCATGTGATTTATGAAAATTTTGTAATGAGCTTCGATTGTTTGACTGTGCTAACATGTTACCCTCGTAGAGTATGTTCTCGAATATTGTCACTATGTTCGGAGATATGTCCTATGAGAGTGGGTGCTATAATTTGGTATTAGAGTCCAGATTTAGTATTTGACATAGACGTTTTTTGAAATATGTGTCAAGTTACATGCATTTTTGACATGTCCTAGCAGGTAGTAGCAACTGATCCCCAATTTAAGTGGCATTTACATGAGTCACATGCATGAAAATTCGTTAAGATCTTGAGCAAGTAGAAATAATGAGAAGAATGATGATTTGTCAAAGTATAAGAAAATGAAAGCTCGTGGATATCTAGAAATGAGAAATAGTATATAGTTCGATGTGATAGATAGAGATTCACTACAATTGTATTTATGGATGTATCATCAAATATGGCATCAATATTGTACTGTAATAGTATATCCTTGAAATAGATATGAATACATTGTCGTGAATTGATTGAGGAAAGTAGAGACATAAATATGAATGACGAGATTAAAGTATACAAGTAGAATGTAATGAAAACAAAAATAAATTATTATAACCTTAAGAAGATGATCTTGGAACTGAAATGGTTGTGGATTAATGTGACAAGAGTTATGATCCACCATAAAAATATATTAGTGAATTGAGATCAAAATTTCATAATGATTATGCATCTATAATTTTGAATTGATTGCGAATATACATATGTAAGATGAAATAAATGATGATTGGAAGAGGAGATAAATGAGAACGAGATAAGTAAAAAGCCACCAAGGTTAAGTTGGTTTATTATTATGAGTGCATATCTGATAATGTGATTACTTTGACAAGTGATGTTATTAGCTCATATATGTTATATGTTTGGAGATGATATAGGAAGTGATCTGTGACTTATTAAATGCTCATCATTCTTAGCCCCCATAGTTAAACTTATGAGATGACTCAGAGTAGTGCATGAAAGCGTTTATAATGATCAATTAGGGATAGATTGAGAGTGTAAATGATGTTATTTTGTGTGATAAATTCGAGCAAAAGGAAGGAAAAAGAAGCAAGACACGATTGAGATTATTTGATTCTGTTATGATCGTGAAAAGGTCCACCACCATCATGGCAAGCACAAAAATAGGAATGTTGTTTAAAATCAATTGGAATCCAGGTATCATTAGCGAATGATATTAATTGGTGACTTGTCAAAAATACATCCCTAGATAAGATGTAGTGATCTTTTTGAGGTACTAAGAATGACTAATAAGCAATGATGAAAACAATTGATAAGGATTACGTGAACAATATAGATGATAGTAGGAAGAAATCTTCTTTCGAAGAAGAATTTCACCGAATTAGGTTAAATAGACCAGATGGTTTATTTTTAAAAATGATCAATGAAGTAACAAATCAGAAATGAATATTTAATGAATCAAAAATGAATATTGGAGTCCCATTTTTATCGGAGACTCAAGCATAATAAGTTGAATATGCTACAGAGAGTACATGTAGCTTGTTGATGAAAGGTAACCCTTTTACCTTATTAGGTTCTTGAAATTGGAGATAATATTACTACTATTGCTGAAGGAACTAAGGTCCACAAGGTATTTTATATTCGTATATTCCAAAGTTATAAGTTAGACTTGACGTATATGTTCGGATAATAAAGACTTGACGATTGAAGATCAAGGCAGGACGATTAAAGAAAAGGTTGAAGTAAGCTGCAGTGGAGAAGAAGGAAAGACGATCGCCAAGGAGAGACGCTCCAAGACGGTCCAAAGCTACAAAACACTCCAAATCGGCAAGATGCTCCAAGACAGTCCAAAGGACAGAAGGTCTGAGACAATCAAAACTACCAGATGGTCCAAGACGAACCAACGAGCCCAGATAGCCAAAAGGTCGACCTGCGAGACCAGCCAAGACGATCCCACCTGAGAGACAAAAGGTTGCGTGTTCGATTCATGCCGACTCCTAGACTGTCCAAGATGATCAAAACTACCAGACGGTCTAAGACGATCAAAGCTACTAGATGGTCCAAGATGATCAAAACTACCAGATGGTCCAAGAAGATCAAAACTACTAGACGAACCAAGACGATACCAACAAAACTTGCACGATGATCCTGAAGCAGAAACAAAAGTTGATAAAAGCTGTCAAGACACGTTATCAGAGTTGGTAAAAGAAAAGAGTTCAGAGTATGATCATTAGAGTATGTCCAGTCATGTCAGTTACTGATTATGCGTGTTCCTTGATTTTAGTTAATCGAATGAGAACAAGAAACATGTTAAAATTTTATGTCTCAGATCATAGGCGTCTTTTCAATTTTCTGGCTGTTGATTTGAGATGTCTTTTTAACTTGTAAGAGCTAAAGATATAAATCTCATCTTCTTCTTTCTTTTCTATGATGAATGATGAATGGATGAATGTATGAATGAATGAATGAAAAAAAAGTAGCCACAAAAAGAGAGTGAAAAAAATTCATCTTTTTTCTGAAAAAATTATGTCTTCTTCTTCTTCTTGTTCTAAAAGGTTTGTTGAAGTTGAGTTGTAGAGCATTGTTGCACTAAATAGAAAAAAAACAGACATTGGTTCTAGAAAGAATACTCGAGTGATAGCTGAAGCTTACAAGTAAAGGAGACGAATCTTTTACTATACACTTAAACACTTGAGAGGAAGTGGTCTTTACAAATTCCAGGGATAACTATTCGGAAACAAAAAAATTCGAACGTTAGTTTACTTCATTTCTGTATTAGACGATATTAGACACAACAGATGGGGTATTAGACATAACAGACGATGTATTAGACGCAGCAGATGATGCATCAGATGGAAAGAAGCATTTAATTCAGTAGTTGTTCCAGAAAAGCTTTGACAGCAACACCTTTGAGTTTATGGTTTGAGCGAAGAAGGAGGTGTTATACACAACCTATTGACGAGAGTGGTATCAAAGCACCTAACCGAATACAACAGTGGTATCAGAGCTACAAGGTTCATCATACCTGGACTTAGTCAAAGCCATGGTAAGTATTCCTGTGATGAACTTGTAGAGTATTTAGGGTAAAGCTTAGGCTCTTATAGTTGAGGACTGACTCAAAATCTGTGAATGTTGGGACGTAGTGAATGAAGGAGTAACTGATGTTGAAGGAAGGCAGGACAGAGATAAGGACTTCAAGGGTCTTATTTTTCTGAGATCTGTGGTGAGTGAAGCCATACTGTTGAGACATGCAGGGTGCAATAGTGGAAAGAAGTTGTGGGATACACTAAAGCTGGAGTATGTAGGATCAACTCAGTCACTGAGATTGAAGGAATAGGAAGTGATGAGAAATTTTGAAAATTTCTCAATGAGGGATGAAGAGAATGTGAGTGTAGTAAAAACTAGATTCATGGGCTTAATGCAACAGCTAAAGGAGTTTGTTGAGAATACTAGCACTGAGAGATTGGTTGATAAGTTTCTGAGCCGATTACCCTTGAAGTTTGAAGCCATCATAGCACCAGTGGAATAGAGATTTAACAATGATCCTGATTCAGTGACATTGGAGCAGGTTTTCAATGTGCTTGAAATGTATGAGGAGAGACATGGGGTTAGAAGAGAAGGAGAGGAGTATGCATTGAAAGTAGAGCGTTTCAAAACACCTGAAAATCCACCAATTCATACCCAAACACAAAACCTGAATCAAAACCTGCTTAAGCCAAATACTGCACAAATTCAGATGCCTCAACACTCATAAAATCAACCACAAAACACCCAAAATCCTTACCATATGACTTCATTTCCTCAAAACCAATCCTACCAAAGCCAAATGCAATACCAGATGCCTCAAATATATCCTCAAACACAATTCCCTCAGCAAATACCTTATCTAAACTGTTGGACCCCGTCTCCGAAGCCCAACATTCGGGACCATACCGCATAGGGGCCCACAACCGAACACATATACTAATC
>JAOQMR010000213.1:6795446-6815326 GCA_027563865.1 Erythroxylum pelleterianum
CCGTGAGGGTGCGAGGCCCGAGAGGCCGAGGCCCAAAGCGGACAATATTTGCAAGCGGGTGGGCGCGGGGCGCGAGGCTCGAGAGGCCGAGGTCCTGAGGACGCGAGGCCCGAGAGGCCGAGGTCCTACATAAACTATCAACAAAATTTTCAAACTACCAATCAATATCCTGGAAACAACACCAACAAAATGCAAGGTGGACCTAGAACTTCAAGATGGGGAATGTTTATGCTGAAAAGTGTTATTGGAATGAGAATGTAGATTGTAGTCATTGTAGGAAGAGGGGACATTCAAAGAGAGTGTGCTATGAGAATTGGATGACATAGCAACAAAACCCACAAAGTCCTATTTTTGGAAAACCACCTCCAATACATCCCCTATAAAGACAGAACACTTATTCAAACCAAATGTCAATACAACCACAGCCTTACCAAAACACTCCTGGATGACAAGTTTATCAAGCTCACTATGCTGCAAATTCTGGAAATGCACTAATACCTCAACCTTTTTTTTTCTCAACCTTTGATACCACAACCTATTACATCTCAACCTCAAACAACTCAAACATATATGTCTCAACCAACCTACACACACTAGATACCTTACCAAGCAATACAACCATAGACATTGAGCCAACCCTCCCAAATTCCATACCCTGCTCACAATGTCTCCTCTCAATCACAACCTGGATCATCACAAACCAATAAACCATCAGAAAAATCAGTTACTGAGGAGAATGTATTTGTAGTGGAAACCTATCACAAAACCATCTAAGCAGAGGAAAAGGAAAGAAAACTGAAGAGGAGCTTGGAAATTTGAGAAAACAATACTCAGCTTTGACTGAGCAAAAAAGGAAATGGAGAAAAACATTGAAGGACTGATAAGGCTAAGAGATTTAGCTTAGAGGAACTTGGAGGAGAGATTAGGAGAAATAGGTGATTTGAAGGGAGAGATGGAAAGGATTGTGAGGGAGAAGAATGAGGTTGAAATGGAGAAAAATGGACAGGCAAGAAAGATTAATGAGTTGGATAAAGTAGTCAAGGAATTGAATGGGTCTTTATCAAGATTACAAACGGAGAGGAAGACTATGTGTGAAAATTTTTTGGAGTTGTAGAAGAGATGCAGTGACGCAATGGTGAAGGAGAATACAATGACAATGAAAATTGATGCTTTGAAGGGTGAAAAGAGAACAAAAGAAGAAGCTATTAAGAAGTTATTGGAGGAAAAAGATTTGCAAGAAAGTCGTATGAATGTTAATACAGGAGATGCAAGATCTCAGGAGGATATATCTCAGATGAAGCCATAAAGCTCAAAAGCACTGGAAGTGATGGATCTCAAGACGAGATATTAAGCCCAGATATTGCTCACAAGGTAAAGGACCTGGCCTCGGGTTATAATGAAACTAACCTTTTATTTGATTTCAGGTATGATGATGCAGTTGAAGTTTTGCCAAGATGGAGATTTGAAGCTTGGAAAAAATTGATAAGTATGTAGGCCCCACAAAAAAGAGAGAGGAGATGTTCAATTATGTGGTTTCATGGAGCCTGCTATACTGGAACTTGTGGAAGAGATAGCTAGATCAGTCAAGCTGAAGAGGAAAGGGAAGCTGAAGATCAAGAAGAAGGTTCCCAAGTTCCTAAGGAAACTAGAGTTAATGATTTTGGGAATAATTCAGAAGTCCGTGCATTCAAGAAATGAAATTGAGACGATTGAAGATCAAGGCAGGAAGATTGAAGAAAAGGTTGAAGTAAGCTGCAGTGGAGAAGAAGGAAAGACGATCGCCAAGGAGAGACGCTCGAAGACGGTCCAAAGCTGCAAGACGGTCCAAAGGATAGATGGTCCGAGATTATCAAAACTACCAGATGGTCCAAGACGATCGCTAAGCCTAGACGGTCCAAGACGAACTAACGAGCCCAGACAACCTAAACGGTCGACCTGCGAGACTAGCCAAGACAATCCAAGACGATCCTACCTGAGAGACAGAAGGTTGCGTGTTCGATTCACGTCGACTACTAGACGGTCCAAGACGATCCTACCTGAGAGACAGAAGGTTGCGTGTTCGATTCATGTCGACTACCAGACGGTCTAAGAAGATCAAAACTACCAGACGGTCCAAGACGATACCAACAAAACCTGCGAGACGAACCTAAAGCAGAAACAAAAGTTGATTAAAGCTATCAAGACATGTTACCGGAGTTGGTAAAAGAAAAGAGTTCAGAGCATGATCATTAAAGTATGTCCAGTCACGTCAGTTATTGAATATGCATGTTCCTTGATTTTAGTTAATCAAATGAGAATAAGAAACATGTTAAAATCTTGTGTCTCATATCATAGAAGTCTTTTCAATTTTCTAGCTATTGATTTGAGATGTCTTTTTAACTTGTAAGAGCTGAAGATATAAAGCTCATCTTCTTCTTTCTTTTTTATGATGAATGATGAATGGATGAATGGATGATTGAATGAATAAAAAAAAGTAAGCAACAAAAAGAAAGTGAAAAAAATGCATTTTTGTTCTAGAAAAATTGTGTCTTCTTCTTCTTCTTGTTCTAAAAGGTTTGTTGAAGTTGAGTTGTAGAGCATTGTTGCACTGAATAAAAAAAAACAGACATCGGTTCTGGAAAAAGTATTCGAGTGACAACTGAAGCTTACAATTAAAAGAGACGAATCTTTCACTATACACTTAAACACTTGAGAGGAAGTAGTCTTTACAAATTACAGGGATAACTATTCGTTAACAACAAAATCCGAACATTAGTTTACTTCATTTCTGTATTAGAAGGTATCAGACGCAACAGACAGTATTAGACGCAACAGACGATGCATTAAATGAAAAGAAGCATTTAATTGAGTAGCTGTTCCAGAAAAGCTTCGATCAGCAATATCTTTAAGTTTGTGGTTTGAGCGAAGAAGGAGGTGTTGTACACAACCTACTGACAAGAGTGGTATAAAAGCACCCAACCGAATACAACAGTTCCTCAGCACTGGACCAGAACCTATGGGGCTGCTCATAGTACGACAAACAGTTCCCCAGCACTGGACCAGAACCTATGGGGTTGCTCATAGTACGACAAAAGCAACACGTTTCCCTATAGAATTTCGGGTTCAAAATGTTAGAAGATCCAAACTTCATCAACGAAAGCTGTCCATGTCAAAGACGTTTCCTAATGGCGGCTGTTCATAAGCATCAACGTGGAGCAAAAGTACTTTTTTCCTTTGTTGAAACTCGAAAAGGAGAAATAAATGGATCGAAGTGCTCACAAACGAATAGTCTCGAGTTCCAGATCCCATGTAAATCCACGGAACTCCATGAAACTCACTCAAAGGTCTCAACTGATACTATAAACAACTCTTAAATGGTACGACGCATGCAGATGCAGTGTTATATTTTTCTTCTCTTTTGGTGTTGGAAAGCACTTTAACAGCTCCAAGACACAAACATGAGCCTGTCACTTAACCAATTGTATGGAATAAGGAGAACATGACCCACTTAGGTTGGGTAAAGAATCTCTGACACCGTGTGTTTGTTGGCTCACCGACAGTTAAATTTTATTATCTCTTCATCCCATAGTGAATGTTAATTAAATTATTTCGTTATTTAATATTCTAATCAAGTATAAATATAGAATTTGTGTTTTTACTATTTAAATTTATTCAAGTTTATTTATAAAATTAGTAATATATTTGGTTAGGTCGGTCATGCTAAGCTCAGGCTCAGGTCCAGGCGTCGACGGCCTATTCGTAGGTGGTAACCTCCCATGCATACATAAAGACCTACGTAAAGTCCTAAACCTAGCACCTATTCCATATATAAGGTATTACTTTGTCATGATACAGGTACGACGTTAGAACCCTGATTTTCCCTATTCTTAGCTACCAAAACCCCTACCAAAAGACTAACTTGAGCGTCGGAGGGGCCTGCCGGCAATCAACCCCCGGCGTGCCTTGTGCTGTTTTGTAGGTATCCTCTCACTAAGGCCAGTCAGAATTATGAATCCAAGCAACGGCGTCCAGCACCATCAAGATCAGACAGAACCAATATTTATAATTGATAACATATTTTCATATCTCAATTTACTTGTTAGAAAAATTCTCAAATCATTAACAATTAAGAACAATATAATATTTTTCCTAATTAATTTAAGGTTAATAATCTTTTTGTTATCCTACTAATTATCTTCATATAATTCATATTATAGTTAAATACTACCGATTGAACTATTGTTAGAAAAAGTCTAAAGTAGCATCATAATATAATAATTGTTATATGAAATACTTTGTTAATCTAAGTCTAATAATTAATCATATAAACTTTATAGACACTCATAAATACAAAAGTCATGTTTTATTAAGGATCTTCATTATGTATGTTACTGGTTAAGTGAACTTTTTTTTAATCATTATTCATGTGTGTACTTTCAATTTATGATATCAATTACCTTTTTTCTATAAAAGAAGCATAAAGGTGTTTTAGTTTGATCCATCAATACCGTGACTTAATAGGACCATAATTTGAAATAATTTACTAAAGGTGGCAAAAACACACTGGCTTGCCTCAACCAGAGTTTGAAGTCATCACGCCAAACTTGGTTCAATCAGGTTCGAACTTGAAATTTTTTTGGGGCTCGACCATTTGTAGGAAATTAAGAATGCTTAATATGAAGTCAATGAATCAAATCGGTTCTAAAAAATCTCGATGTTGTCATTCTTATAATTAAAAATACTTAATTACAATTTAAATCTCTTAATTATACTTACATACTAGTTTCAATTGTATAACAATTATTTTAAAAATATTGTATTATTTAATATTAAACATTAAATATAATTAACAAAATAAATAAATATTATAAATATTTTATTAAATATCTTAATAATTCCATACACAAATTAATTTTTTTGAAAATATAATATAACCAACCTTTTTGACTCAAGAATATAATATAACTATAATGTATTAATTTAACGTTATTTATAATGGTGGACTAGATGGAAAAATACAATGAATTCTTATGTTGTTAGAAAGTACAGCCACACTCTAGATGTGAGAATGATGATAGTTACCCATTAAATGGAAATTGGACCAATCTTATGATAACATCATATGAAGTGGTGAATAATTAGCTAGCCCTATAATATGAAGGTAGGTGACCATTTCTCTTTAACATCCTTATCTCTAACATTATTCTTACCTTGGCTTTCCGCTTGTGACTATTAGCTTAGAAGATAATGATGGTTTCTCGTAGTATCCAGTGGTTGATTAAATGCTAATTCAATTCAAGGGTCCCATGTATGAGAATGTCTTGCAAATAAATTGTGCAAGATCAGACAGCATAATTGTCAATACCTAACACGAAAATTGGCCCATAATTGAAAGGGGTCCAAAGGCTGGAAGTCCTTAAAGATAGTTAGCCAGAAGCCAGAGAATTCATAGGCACGTGAGATGTAAAAGTCCAAAATGTGGAAAACACATTGTGAATGTGCAAAGGGCAAGTAATGGACAAAATGAGAGACGTGAAAGTTTGGAAGTTATAAGAAAAATGCTTGAAGCTGAAGTTGAGAGAGCAATGTTTGAATGGGGAAAATTGTGTGCGAAAGTTGAAGTTGGAAAGATTATATAAATTCGCCTGCATTACAACACAAGACATATCTCCAGACACATTCAGATGCACACAATACACAGAGGAAGATAACCAGATTACTTCAACGCAAACACTTTGTTATTTACTTCAGTTTTCTTTGCATTGAGTACTCATCTTTATTTTAAAATTCCTTTGCAACTTGTGCTTTTATTTTGCCTAAATCAAATAGTCTATTTAATTCAATCCTTCTTTCAACACTTTTTAGTCTTTTGGTAGCTTAGAATTTTATTTTATAAGTTTTCTTTAAGCACACATATATCATATAAAAAGTCAAGTACAAATTTTAAGAGAATTTCTCCCTGACATACTCGAATTCTAAGTTGATAGTAAAACAGTTACTAAGAATTTAATAGGAATAGTGGGATTTAATGTTGCAAATGAGGGATGGAAAAGAAATCGTTTTGCATCTAGTCTTAGAAAAAGAAGTCCCTATTGTAGTAAGAAATGAAGGTTTTTGTATCCCATAGGATCGATAATCTTGAAAAGGCAACATCGCCTTCAACTAACTCTCTAGCTGGCCACAATCCAAAATCGCCGCAACCATCATCATGAAATGACATTATTTGTAGAAACAAAATTCCAGAATTAATTTCAACTTGGCCTCTACAGCTAAGGTAATCAAACAGAGAAAGTGGACAAACTTTCTGCGACTCTAGTACAAATCGCTAAACAAAATTATCTTTCTTTATGAAAGTTGATCTTTAAAGTGCTCAGGATTCATCTAACACCAAATTTAATGAAGTTAAAGAGTGCAATTGCCTCTCAGTTGCTTTTTCCAGTGGATGAAAGATATGTTCCTCTTTATAAGAGAGAGGACATTCCTGTTGCATTTATGTGCACTAATCCTGAAAATGGTTGACAGGTTTTCAGGCCCCAAGCTCTTAGCAGATAAGAATTTGGTTTCGAAGGCGAAGCTGATGGACAATAATACAATTTAGGGGTACATTGTGGCTATAAACCATAATGCTATTATTGTCCTTCTACAAATGGGACTACAGGTTGATATGGAAGCTATTAGAGAAGTCACTTAAGAACTATATAGCCAAGGTTTAAAGCAATTTGGTAATTTGGATTTCTATAAAACTTATTTGGAGTATATTGACTATAGGAATCCTTATTCTTGAGGCTATAAAATTCTTGAATTTAATTTGTTTTCCGGTAAAGATGACTAATCAATTATTAAGCACATTATTAAATTCACTCTTCAATGTGGATAACTGATCAATTATGACATTTTTAATAATTTCAAGATTAGGTTGTTGATATATTCATTCTTAGACACAACCTTCTCCCGGTATTGTTTTTTTCTCATGAGTTGAAATGAAGAGACAGCTTTATACTCAACTTTTTTTTAAATAAATTCAAACTTAATGTAGCTGAATTATCTAAAGTTACTAAGAAAAAGTTGTGAGAATGCTGACATATTTATCACTCAATTTAAGATGATAAGAAGTCAATTTCAAATTGCACTCCTGAAGACCGAATATGTGAAGTTGGCTCAAAAGGGTCTCAATATTAGAGATGTCAAAAGGGGCCGGTTCGACCCGATTTTGGCCCGAGTTGACCGGGCCACAAGTGGGAGTCTACTTAGGTGGGCCACGGGCTGGCTCTGCCTATGACCCGACCATTACTTCCAAAAAGACGTTGTTTTGTCAAAAACCACGTCATTTTGGAAGCTTCTCTTAAAAAAAAATTGGCTTGACCTATCCGTGGCCTGTTGGGCCACAGGCTGGGCCACGGTCCGATCAGCCCGTGGTCGGGCTAGGCCACGAGCTGACCCTTCCTAGCCAGCCAGGCCACGGGCCACCATGGCCCCAGGGTGGGGCCGGGCCAGGGCCATTGACATCACTACTCAATAGCAGGGCCATTGACATCTCTACTCAATATTGAATTACGAAAAAATTCTAAGGTATGGTTTTGCATGATTTTTATGAATTGGTAGTAAAGGTGTCTAAATACGAAGACATTTTTAGAGAAGGACATCGAAAAAAGAATTTATTAGATACTTATGTTACAAAGACAAATTAGTATGATTCGGCAGTGACCGAAGTTAACATCTCCAAAACTTATGTTTGCACCTATCTATAGTGTAAATCTCTTAAAGTCAAAAGAAAAATGCAGGCTTCGACAACTCATAGTTAGTACACCTTCAAAATAGATGACATATTTGATTTTTTGTTATAAGAAAATTTTGTTACCTTACTGTCATAGCATAAAATTCCCACAAAGAAAGAAATCCGAGGGAGAAAATATTTCAAATACCACAATACATAGAGTTAATAAAAAAAATTTATACTGAGAGTTTAAGAATGTTATCCAAGATTGAATCAACAAGGGAATTATGTTGTTTATTGTATCTGACTAAACCATGTTGACAAATGAAGATCCATTCTCATTAGTTATAGCTGTTAATATGACTAAGATTGATTTATGCCTATTGTTAGATGTCAAAAGGAAGCTAAAGATTGTGAAAATTTGTTTGGCATCAGTTACGAAGTCAAGTATGGATGATTTTGTTCCAAACTATAGTTTAAATTCTAATGTTAAGATTGAAAATTAGCGGATTCACATAATCCAGCAAAAAGTAGAAATTTTAGGATGAAATCACAAAACATAATTCACCTAAATATTTAGACAAAGATATGATCCTTAAATTCCAAGTTTTTCAGTAGAGACAGAATTTTTCTGATGAATAACCATGATTTAAATTAATTTTTGAGGTCTTGTTAGATTAATTATTTTGGAGTAATTAATATGTCAATGTTAGTAGGAGTTATTGCTTGGATTGATGGAAATAAGGTATTAATGTTGAAAGAATGTATAAGGGCATTTTTGGCATAACACTTAAGCCTTTAAGACATAAGGCATAAATAGAAGGACATAAGGGTCAGTTTACAATCTTTAAGAGTGTAAGTTAGAAGAAGAAGCAATTTTTGTCTTGTTTGAGAAGAGAGTGTCGTGGAAGAGAGGAAGAAGAAGAAAAAAAGAAAGAAGGAAGCTAGGATTTTTGGAGATCTTGACGAATTTGAAGAATCTTGGAGCTAAACAAGTAAGTATGAGCTTTAACCCTTCTTCATTGTTGGATGAACCTTATTTAGTGATAGTTAGAAGTGGAAAGCAATGTTGATTGTGGGTAAGAAGTTGTTGATGAATGGTTTGAGTAATGCTTTAATCTTTTAGGGTTAATGATCAAAGATAGATTATGATGTGTTTGTGAATGATTTTGGGTTGGAATGAGCTTAGAAATGAAGTAGGAATGATGGTTTAGGGTTAAGATGGGTTATGTTTGAAAGATGGGAAGTATATAGATGAAGAATGTCGAAAAATGTCTTCAGTGTGGGTTTCTGGAAAAGTTCACCGCGACAAACTTCTTCGCCGCGGCAAACTCCAGCAACTTTCGTCGCAGCGAACTTCTAGTTCCGTCACGACGAACTCCTTTTTTCTGTACTGACATACTTTGGTATTTTAGGCATAACTTTTTCTGTAGATGTCCAAATTGGGTGATTTTTGATTTGGTGTAAACTAGAGACATAAGACTACAAGTTATATGAAGGAATAAAGTTCCAATTAAGTCTATAAGGATCTCAATATTTGAAGGGAAATTGAACATAGAATGATGTGTTAGTATTGGAACAAACCAAAAATGATTGGGGCATAACTTTTAGAGTACTAAACCAAATTGAATGATTTTGGAGTCTTTAGAAACTTAAGATGATGGGGGAACATTTCCAGGAGAAAGTATTATTGCATTTCTTTATTTACTTGATCATAACTAACATGAGAAAATTGACCCGAAAGTCTAGGTTTTGGAAGGGTTATAGTTTAATTTTAGCACTTTTGATTATCGAAGCCTTATGAATTTCCTTTAAATGTTGTTTGAATGAGAGCTTGGTTTGTTATAAGAAACCAAGCAGTCTCGATCCAAGAGCAAGAGGAAAGACAACATTGAACTTGGATTGTCAAGCGAAATTAGGTGGGTGATATATTTACAGTTATTGTGTGATTGGACAAATTCTTGCCTATGTGTGAATATGTGTTTTATGTTATGCATTGAAAGATACATAACATTTTGATTGAATATGTGATTAATTGTTTGAAAATGATTTGTTGAAAGTCTATAATGATTTTGATTTCGTTATGTTGTGAAAGAAGCATGATATTTAATATAAGTAAATTATGATTTTGATCATGTTATGCCTTGATATCTGTCATGGCATTCTGTATAAATGAAAAGAAAGAAGAAAAAGCATGTAAGCATATCATTTTGATAAAATGATTCTGAGCATGATTATGTGTTCTTGTTTGGGTGAGAGTGGAACCATTCTGTTCGTCACGTACACGTTGACAAGAGCCTTCTCCCGGCTGCTCGCTTGTGGCATATGAGCTCCGAAATGGACTCATTCTGTTCATGGAGTAAACTTCGGTTTCTTCATTCTGTCTCACGGAACCCTCGAGCTGTTTATTGTGCATTGCATAATTGAACTATTAAGTATGAAGCATATTGAGTGTTATATGTTATGAGTTGTTTTGCGAATTGAGGTAAATGTGATGAATGTGTAAATTGCTTGAATATAGTATGAGTGCTAGAATTGTTGGGCATATATACATACATATGCTTGAATTTGTGCTAATTACTGATGGTTATAAATATAATAGCCCCTGAGCTATGTAGCTCAACCCATTATTTTTCCTCCTCAGGTGCGGAACAAGACGATGGTTGATCCTTGCAAGGCATCGCAAACGCCACGATAGTTAGAGACTTTGTACTAAGTTAGTGAAAATTTTGGATAGCTTTATAGGCATATCAACATTGAGCATCATTTTGTAATTGTATTAAGCTTTGATACGTACGTATGATGTTATGTAAGTAAAGTTTGTTCAAACTCTTGGGATTTGTAATGACATGAAGAATTGGAGTTCCTTTTGTGTATAAGTATGTATAGCTTGTGGTTAGATTTGGAGGTATGTGTTTGTTTTGAATGTTTGACTGTTTGGATGTCGGATTTCAGATTCTGGGATTTTCGCCGTAGCGAGCTTTTCCCGAAGGGATGGCGAACTCTCCTTTTTGCAACTTCGCCGCGACGAACTCCTTTTTGCTGCCACGCTGAGATTTGTTTTAATTGCAATACTTTCCGCTTTTATCTCACACGATTGTCCCAACGGGTCACCTCGGGATTAGCCTTGGTTCGGGACTCGGGCCTAACATTCTTCAGTATTAAGAATCGATAGTTGGGCTCTAGAAACGAGGTCCAATAGACAACCTCGATTTGTAATACTATCGTGGGTGCCACCATCTTAGTAGTTATAGTAAGCAAGGCATCCCAAGAATCTAATACTGTTAACTCTAACTCAAAAGAGAAGGCTTTCATAACAGAAAGCTATTTTTGAATTCCAACTTTTGAAAGTTATTGCAAGGCTTTCAACTTTTGAATTCCTTTGTCTTGTCATCAACTTTTATTTTACAAAAAGGTAAAAAGGTAAAATTTGTTTTAGGAAGATTTACGACCCTTTTGTACTAAAGTTGATCTCAAGGCAACACTCTTATATAGATAATGCAAAGTCAGTTCAAAATAAATACAATAAAAAGGGTAGGGATAGAGTCAAAAAATTAGTAAGAGCAACTAATATTATGTCTGCTAATAGGCCAATAAAGGTTCTAATTATAGAGGAACCTGATGAATAAATTTTCACAAAAAGAAATTATGATAGCTACAATTGCAGAAATCAAAATTCAAATGTAGCAAATCGTAAAAGATTTTGACGAAGTGTAGAAGTGTAAAAATATTGAGTTGGTGTTTGATGAAGAAGAATTACAAGTAAAAGATGAGGTTCACATTTAGGAGGTGAAATTTGCTCTTGGAAAGATTGATGATTTTGGAAGCCACAATCCAGAACTACTAGAAGAAGTAAATGTGGGTAATTTAGGATAATTTTGTGGAGTGTTTGTCAGTAAGAATTTGGATCCAAAAATAAAGGTGAAGTTAGTGGAGCTCCTAAAGGAATTCAAAGATTGTTTTTCCTGAGACTATACTGTGATTCCAGGATGAGTAGAAGACTTGTGAAACACAAACTTCCTATAAAATCAAATTTTCATTCTTATCACCAACCCCTAAGCAATGTTCAAAAGTAGTCGAGTTAAAGATTAAAGAAGAGTCAAAAAATTATATAAGGCTGATTTCATTAGACTAGCCAAATATGTTGAGTGGTCAGCTAATGTTGCACCCGTAGTTAAGAAGAATGGTAAGAAAAGAATCTATGTTGGCTTTAAAGATTTAAATGCAGCCACTCCTAAAGATGTGTACATTGTGCCGATTGCAAATTCTTTAATTGATGCAATGATTAGACATTCATTGTTTTCTTTTATGGGTTGTTTTTTGGTTATAATCAGTTTTTTATATCCGAAATTGATATTTCTAATACAACTTTCAAATTTCTAAGGACAATAGGGACATTTGAGTGGGTTTTAATGCCTTATGGTTTAAAGAATGCAGCAGCCTCTTATTATGAATGCTATATTCCGTAATTTAATAGTTCAAAAATTAGAATTTTATATAGATGATATCGTTGTTAAATAAAAAAGGAGCGCAAATAATATCCATGGTTTAAAGTAAGATATTCATAAGATGAGAACGCCAAATTAAAGTTAAATCCTTTAAAGTGCATTTTTGAAGTAAAAGTAGGAAATTTGTAGCACCCCACTCCTGCAATGACTCGAACCCGACATCGAGGGTGATATTTGAGTCTGTGCCCCGCGAGGGTGGTATGCTAGAGTACTCAATCATTTAAAAATTGGTATACTTTTTTTTTTGAAAACAATAACACATTTTGCAGAAATCAATATTCAAAATGGGCCCACATACTTTCATAAACATTTTCACTTAACACAATTTTCAATAGCCATTTGGGCCCTTTCACAAATACAAAACACTTTAGTTATTGAGAAATACAATTTTATACAAAAGATGCAGAATTTATAAATCAATACAAAATAAGAAAAACACAAATGCAGATGCGAACTAATCCCAACCCCTAACTTTCATTTGAATGCTGCATGTATACTCCCGTTTGCCTAACGGGGTATTCTTCTGATCCTGAAAATATTTGCAAATTTTGGGGTGAGTTTTGCGAACTCAGTGAGTGACCATCATCGATGGCTCACCCAGTCACATAACACATAATTCATACATCTCACTTTATTCCACATTATGTCACAGTCAATACACTTAATCATTCGTATTATGCATATGTAATGCACATGAGACTCATTTTTCATTTGTTACTTTGTTGTGACCAAGTACCTGAACTGTCCCATATAGGGCTCATTAAACATTGAGCCTGAGGCTCTGAATCATTTTTGAGCTCGAGGCTCATTTACACAAATACTAGCCTATAGTGCTCAGTCAGAACAGAGTTCACGGAGCAAAGCTCTACGTGGAAGCGCTTCATACGGCAACTCAAGTCACAACGCCATTATGTTTCATGAATTCATGAGATGGAATGCATCACTCACATTTACATTCTCTTATTCAATCATATTCACTTATCATCGGACCGTAGTCCGGCATTCAAACTATAGTTGAGCATTTGCACTTTCACTTGCATGCAATTTCACATTCAGAAAATATTTAGCAATCACTTTAATATCTTATACATATCACACAATCATCGGACCTCCTGTCCAGCATCCAGCACAATTAATCACATTCATAATTATTCATGATCACTCAATTCATAGCATAAACAAACAAACAATAAAGTAAGACCATCTAGGTCTACTCACAGTATGCTCCAGATTCGCATTTGCTATCAAAGTTTGGGAACGCCTGAATGTGAACACGTGACCTGCGCAACCTATTTATGCAAAACACCCATTTCACACTCATCAATAATTGCACACATATAAGCATTTATTTATGCACAATGACAATGCATGCTCAATGACAATCTCGGGTATGTTCTAGAACACATTTTATGCTCCTTCCCATTTCATAATTCATATACGTCTCATTGAACTTAGAATTACCCTTCATTTGTATATGATCATTCTAAATTCTCTTTTCAATCCTTACCCTTTTCATAAGCTCACACTTTAAGAATACTTGGTTACTCTATATCATAACTCACTTTCTCATCATCTCTACTCTAACCTCACATGATCTCATAATATCCAATTCCCATTCATAGCTTAGCAATTTAAACATATGTACACATTTAGGCACCTTGCTCATTTATACAATAACCATAAATATCTTACCCACCTAGTTGGCTTGCAAAATTCCAAGTCAAAATTGTCTTTCCCCTTATTCTTGGGTAGGATTCTCTTGTTTCCTAAAACAAACCAAATCTCATTCAATGGGGATCCACTTAAAAAATCCACAATGTAAAATCACTAAAATTGATTCTAGAACATTTAAACCCAAACATTTTCTAAACTCCATAAACTAGAATCCTTCCAAAAATTAGAATCCTTCCTCTTACTTTTTCTCTTCTTGAACAGCTTCAAAATCTCTCTTTACTTATCCTCCCATTCACGTTTTTCTTCTTCATTTATAAGCAAGACAACACTTCTTCTTCCAATTATGCCCTTAATGAGTCCAAAAAGTCCATTTTATCCTTCCTTATAGGCTTATGTTCTTTTAAACTTAAGTGTCTTGTCAACAGTACCCTTAAACATTCTAACATAATACTTTCTTCCGGAAAAATATCCCCCATTGTCTTAAGTTTCTTATTCCTCCAAAATCATTCAATTTGGTTTAGTGATTCAAAAGATACACTTCAAATATTTTTGGACTGCTCTTGTCCACACAATATACTATGCACTACTTCCATCTGGAATTTAGATATCTTAGAGATTGAATTAGATTCCAATTTCTTCATACCGTTTGTATCTCCATGTCTCTAGTTTACCACAAATCAAAAATCATCTCATTTGGACCTCTACTGATATAGAAAACACCAAAATACTAAAGCATGTTTAGTGAGATAACACCAGTTCATATTATTGAATAACACACTCACTGTACCCGTCCCACTCTTTTCACTCAATCTTTTGTCATTCATTTCAGATAGCTAAAATTCTTGGTGGAGATGTAGATCACTGTCTTACAAATCTAATGGTTCAAGAATCAGATCATTTGGATGTCTAGAGAAGAATTTATAGCCAAAAGAATCCCACATGTTCATGTCCTTACTCATACTGTACACGCCTTGGCGCAATTGCCATAACTCTCACTACAAGTGTCGAATTGACCTCTTTTTGGACCATTGGAAAGAGGACTTCGAGATCTACAACTTTCATAAAGACCTCGAAGGCCAATTCTATTGTCTAACTTCTATATCGTCTCACTTTTGCATCGTCTCACTTTCTATCGTCTCAGTTTCTATCATCTCACTTTCTATTAGCTCACTTCTTTCGTCTCACTTTTGCGTCTCGCTTCTTCCGTCTCACTTTTGCATCTCACTTTTGCGTCTCACCTTTTCCATCTCACTTTTGCGTTTCACTTCTTCCATCTCACTTTTGCGTCTTTGTTCTTCCGTCTCACTTTTGCGTCTCTCTTTTTCCGTCTCACTTTTACGTCTCTCTTCTTCCGTCTCACTTTTGCGTCAGAATATCTCCACTTATAAGAATCATAACTTTTGACTCCGATGTCCAAAATTTTCATACTATATACCGTTGGAAAGATAAAAGAAAGATCTACAACTTTCCAGAAGGCAACTTTGCTAAAATCTATTTATATCAATCTCAAATTTGCTCCTAAAGTCCAAAGACGAATTTTCCACTTATACACCGATGTACTGCACCCAATTCTTAACTTCATGAAATTTTGAGACTCTTAGAGACAAAATTGGAATTCGATGTCTTCATAAAAAATGTAGCCATATGTTTCTAGTTTAATCCAATTAAGAATCATCTCGTTTAGATAATTAAATAAAAATTATCTTTCCCTATTACAACTCATCCCAAGATCACTCTTTCTATTCCCTCTACTCCTCATTTTCAATAAAACCACATTTAATATCAATTACACCCAGAAGTTATCAATGAATGCATGTATCATTTTTTATGCATAAATATTCAATATTTATGTGCATATATAATAACATTATGCATGAGCAAGAAAATACATTGTCTTAATTTCTCTTTGAGCTCCCATGTACTGAAATTTTAGATCCTAACCCTTAATATGGGGACGGGATGTTACAAAATTGCCTAGGTTTCTTGGTTCACACTAAAGGAATTAGATTAGACAAAAACAAAGTAAAAGTCGTTCTTAGGTAAAAACTGCCTCGAAACACGGTGAAACACCAAATATTTTTAGGCTAGGTGAACTTTGTGTGGAGGTTCATTGTTAATCTGGTGAGAAAAACAAAAGAATTATCGGATCTCTTAAAATTTCAAGGAATTCTATTGGGAAGAAACATATAAGATGTCATTTGATAGGATTAAGGAATACCTTAAAACCTCCAATATTGATGCCACCATGAAAGGGACTACCTTTAAATTGTATATTTCTACTACAGAAGAATCTATCGAGTGCTTATTACCTTTCTTAGGTTTCTTGGTTCACACTAAAGGAATTGGACTAGAAAAAAATAAAGTAAAAGTCATTTTTAGGTAAAACCACCTCAAAACAAGGTAAAACACCAAATTTTTTTAGGTTAGGTGAACTTTGTATGGAGGTTAATCTAGTGGAAAAAAAAAGAATTATCAGATCTCTTAAAATTCAAGGAATTCTATTGGGAAGAAACATATAAGATGTCATTTGATAGGATTAAGGAATACCTAATAACCTCCAATATTGATGCCACCACGAAAGGGAATACCTTTAAACTGTATATTTCTACTATAGAAGAATCTATCGAAGACTTATTAGCTCAAAATAATAAGGCAAGCTATAAGCAAGCTATCTATTACTTGAGCAAAATTCCTACACCAATAGAAAAAAAGTACATTCCCATTATTAAACTATGTTTGGCATTGTATTTTGCTTGCTTAAAATTAAGGCATTATTTATTCCAAAATAGAGTTAATGTGGATTCACATATTGACGCAATGAAATACATGTTAAATAAGGCCATCATCTTGGTGAACATTTGTAAGTGATTCATGACTCTTATAGACTTTAACTTGGCATATTATACCCAGAAATTAGTAAAAGATCAAGCATTAGCCAACTTTTTAGTAAGCCACCCTATGATAAAAAGTTGAAGAAGATACAAGGAATTTAATACTCACTTGTGAAAAGAAACCGTAGGAATTAAAGTTTGATGGTTCTAGCATAGAGAAATCAGTTAGTGTCGGGATCATCATGACTGCACCAAATGGAAAAAAAACTCTTGTTTCTCTTAATATAGACTTAATAATTAGAATGAGGATAAAGGCTTGATGATTGGATTGAAACTTCCAGTTAATTTTGAAGTTAAAGAAGTTCTCATAATAGGATATTCTTAACAAGTGTTACGATAAGTGATAAAAATATAAGTGCATAAGTTTGACTTTGTTGCCTTATTATACCGTCTCTGTTCAGTTATTAGAATTCTTTGACGAAGTAGAATTCCTTGAGTAGAAAATTGGGAGGCAAATGAACTCTCTTAAATGGCATTTCGATTAAAAATGTTTGAATAATTAGTTCGTAAATGGGTCATTATGCAATGAAGATCCCATCCATCTATGACTTCCTTAGGGTTTTTAATATTGACAAAGAAGTAGCTTATGATTGGAAAGAGGAAATCAAAGACTTTTTGGAGGACCCCAGTAAGAAAGTTCCTCTCAAAATTAAACTATAAGCACTCATTTGTGTTAATTGAAGGAGTCTTGTTGTGATAAGGTAGTGATGGAATTCTTTTGAGACGCTTGGGGATGCCAAAGGCATTAATTGTAATGAAACAAATTTATGAGGGAGTATGTGATGGTATAAAGATGAGATGGCTCATAAGATGACATGGTTATTATTAGGCTTCATTTTTGAAAGAATGTATATCCTATGTCAAAGGTTATCAATAATGTAAAAAATATGGAAAATTATAGTAAATTCCTACTTTTGAATTACACATATAGTTAAACCATGACCATTTAGAGGTTAGACCATTGATCTTATTAGGAAAATATACCCGCCCTTTTCTAAAGGTCATAGTTTCATTATATTGGTGTTGAATTTTTTCACTAAATGGGTGGTACCTCAACCTATGATAAATATTGATCAGATTAATGTAGTAAAGTTCTGATAAGTCAATTTTGTATAGATAATTGCGGAATGAATTGGATAGACTTTGGCTTATTTTCTTGCAGATTTGATGTTTTATTTAGCTAATTCGCTCACATTTTGAATTTCTTGCTTGATAGGTACAAATGCTTAATTTTTGGAAAAAGGGGATATAACTTCCCTTGGAGATGCCGGACCAAAGCCAATTAAGGATGAGTGCAAAGAGAAATATGAGCTCTGCAACTCCCGAGAAGACCCCGAGAAGAAATTATGGTGTTTAGAAGGTCAAAGGAGTAAAAGTGACAAAACAGATTATGTCCGTTAAGCAGACACACATGTCCGTTTAACGGACATCAAGCGAGAAAGCACCATTCCAGACCCGAGAGTGTCCGTTAAGCGGACACAGGCGAATAACACGTTCTATTTTGAAAAATTAGGGTTTTTGGAAGGGACGGAATATAAAAACCTATGGTTTTAAACCTAAAGGGGAGGCTGGACACAAAGAAAAAGGTCAATACATCGGAAGGCACAAACTAAGTGGGAGATAGAGAATTTTCCGGGATTAACCCAAGAGATTGGAGCTCCCCTTTCTGTTCTTCTGCTACTTTCTCTCTCTATTCTTTCTCTATATTGAACCATTTTATATGTATGATTTTTATTGACATGTTCAGGAGCTAAACCTCACTTGGGGTGAGGGATGTAGCTATTTTTTACGGGATATTTTGTATAATATGGATAATTGAATGTCAATGAGAATTGTTGGGTTATGTTTATCTTCCTCAAACTTCATCTTGTTTCTATGCCTGATCACCATAGATGCAATCTTAGGAATCATAGGGGGATTGAAAAGTAAACCTTGATTTATGCTCCAGGAAGGTGAACACTTTAGATTTAGAGTTAGAGATAACCTAAATTAAGGTGAGAACAAAAAGTGCTTGTGTTTAATGAGTTTGGTTAGAAAGTATTTCAGTGAGAATTGGGTGGTTCTAGCTGAATGTTCCTGTAATCTTTGAGAAAAGATATAGGTCTGATAGAGGCACTGTTTTCATAACCTACATTCACTTTATTTCATGTTATGCAATTTAACCTCGTAAATAGGTGAACCCCGTTCCCTAGTCCTAAATCATTGATCACAACTTTTTCTTGATTGTTTCGTTATCACTTTCCATTTAATTAAACACCCACTTAAACAGTTTTTACAATTTCTGTTGATAACATTGAATTAATTGGAGTTAAGTGGATTAATGAATAATTTGGTCCTTGAGGGAGACTACTTTAGAATATTTAATGTGTGATTACTAGAACGAATCTGTGCGCTTGCAGAAAAAATCGATCAAGTTCATTGAGGAATAAATTATTCATCATTTTGGAATTCTATAATTAATAATAAGTGACTAAGGAACCATGTTTACCGATTAGGAAGTCAAAGATTTTGCTGAAGATTATGAAAAACAATTGTTGAATTCGAACTCATATTATGCTTAAGTTAATGGCTAAGTCAAAGCATCAAACAAAGTAGTCAGTGAAATATTGGAAAAAATGTTAGAGGAGAATCCTAGAGAATGACATGAAATATTGTTTGAGAACTTATGGGCATATCAAATTTCCAAATGATTGCTATAGGAGTCTAACCATTCACTCCGACTTATAATCATGATGTGTTTCTACATATGGAAGTGGTAATCCCATCCTTGACAGTGGTTAAGTAGAAAATTTGAAATATTTGAGTATTTAGATCTAATAATGATGGAATTAAAAGACTTAAATTAAGTGTGACTTCAGGCATTGAATAACAAACTTGTGCAAAAGGAGAAGGTGGCAAAATTTGACAATAACATAGTTCACAATAAAGAATTTTAAGAAAGGGATATATTATGTGTTGGACCCCAAAACTTTCTGTAAGTTAAGACTATTAAACGAGTAATTATCGATGATTAATTGGCAATTATTCACGTATAAAGAAAGGAAAATCCTTGAAATTGAAATGAAATGGAAAATATGGTTTAGATACAAGATGGATTAAATGTGGAATATTAGA
>JAOQMR010000213.1:6843881-6857740 GCA_027563865.1 Erythroxylum pelleterianum
AATCCCTGTGGACACGACTCGGTTCTTACCGATTTATTACTCACTTCGACAACCGTGCACTTGCGGTTCACGAACACCTTCAATATCCAAAATCTATATTTCTAGGCATGTTAGGTTTATTGAGTCAGTATTTCCATTCAAATCCTTATAAACACAATCTCCACGTCCCCAATCCCCTACTATTTTTGCTTGGATACCACCAACACAATCTATGACTTTGCCACTCATGTCACCATCTGAAGTTGGTACTCAATTGCAACTCCAGTGTGAACCTTCAACTACCACAAACACATTCAACCAACAACCTGACAATAATCAACTCCACCAGCACACCACAAGATCCAATCATCCCATGCAAACCAGATCCAAACATAACATTCACAAACCTATTCAAAAACTCAATCTTCATACCCAACTAACCAAATCTCATGATGTTAAACCCACCACACCAACTCAAGCCCTTAAGGCTCCAAAATAGAGACAGCCCATGTCTAAAGAATATATTGCTCTTGTTCGGAATGGGACTTGGGTGCTAGTTCCATCTCATCCTACTCAAAATATTGTTGGTTGTAGAAGGATTTTCATACTAAACGTTTGATGGTTATGTTGACAGGTTCAAGGCTCGCTTGGTTGCAAAAGATTTTCATCAACGTCCAGGATTTGACTATTATAACACATTCAGCCCGGTAGTCAAACCCACTACAATTCGACTTATTCTCAGTCTTACAATAAGTCATGGATGGACTCTTCGCCAGCTTGATATTAACAATGCATTTTTGCAAGGTCATCTTCATGAAACAGTGTATATGCATTAGTCCCCTGGTTTTGTGGACCAAGATTTTCCATCGCATGTTTGCAAATTGGAAAAAGAAATCTATGGGCTAAAATAGGCTCCGCGTGCTTAATATCAAGAACTTCGCAATTTCTTCTTCCAAGCAGTTTCAAAAGCTCTCATTTTGATACATCTTTATTTGTGTTCAAGTCTGGTGGACACCTATTATATCTACTTGTATATGTTGATGATATCATTATTATAAGGGATGATGCACCTTCGGTAAATCAATTTGTTCAATCATTTGCCAATCGCTTTTCACTTAAAGATCTTAGAAATCTTTCTTATTTTCTCGGGGTAGAAATTATACCTAACAAGCAAGGCTTTCTGTTGTCACAACAACGATATTTACAAGATCTTCTTGCTCGTACTCGCATGTCTGATGCAAAACCAATTCAAACTCCACTTCCAACAGATTCCACACTTTCTTTACATTCAAGGGCTAATCTATTTGATCTTACAGAATTTCGAGCTGTTGTGGGTAGTCTCCAGTACTTTCTTCTCACTCGTCTGGATATTGCTTTTGTCATCAACAAACTCTCTCAGTTTATGCACAAGCCTACAACTGAGCATTGGATTCTTGTTAAGCGTTTGCTTCGTTATCTTTGTGGACTCTTAATCTTGGCCTTCAACTATATCATGATTCTCCACTTTCATTGCATGCATTATCAGATGCAGATTGGGTAGGTGACAAGGATACTTTTTGCTCAACTAGTGCCTACATTGTTTACTTTGGTAGAAATCCAATTTCGTGGAGTTCAAAGAAACAACGCTCTGTAGCTCATTCCTCTACTGAGGTAGAATTTTGTTTTGTTGCCAATACCATTGTTGAAATCAATTGGGTGTGTCCTTTATTAGATGACCTTAGTATTCAGTTGCAAAATTGTCATGTGATTTAATGTGATAGCATTGGCACAAATCAATTGTGCTCCAATCCTGTCTTTCACTCCAGAATGAAGCATGTGGCTATTGATTTTCACTTCATACGTGATCAAGTTCAAAATGGCACTCTCAGAGTTGCTCACATCTTCTCCATAGATCAACTTGCAGATGCCTTATCCAAGCCACTTCCACGAACTCGCTTTCTTTTACTACGAGACAAGATTGGTCTCTCTCACTGAGACCCATCTTGAGGGGGAATGATATCGCTATAAAGATTTGATCTATCTCTGATAATAACCACTTGATATATACAATCTGTATATTATCTGCATATCTCATCTTATTTAATTTTTTGATTTTTTTTCAAATTATTCTTATAAATTTGTATCTTTCGTTTTCAATGAATATATAGAAAAGTTCTTAACCCAAGGGGTGTGGTTGAGTAGAAGGGACTCATTCATCCTTAACCAAAGATCAGGGGTTCGATCCTTGACTTTGGGTATGGAGCAGCCTTAAATCCTTGGTCCAATTGTTCTACCCTGTGAGGTACCTACAAACCAGCGAGGGAATTAGTCACTGGATTCGCCGGTGGATACCCTAGTCTAAACTCAAAAAAAAAAATCTCAGTTATTTCCACTATTAACAAGCTCATTTTGGTACAAAAGTTCGGTTGATTTATTATCATATCAATAAAAGAACACAGCCAAGATTGGATTAAGTATGCCATAAATATACTATGTACCAAAGCAAAGTCATAATAACAATACTGATTATCTTCTTATTCTTATCGTTATTTTGTTGTCACAAATTGGATTGAAGGTTGTTATTATCAATAAAGATTCAAAATCAGAAAAAAATAAAGTATCACGTATAGTGTATATATATATATATATATATATATATGTATACTTACTAAAATTTTCATTAAATTACCAAAATGATTAGAAACTTCATAACAGACATCACGTTCATGTATGTATTACAGAAGATTATGGTAATACATGCTTTCAACCGAACATGGTTTCTTTCTTAGATGAACATCAAATGTCAATGCACCTGTGATTCCTCGACTTGACCACGATACATGTCAGGTTTAGCTTATTATTGGAATAAAAAATCCGTTTCCATTTATATATAATAAAAAATGGATTTGTTGGCAATCTTATCCAATTCTACAAGTCTTTTATTTCCTTTTCATGTTGTAAAATAAAGCGTTGTCACATTAAAGAGGACAGTGAGTCTGAGAATATCGATAACTACGGGAGAGAAGCCCTACTCAGTCTCTGTCAATTTCTTTAATCCCATCAGATCAATCCTGAATGCTGTATTTCTAATTTGGAGAAATTTTGCTGCCTAACTTCACCGGGTTAGCTTGCTCTGAAGCCGTATATTAAATCACCGCAAAACTCAAAACTCTGAATCTCCCAGATCTTTCCGAACATGCACATATTTACTCTCTGATCATCGGATGTCCCCGAAGGGACCTCTCTGATCATACATATATACGTTATATTTAATCTATTTTTAGTGTATACAAGTTGAGGAAAAGAATTCCAATCCTTATTCGAGGAAACTTGTGGTATTACATGATATATCAACTTGGCAAACACACTACTGCATACACAAGCAGGGACGGATCCAGAAATTTTTTTGAGTGGGGGCAAAATTTTACTGGAGGCAAATAAAAATTTTTAGTGGGGGCAAAATTTTAATAAAAACAAAATTTGAATTTTTTTATGAATTAAAAATTTAAAATAATAGTTTTTTGATACACCATTTTTAGGAGTCAGTGGGGCAAGTGCCCCCACTTGCCCCCACTGTGGCTCCGTCCTTGTACACAAGCACTCATAGTTAGTCATCTTGTATATGATATATAGACGGTAGGTTACAGGTGTAGGACGAACTCCATACATTAGCATAATAGACATGGAGGCTCCGAGTAGCGGTGGAGGAAACCCGGACAAGTTCAGCAAATATGCTGCTGCTTGTGCCATTGTTGCTTCAATGATTTCGATCATTTTCGGTTATGGTAAGTGTGAGCCTGTTCCTCAAGTTATGTATGATCTTTATATTTATTTTTACATAAATTTATAGACTTCTCTGTTTCGTTTTCTTTATCTTTTCTAAAAATATCCATATGAATCAATACAAAAGTCCTTTATCTTTTGTATGACATTTAATTCCATGAATGATGTACCCTGCAAAAGCTGACTCGAAAGGCTTTTTTTTTTCCCCCTTCAGATACTGGTGTAATGAGTGGGCCCATGATCTTCATAAAAGAAGAACTAAAGATCCACGATACAAATGTGGAAGTCCTCGCCGGCATTCTGAACATATGTGCCCTGGTGGGTTCTCTACTTGCTGGAAGAATCTCCGATTACATTGGTCGCCGGTACACCATCATTGTGGCATCCATAATCTTCATGGCGGGTTCAATTTTGATGGGATATGGAATATGGTCCAAACTACGCTGTTCTAATCACTGGAAGATGCGTAGCAGGAGTTGGTGTAGGATTTGCTCTTATGATCGCGCCTGTTTACTCGGCTGAAGTCTCATCGCCTAAATCAAGAGGTTTCTTGACGTCTCTGCCCGAGCTTGGAATAAGCGTAGGAATTTTGCTTGGATATATATCAAATGTTGTATTTGGAAAATTGAGCCTGAAACTTGGCTGGAGATTGATGCTTGGAATTGCAGCTGTACCTTCAGTTTTCTTAGCCTTTGGCATTCTGAAAATGCCAGAGTCTCCAAGGTGGCTGGCGATGCAAGGCCGTTTAGGAGAAGCCAAAAAGGTATTGCTTCTTGTGTCTAACTCTCAAGAAGAAGTTGAAACTCGTCTCCGGGACATCAAAATCGCCGTCGGGATCGATGAGGACTGCGACGAGGATGTTGTCAAACTTCCCCATAGAAACACCAACGGGGTAGGAGTGTGGAAAGAGTTGTTAATCAGGCCAAGACCAGCTATCCGATGGATACTAATCGCAGCAATTGGAATTCATTTCTTTGAACACGCCGTCGGCATCGAAGCTGTGGTCCTTTACAGTCCTAGAATCTTCAAAAAAGCTGGCATCACAGACAAACAAAAGTTACTACTTGCCACAGTTGGAGTGGGGCTAACAAAGTTCACTTTTATTCTAATATCGACGTTTTTAATTGACAAAGTTGGTAGGAGGAAACTTCTGCTTATTAGCACAACAGGAATAGTTGGAGCTCTAGCCCTGTTAGGTTCCTGCTTGACAGTAGTAGAGCAGCATGATGGAGAAAGGGTCTTGTGGGCACTTACACTAAGCATTGCCTCTACCTACGTATTTGTGGCCTTTTTCAACGTTGGACTCGCACCTGTTACATGGGTCTACAGCTCCGAGATATTCCCTTTGAAGTTAAGGGCACAGGGGTATAGTCTCGGGGTGGCTGTGAATAGGCTCATGAACGCCACTGTTTCTATGACTTTCATATCACTCTACGAAGCTATTACTATAGGTGGAGCCTTCTTCATGTTCTCAGCAATCGGTTTAGTTGCCTGGTTTTTCTTCTTTTTCCTATTCCCAGAGACTAAAGGAAGGTCCTTGGAAGAAATGGAAGAGCTATTTAGCAAAGGCTCAGGAGCTAGACACGAGGGAATGCAGGTCCCGCAAAGAAGTCAAGTATAGGATAGGCTACAGAGAGTCTCATGCTTTAACCTTTTAGTAAGACTACAAAATTTTATTTTAGATATTTTATATTTATTAAAATAGATGCAATTAACTATATGATGTGTAATTACTATTTTACTTAAAATATGTGCTTTTATTTGTACTAATTCCTTCAAAGAATATACATTAAATTAGAATGTATAATCTTTTGTGCAAAAGAAATTTAAAATTTATAATGCTTCATAGTATTTTTAGCATTTTAATTTTAAGAAATATGAAAATATTAATTCTAAGTTGAAAATAAAAATACTTTGTAAAAAAGTTGAAACACTTGATATAAACAATTTTAAATTATTTTATTTTATTATGAATGAAAACTATTGTGATAATAGTTTTTAATTTCAAATATTAATCAAATTAATTATTCACATATTCATAGTTAAATCCAAATTTTGAATTTTGAATAAGACTAACTAATTTCAAACTAAAACTCTTATTATGAAAGACAACAATAATAATATAAAAATATTTTGATATGTGTAGCTTTATTATTATAAAAACTTACTATATATACATATATATATATTAAAATTAAAGTTTCCTAATAATTAAATATGTTTTTATATTTATGAATTGAGCATGATTTTATAAATATATATTTAATAATTTAAAAGAAATAATAAATAGAGTTAATTACCAAAAAACCTAAATTTATTCAAATTTTCAATTATAACCCGAACTTTAAAAAGTAGCAATAAAATGTTTAAACTTTCAATTTTGTTTCAATTCTAGCTCGAACTTCAAAACGTAACAATAAAATGTTCAAACATTCAATTTTTTTCAATTCTAGCTCGACGTTAGTGTTTATATTAAGTTAGTTTATGTGACTTGTTACGTGCTTCAGAAACCTTAACTATTAATATATGTCAGCCAAAATTAATACAACAAATGAAGATTAATGAAACGACGTCATTTAATCACGTAATTAAAACGACGTCGGTGTTTAAAAATGACCTAAATCAAATTACGCAGCTCCGACGATCTTACGTACTATTTAATTTTAATTTGTTCCTTCGCTTTCAATTTGTTATCTCGACGTTCTCACCCTTCGATTTTCAGATTACTCAGTCTCAATGCCCTAACACTAACCAAACTAAAAAAGAAGAGCCTATTGGTGCAGTACGCTGTAATGTGATAATATTTTGGGACATCAAAAGAATAAACAAAAAATAAAGGGTTAAGGACATCAGAAGAACAACAGATAACATCGGATTTGAATTGAAAAAAATTGAAAATTTGAGTATTTTATTGCCACTTTTTAAAATTTGGGCTAGAATTGAAAAAAATTGAAAGTTTGTACATTTTATTGCTATTTTTTAAAGTTCAGGCTATAGTTAAAAATTGACAAAAGTTTGAACTTTTTTTAATAATTAACCCTATGTATTTATTAGAATTAATAAATATAATATACATTTTTAAAAATTAATGTTAGTTTCACAAAAATTTTGCACGTTATTTGAAAGTGTGATTTATCTATAAATTAGAGGTTTGAGTGTTAACTTCAGTTTAGATTAGAGCACTATTGTTGAGATTTTACTGCTTATCTGTTATCTTTCAAACACAAATACTGATAAAGCTTGGTTAACTTTGCAGAAATTTAAATTGCAGAAAGTAAGAAGACTTGATTTTACTTAGTTCGATAGTGTAAAACTATCTACATCCAAGGTTCCCACTTGTGGTGGTGAGGATTTTCACTATATGAAGAGGAATGGAAGAACAAAAATTACAGAGATGGAGTGTTCTTCTTGAACACCTGCACAAAGAGTCTTCTTTAACTCACCAGCACCCAAAATGGTACTCTAGCACTCTCTGATTTTTACCTTCACTCTATTTTTCCTCTCTCACAACTGAATACAATGAAGATAGAAAATTGAAGTTTTTTTTGTGTTGTTCTCTGTGTCTGAAGTCTCCTGCCTCTGTTTTATAGCTGCTGGAAATTGAAGAAGAAGGCTTTCGGTTGTGTTTATTTGCATCTGCTCTCCTCCATGTGCCAGTCACGTGGGTCATTAAAAGACATCCTTATGCTGTGCGTTTTGGAATGTCATTTAAAAGTGTGTTGGCTGCTTTAATTGAAACGACAATGCTCCATATATCATGTTTTGGACTTTGTATAGATGTGGCCTACTTTTTGACCTTTTTGACTAATGTGTTTGTGATTGAGTCACGTAAACGAGTGTTTAGCTTTTCTCATTTCCAACTGGTATGTCTTTCACCTCCTTCTCTCTTCGACAGCTCTTCCTTCAGACATACACACTTCACTTTTATCATCAATCTCTTCATGTATTTCTGTTGAATCTAAGCTAAGTTGGTGGAGTATTAAGTGATTTCTGTCACAAATTTCCCTCCTACTCCATCATCTTTGCTTAGATCTGAACCACCCGACAGAGATAGAAAAAACCCGAAAATCGAAGTTACAAAAATTCGTTAGATCTGCTGAAATCATCTTTGATTTCATGCAGTTTCCCTTCTATTTCACCTATCCTAGCTGAAATTGAAAAAACCCTAAGCAAAAATCTACAAATCTAAAAAACCCCCAAATCCCGAAACCCTAATTTCTACCCCTTGTGAGATCTACTGGTTCTGACTTCGGTATCATATCTCTTTGACTCTGCAACCAAAACTTGTTCATTTCATTGTATTCATCTCGGTTGTCCATAACCTACATGAGAAAACTTTGCCCAAACATTGAAAAAGAAGATGGCCTTGAGACTGTTCTTGAGGTCCCCATACCTGAAGAAATGTTTGCTAGCATGGGCAGCAACGTAGCTCTGCGTTGGCAGAACATGCTAACATGGATGAAAGCTCAAACATCTGATAAATGGTTGCAGCCTGTGATAGCGGGTCGCATTAATGAGCTCAGGTTTTTGCTTTACTTGGTTGGATCTCCTCTTATCCCTCTCCAGGTTCAAGTTGGTCACGCTGTTCACAAACCTGTCAAAGATAGCTCCATTGTAAGTACTCATTCCTAAACTTCCATCTTTCTTTAGTTCCTTATATCTCAAAATTCAGTTAGAAGAGTGAGTTCTATAGCAAAAAGACGATTATTGAACAAGTTACATCTGGAACTCGAAACATGATTGGGGAAAACAGGCGGCAACACGCACTATCTTCAGGATCATAGATTCAGTAAGCGATTAGAACATTACGGTCAAATGCTATGATAAAAGGGGAGGACTAGTTTTATAATCTAAGATAGATCAAAGAACTATGAATAAGATGGATCACGGACTGTGACTAATTAAAGATAATGTCACATCAATTCCAGCAAGCTTCAACAGCTAAATACATTGTGCAACAATACATAGCGGCTACGGGAGGGCAGCAAGCGATAAATGCGGTACATAGCATGTGCGTAACAGGTGAGGTAAAAATTACGGCGTCGGAGTTCCAACAAGCCGATGTGAAGAGCACCGAGGAAATTGGCGGATTTGTGCTTTGGCAAAAAGATCCTGACTTGTGGATTTTAGAGCTCGTTGTGTCAGGATGCAAAGTAATCTGTGGAAGAAATGGCAAGATCTCATGGAGGCATTCCTCTAATCAACATGATCCTGCTAACAAGGGTCCTCCCAAGCCCTTACGCCGATTCTTGCAGGTAAAATGAATGTAACTATCAGTATCAGTTGCAGCATAATCTTGTTTAAACTTTTAAGACTCAGAACTAGGTTTGGAATTATTGCCAGGGTTTGGACCCGAGGTCGACGGCAAACCTATTCCTGGATGCAACATGCATAGGTGAGAAAATAATAAACGACCAAGATTGCTTCATATTGAAACTAGAGACGAGTCCAGCGATTAGGGAGGCACAAAGTGGTCATAATTTTGAGATAATTCACCACACGATATGGGGATACTTCAGCCAGAGATCAGGCCTACTTATCCAATTCGAGGACTCGAGGTTGCTGAGAATGAGAACAAAAGAAGGGGATGATGTGTTCTGGGAGACTAGCACAGAGTCAGTAATGGAAGATTACAAGTACGTGGACGGTGTCAACATTGCACATAGCGGCAAGACAAGCGTCACTGTGTTCAGGTACGAGGAGCAGTCTGCGAATCACAAGAGGGACATGCAGGAAAAGTGGAAGATTGAGGACGTTGATTTTAACGTATGGGGCTTGTCATCAGAACACTTCCTGCGTCCTCCTGCCATTCAAAATTTATGACTTATTAAGAGATGGGATAACACAACTCTTCTCTGTGTAAATATATATGCTAAGTATACCCGACAGATACTGTTAACACATGCATTGATGTTTCCGATTGAAAACTGATATGCTCCAAATTCTAGAGCTATTGTCATATTTGGCCTAGTTATTCATTGAAGGGTACTTGTTCAGCTCGAAATTTTTAATGCATAGCTACCTTCCACTTAAAAGACGCAAAAAAGGAGTCAGATTTTCTCTGTCCGTTTTATTTTGTTTTTAGTCCATTCAGTTATTTATTTATATAAATTTCGTGTGAATCCCATGTAAATATAGATAGCTAAAATTTATAAAACAAAACAAGATAAAGTAAAATGACAGAAAATCCCTCGCTTAAAAAAGTAAAAAGTGCTGTGCACACCGAATGAACCCTCTTTAACATATAATGCCACGCCCATCCTTCAAATACGACATCACTTCAGTCGGTGCATTTTCATCTGCAGAAGCGTGTGTTGACATTCTTGTTCAGTCATCGGTCGGTCGAATTGGATCAGAGGTCAAACTGTCTCAGAAATAAATTTCGAATTAACTTAAACCCCTTTAACCACTCCCCCAGACGACAACGCTTTAAAATCAAACCCCCTTTTGTCTTTCAATCAGATTATCAAACACTCGCCTTCCTCTTGCGCGACTCTTTAACTTCGTCTCCTTCACTAAGCAACGGACTTCACAGAACTTGTTAAATGAGCAACACTTAAATCCAAAGCCAAACAGAACCGCAAAATCGAGATGAAGGATGACGATTCTCTTCCGACAACAACAAAGAAGGATCACGCCGACACAAGTCTGTTAGGGAAAAGCCGTTACAAGTTCTGGGCTTTGGCCGCCATTCTGCTTTTGGCGTTCTGGACCATGTTTACCGGAACCGTCACGCTTCGTTGGTCCGCCGGCAACCTCAACCGGCTCTCCGATGACGTCGACACGCCTATTCACGACGATCTCGACGTTCTCGTAAGTTTCCCATTTCTTATGTGTGTGTGGCAATGCATATTGATATTATTAATGTTAATGTTGATGTTGGATGTATGTGGACCTTGGGGATTGAAATTTCAGGAAATGGAAGAGCGAGAGAAGGTGGTGAAGCACATGTGGGATGTGTACACTAATAGCCATCGGATCAGACTACCTCGCTTCTGGCAGGAGGCTTTCGAGGCTGCGTACGAGGAGTTGACCAGTGATGTTACTGGAATCAGAGAGGCTGCCATTTCGGAGATTGCTAAGATGTCTGCGCGTTCCGTTGATCTTGATCCGCCTTCTATCCAATCAACGGTGATGATCCTTTTAGGGCTTTTCATACATTTTGATGCGTTTTTTACCGTAGAGTTTGTGAATAAAAGAACATGTCATGTCTGTTGTCGGTGGATGGAGTGAACAGTGAAGTTTTACTTGCCCTTTACTTTTTGCACTGCACTGAAGAAGGAATGTCTCTGAAAGCAATATCTAAATTCAAGCACTTTTGATTAAATGATGTAAGAGGGCTTAAATTCAACGACAAATTACCTAATTTCATTTTGGTCAATTCGTTCACATATATTTATCACCTTCTTCAGCTTATTTTCGATTGCATACCTTTGTCATTGGGATCGATGTGCAAGCACATTTAGCTACTTTTAACTGTGTATGCATATGGGATAACCTTGAACCTTTAAATTGAAAATCTACCCGTCTGTTATCTTACCCTCTGAACTTCTCTATATGATAGGAACTAAAAAATCCTTTGGTTCACCAGAATTCTTTTGATGTATGCATTTCTGTTTCTTCCAATCAATTTCTCACAAATAGGAGGCGCTCTTGATGAAGTTCTTCACTGGTGCTTATCCCCTCTCCCTATTTTATGATATTCAAGATCGCCATGCATCAAGAATAAAAACCACAAATAGGAAAAACAAATATAGGATTATCTCATCGAACATATTGAAAATATCTCCATGCAGCTATTTGGAGTTCTGAATTCTCGTGAATGAGTCTGAGGTCATTTTGTGTGATCAACAAGTTACTTCTGATCTTGTTTTGCCCATCTTTTTTGGCCGAGTACATTATGTAATTTGAGGTGTTTCCCCTTGTGGTGATCCAAAGATGATTAAAACCCATACCAAGTGTGAGTCTGTGACAAGGCACCTAATAGAAAATCTCTTGTGTCTTTCTTCATCCCTTGACTGTATTATCAGAGTGGAGAGTACGCAAATGTAAGTCAAACTGCCGTCTCCACTTATTGGGACTATTATAAAAATTTAATTTATCCACCGTGACTAATCTAGGCCTACAACTTTCTTGGGAGTCTTGATACACTAAAGCCTTCCTTCTAACGTGAACTCATCTCATGTTTGATCCTTAGTGCTCTTTGTTCTTGTTTAGGTCAGGTAAGGATGTATCCTTTGCTGACGCATCCTATGGCCTTTTTGTACGGTTTCATAGCCACTTAAAGGATAAGGGTTTAGGTCCCCTAGAAATATCAACTTGTCTGTTATTGAACTACCAAATGCAAATTGCTGTGTTTCTCTTTTCCTTTTTCACAAAGCTCTTTATTTGCAGTTGTCAATTTGGTGTGGTCCTTCTCCGGAACACATTAGTAAGTTTCTCATCTTTTTAGTATAATTGGGCCTCACTCTGGACATCAACTATTAGCAAATGAACTGTATCCTATATGAGTTTCTGATCGTCAATCTGCTATGCCTTCCCTTTTCTCCTGCTTGGTATTTTCTCTTCCTTTGGGTGGGGTTGTGGAGGTGTTTGTTGAGAATGTATACCAAGTTAATATATCCTAGCCCTGCTTTTCAGAAATATTTCATGGCTATTGCAGGTTTGATTTGGCCCTTGAATAGTCACATATCAGACCATCAAGATTCTAGTGTTAGGCGTTGTATCCATTTCTATTTGGTAAATAAAAATGGAGGATTGCATGCTTTTACCTTTCTTTGAGATTGAGTCAGAAACTTAAGACTTCTGCCGATTACAAGTGTCTGAGAATAATTCTGGCTTGTTGCTTATGTCCCTTGTTAAATTAAATGATCAGGGGCTGATTCACTTACCATTTTGTGGCCTTACATCTTCCTTCTCTTTGCTGTCAGAATGTACGAGAACTAAGAGTGAGTATGAAGCTACGAGAGAAAGGTGGAGCTGCAACGTCTTTGGGAGGGAGCCGGCAATGACATGGAGAACATCGAGAGCATGAGGCTTCATGTTCAAAGTTTTGCTCTTGCAATTGCTCATTTGTTGCTCCTTGAACCATGAGCAGTTCAGTTGGTGAAGTTCTCAGAACAGGGATAAGCTATGTATTTAATTAGGTTTTCATTTTCCCGGAGATTTTGATACCACATTCTTGGTCTATTGCTGCATCTTTTAAACAACTTGCGGTAGATAATTCCGCGAGAAATTTTGGAGGGATTCTGTTTACGTAGATTCAAATGAAGAGAAATTCAATCATGTTTTCCTGACTTGATTACCTTTGTAACCTCATATTGTCATTAGTCAACACAATCATCACCGAATTTAGGGTGTTGGTGTGTTGGGTTTTGTTTTTGGTAGTTCGGAAATCTTTGATCTTTGTAAAATTCTTATTTCATTAAACATACTGTTGCCTGTTATCGTTGCCAACCACGGCATCTTCCAACTGTGAAAAAGTGCTTTTATTAGATGTCATGACTTGTGATTATCTGGTCGGTGTGTATCTTTAATACCCTTAAACAATGAATGACTGTTGCTATAGTTTTGTGTAAATAGCTAAACATAGGGTTAATATTCGTAGTTATATCAGATTTGAAGACCCATTGCGATGAGACATATACTGAAGTGTTGGTTTCATTAAATGGCCGCCAAAACGTTTCTCAATCCAAGCACCCCTCTCTCGCATATCTACTTACTTACTTAAAACTCAATCCTTACCTTCTCATTTCCCTCCAAAAATTTTCACTGCTTTATCACTTTTTTAAATCCTTCTCATAATTTACGTTAATCCAAAAAAATTTCAATGCTTTAATGCTTTATCACATCTTTTAATGCTTCTCACAGTAGCTCTAAAAGTTTTTACAATCATGTTTACGTTTGACCATTCCTACCTCTCTCCATTTCCCTCCATTAGCTCCTCGAAATCATGCTTCTCCATTATGCTTCTCCACTCAAACAACCCTAATTCTCAAAATAGCAAATAATCTAGCATACACGGAAGTCTTCTTCATTATCTGGTTTTCACTTATCTGGTTTTCACTTATTGCTACATCAATTCATTACCTGCAAATTTCCTTATCTGTAAGTGTATA